>SJYV01006435.1:538084-587448 GCA_006410875.1 Neotragus pygmaeus | reverse complement strand
CTCAGATACTCACACCTCCCTAAACTGAAGGAAGGGGTGGACTGGCCCCTCACGCGGCGCCCTTGAGCTCGGCCCATCCGCCTCCGTCTCGGGGTCTCGCTCCATTTTCCTCCCCTCTGGGAGCCACAGGAGGCACACCCACCAGCCACACTCCACTGCACACACTCCAGCGGCCCCGCTGCTGGCGACCGTCCGTGTTCCTCCCGGTGAGACCGTCTGTAGGAGCAAGCCCGCCCTCAGGCCCGTTCCCCTTAAGACACATCTCATTCTAGCAGAGAAGAGCGTCCAAGCAACCAACGGGTCTTTTCTTTTCAACTCACGGTAGGCGGGAACCTTCTCGGAGCAGCGCGCTGTCCTGGGTGCAGTGGGAAGGCACAGCAGCTGCCCTTCAGCGGGGGCCAGAGGGGCCCTAACACCAAGGCGGCGGCTGGCAGGGAACTGCCGGAGGCGCAGGGGTCCAGCCGCAGGGGTGCTCCCTGGGCAGAGAGACCTGCGCTGCTGTGCCATCGCGGGGACCGGGAACATGGGCAGACCCGCAGGGCAGGGCAGGGCGCCAGCTCCAACANGCTGGGAGAAATATCAATAACCTCAGATAAGCAGATGACAGAACCCTTATGGCAGAAAGTGAAGAACTAAAGAGCCTCTTGATGAAAGTGAAAGAGGAGAGTGAAAAAGTTGGCTTAAAACTCAACATTCAAAAAACAAAGATCATGGCATCTGGTTCCATCACTTCATGGCAAATAGATGGGGAAGCAGTGGAAATAGCGAAAGACTTTATTTTGGGGGCTCCAAAATCACTGCAGACAATGACTGCAGCCATGAAATAAAAAGACGCTTACTCCTTGCAAGGAAAGTTATGACCAACCTAGACAGCATATTAAGAAGCAGACATTACTTCGCCAACAAAGCTCCATTTAATCAAGGCTGTGTTTTTTCCAGTGGTCATGTATGGATGTGAGAGTTGGATTATAAANTAAAAAGACGCTTACTCCTTGCAAGGAAAGTTATGACCAACCTAGACAGCATATTAAGAAGCAGACATTACTTCGCCAACAAAGCTCCATTTAATCAAGGCTGTGTTTTTTCCAGTGGTCATGTATGGATGTGAGAGTTGGATTATAAAAAAGCTGAGTGCAGAAGAATTGATGCTTTTGAATTGTGGTGTTGGAGAAGACTCTTGAGAGTCCCTTGGACTCTAAGGCGATCCAATCAGTCCATCCTAAAGGAGATCAGTCGTGGGTGTTCACTGGACGGACTGATGTTGAAGCTGTAACTCCAATACTTTGGCCACCTGATGCGAAAAACTAACTCATTTGAAAAGACCCTGATGCTGGAAAATACTGAAGGCAGGAGGAGAAGGGGATGAGAGGATGAGATGGTTGGATGGCATCACCGAATCAGTGGACATGAGTTTGAGTAAACTCCAAAAGTTGATGGACAGGGAGGCCTGGCATGCTGCAGTCCATGGGGTCACAAAGGGTCAGACATGACTGATCGACTGAACTGAACAGAACTGATTCAATAACTCCTAGATATTCATAAAGAAAAATAATTTAAAATCATTTCTTTGGTACTCAAACTGCTTCCCTATTACAAAGAGAAATTTCTACTTGATTTATAAAGTAGCATATTTTAAATCATGTTAGTATATTTTTGAGCCATACACATGACATTAAAATATTTCCTTAAGTCAGTTAGTCAGTTCAGCCACTGAGTTGTGTCCGACTCTTTGCAACTCCATGGACTGCAGCACGCCAGGCTCCCCTGTCCCTCACCAACTCCCAGAGCTTACTCAAACTCATGTCCACTGAGTTGGTGGTGCCATCCAACCATTTAATCCTCTGTTGTCCCCTTCTCCTCCTGCCTTCAATCTTCCCAGCATCAGGGTCTTTTCTAGTGAGTCAGTTCTTCACATCAGGTGGGCAAAGTATTGGAGTTTCAGCTTCAACATCAGTACTTCCAATGAACATTCAGTACTGATTTCCTTTAGGATGGACTGGCTGGATCTCCTTGCAGTCCAAGGGACTCTCAAGAGTCTTCTCCAACACCACAGTTCAAAAGCATCAATTCTTCAGTGCTCAGCCTTCTTCACAGTGCAACTCTCACATCCATACATGACCACTGGAAAAACCATAGCCTTGACTAGATGGACCTTTGTTGGCAAAGTAATGTCTCTGCATTTGAATAGGCTATCTAGGTTGGTCATAACTTTTCTTCCAAGGAGTAAGCGTCTTTTAATTTCACGGCTGCAGTCACCATCTGCAGTGATTTTGGAGCCCCCCCCAAAAAAGTCTGACAGTTTCCACTGTTTCCCCAACTATTTCCCATGAATTGATGGGACTAGATGCCATGATCTTTGCTTTCTGAATGTTGAGTTTTAAGCCAACTTTTTCACTCTCCTCTTTTACTTTCATCAAGAGTCTTTTTAGTTCCTCTTCACTTTCTGCCATAAGCTTTGACTAAATGGACCTTTGTTGGCAAAGTAATGTCTCTGTTTTTTAATATTATGTCTAGGTTGGTCATAACTTTTCTTCTAAGGAGTAAGCATCTTTTAATTTCATGGCTGCAGACACTATCTGCAGTGATTTTGGAGCCCCCCAAAATAAAGTCTGTCACTGTTTCCCCATTAAGGACCTACATGATTCTACAAGCTTTTCCTAATTATTTGCTCCCCCAACTATTTCATTTGACCAATTCATATACAATTTGAATAAAGCAAAAAAAATAGTGATCTAATTATTTAAATATTGAGATAAAAGAGCTGTTCATGAAGAATTGTAGGTAGTTTATATAGGCTCTTGGGCTTCCCTGGTAGCTCAGCAGGTAAAGAATTCGCCTTCTATGCAGGAACTGCTGCTGCTCCTGCTAAATCACTTCAGTCGTGCCCAACTCTGTGCGAACCCATAGATAGCAGCCAACCAGGCTCCCCCGTCCCTGGGATTCTCCAGGCAAGAACACTGGAGTGGGTTGCTGTTTCTTTCTCCAATGCATGAAAGTGAAAAGTGAAAGTGAAGTGGCTCAGTCGTGTCTGAGTCTTCACGACCCCATGGACTGCAGCCCACCAGGCTCCTCCAGGTTCAATTCCTGGGTCAGGAAGTTCCCCTGGAGAAGGGATAGGCTACCTACTCCAGTATTCTTGGGCTTCTCTGATAGTTCAGGTGGTAAAGAATCTGCCTGCAGTGAGACCTGGGATTGATCCCTGACTTGGGAAGATTCCCCTGGAGGAGGACATGGCAACTTACTCCATATTCTTGCCTGAAGAATCCCCATGGACAGAAGAGCCTGGTGGGCTACAGTCCATGGGTTCGCAAAGAGTTGGACTTGACTGAGTGACTAAGCACAGCACAGCACATTAAGTTGCTATCTTATTTTGAAATAAAAGTATTCTGAAGTCCTTGCTAAATAATGATGCTTTATAAGGACAGAAAGGAAATAGTTTAAAAGAGAACTTGAAAAGATTCAGTAAACTTCTGAATAAAAATACACTTTGAAGGTGGCTTAGAAATTGTTCAGCTATCTCTTGCCCCTCCCCACAGACACATGATCATACAGGGAATCTCTCTCCTTATCTCTCTCTCTCTCTCACTTTTGTTCTCTCTGTAATTTTTTGAGGTTCATAATTAGAAACTTGAAATTTCTCTGTGACCTTAAAAAGGAATTCTTGTCTACCAGGAGAAGGGTGGGTTTGGGAAGTTGATATTATTAGTAATATTAATGAATGAAACATATAGAAATGCTTTCAAAGCTTAATCAGGCTCTAAAATTAGCCCCTAGACTTGCTGGCAAATTACCAAATCACTAAAGTCCCGATTCCAGGACAGACATATGACCTTATTCAATCATTATTTACAGAAAAGAGCATTTCATGCTCTGAAATGCACTGGTGGAACATTTTTCCGTACTCTATTTAGTCTCAAAACAATACTTGGCCAAGTGATTTTTTTTTTAATCTGCTAGTACGATAGTTCTTATTTTTACAGGCCACTCTAATCATCTTTTTTGCCAGCCTGGGGATTAATGACTGTGTGTGATATTTAACAGCTATCCCAAACAACCAGGATAGCTGGCAATAACTTCACAGTAATTTAGATGCCTTGAAATCTCTGACTTATGAAACCATCATCTCATCCAACTCTGACATCATTAAGTAGGACTATTCTTTTTATCAGTAAAATCACTTGGTCCTTTACAAGCTCTGCCCTTCTAAGTTCTGCATAAAGCATTGTTTAAAATGTATAAATTATTACATTTACATGGGATGTTATGATCAAATAATTAGAAGAACAAGCAGGCTCTTACACCCTACCATTCCCATGACTTACCCATTTTTGAATTAAGTATTGAATCTTTTCACTTTCATTGATTAGGTTTATATGGAACAGTCTCTTCATCAGAGAGGAAAATCTAGTTCAGACAATGACATCTCATCAATACGTCGGTTAAAAAAAAAATAAAAAAGAAACAACTTGAGCCTTAAAATATAACTAAATAAGCTGAAGCCTAAAATTGTATTACTTAAAAGTCAGAATACTAATTCTTATTAAAATCCACTGTGTTTAAAATTTGAGTTAAATCAGGTACACTCTTGTAATTTCCTGAGCATTTGTCTTGAACACTAATTAGAAAATCTGGAGACAGTACTTGATATTCCTAACATGTCCCAGAAGCCTTTGTGTTCATTCTTTCTATTCCAATCTCCCATTTGGAAACAATCCAGAATCTCACAATCAGACAAACTTGACTCACCAAGATTCACTTTCTCAATGTGTATCACTCAGGGAGGCCATGGGAACAATGACTTAGTGTATGAGTGAGAGATAGTAAGAAAAGGTCTTCTATTACAATGACACATAAAACAGTTTTCCATCAAGAGTATATTCAGCTCTTTATAAAACAAAGGTGCTGTTTCTTTGCTTTTGTACACAGATGTGTCTTTAAACATGCAAGAGAAACCACACAGAATGAGTAACCGGAAATCAATCATGTCAACATTATGCTCTGCTTATTTCTAAACCATAGGCTGGACTTGAGCTGACCTAAACTTTGATCAATGTCAATATAACCACTGGCAACATGATTTAAAAAAAAAAAAAAAGGACTCCAAGAGTAATAAAAATGAAAATATAACCTATGACACTGATTTAAGTTTTGACAGACATTTTTGGTCAGCATAACATATGAGCTCAGAAAAGAAGTTCTAGCCATGTACCTTTCAGAAAAGACTTCCTCTATAAATAAAGTTGTTATAGGAAATGACTAGCAGCATCATACCCTAAGCATCTTGGCCAATAATAAACTGAACATTAATGGAAACTGACTATTCCTTACATGTCCCAGTGAGCTAATAGACTAAACATCCAAGGCATCTGGAATTACTTGCCCTGTTATGGGCTGTCAGTTTATCATCTCAGGACCTATTTGATGTGGCTGGTGCTCTTAAAAGCCTCAGTTATTCTGTTGTGGAAATAAAATTCCATCTTGAGTAGCCACAGGATTTGTGGATCATCAGGACAGGTGGAAAGAGAAGGAGCTTGATGAGGAGGACTTATCAACCTCCAGTAACATGTACACAAAGAAGAAGGGGACCGATGCATTATTTTTAAATTGTGTCTGTCTGGCATGTCAGAATTGATTGAAGAATCCAGCAAGAGTGAAAGAGAGTCATGTCTGCATTCAGACATGAAGAGGCAGTTACCTACTCTATTTCTTGTCAACGGCTTAGATCAGTCTCTCATTTTTAGGACAAATAATAATGAAAACCATCAAGAAAATGTCAATTCCACCCCACCACAAACTTTAAAATGTAAAATTTATTTTAGCTAATAGCCTTCCTCCCTTGCCTCCTGTACAAAGCCAACCTGATGTAAAAATGTTATCTCCTAAGTGATGGAATGCGCAGTCATGCACCAGCAAACTCAGTGCAGAATATCAACGTGCCTGTTCTGGAAGAAACTGCTCAGGGGTTAGAGGGAGCACACTGTTGGCAAGAGAGACCCTTTCATGCAGGAGGGCAGGCCCCGCATCTATTTCAGAAGATGGAGGTTTATCTTCCAATGGAGGGCTTTGATGCTATTCATATGCTAACAATATCACCACTTCCTCACAGCACTCAATACACAGGGAATAAAAGACATCATTTGCTGACATGGGGTGCAACACTTTCCGTCCAGCATACTGATCAAAAATCTGCATTCAGCTTCCATGGTGAAGCTACCACATAACCTTTAAATCGTTCTTTGAACACTTTAAGATTCTGGTCAAAATAATTTCCCATTTTAGAGAATAAAATGATGAAACAAAGAACTCTAACTGTATTTTCCCTCCACTCTGAACGTGTAGCTTTAGTGCCCCGAGGGCTCTTTTCATCTTGTCTAAGTGCTGGCATATGATGTGATTGTTAACAGAGCTGGCCACCAGATGAAGTGAATTATCTCAACTGCCAAAGTTCCCACTTTCTTTCCAATTAAAACATCGGTTTAACACAGAAACTGAAGGGTATTATGAAAGCTTTAATATGAACAAATTCAGACATGAGAAAAACAATACTGCAAGGTTTTTGCAAACAGTCAAACAAATACGTAATTTTTTGAACCCGAAGATGAGTCAGAAAAATGAGTTGTGCAGCAGAGCAGACAGAGTATGCGCTTTAGCTGGCAGCAAGGGAGAAGGACCTCTTTGTCTTAAATAAACATGTTTTACAGAACAGGGCATGCTTTTACTTAAGAGAGTGAAATCATGAGGTCATTAACAAAACACAGCGATCAACAACAAAGACTTCTGATTTAAAATATTTCAAAATGCATATCATCAACCTGGACGATCTGAAATGTTTTCAATAGGCTCCTCTGGATTATTAGGGTCCTTTTCATTAGGCAATTTGCCTTTCTCATGGAAATTTTTTCTCCATTTGGATCACTAGCTGGCAACAGAATGTGCCAGCATATGTCCTGAATGGCTCCTTGAAAATGAGACTTCATAGCTAGTTCACAGCCATAGAATTTGATGCTTTCTCACACAAAATAAAACTTTTCCTAGTATATGCTTTAAAAATTAAAATATACACATTGAATTCAAAAGAATATGAATTATCACTAATCTTTAATCTTCTTAAGGTTTCATAATAAAATCGTATTAATACGCAGATTGTGTAAATAATTGTATTCATAATTAGAGAAATTTACCCTTATCAAGATATGAGCTTTGAAGAATTAAAATAAGATTTGAAAAGTCATATTTAACTAAGATTTAATAACATACAAGTTAAATACATATGATTTTGCTATTCAAAAATATTCCTAAGAAGTTAATAACATTATTACAGACTTTTCCCTTTAAAATACTCTTCCTTAGGGTCAGTTAGCTACATAAGTAGATAAAGTTAGCCCTTTTACTATACAGAACTATTCTAATCATCATGTCCATCTTAAAAGTATAACTTGGGAAGGTACAAGACTAGGAAATATGTGTGCATTGATTGTACAAAACATTAATTACACTCTATTAAAAGTGCAAAAGGGTATCACCATATAAGGATTGCATGGCTGTTCAATATGGAATGCACATTGAACATTATTGACAAATTCAGAACAACCATATGCAATGTTTAATGGCATTTCCAAATATAAAATACAAATACAGTATGTAATACACAAGAGCATGTTGCATACCAAATGAGCAAGCAATTTACTGAAGATTAGCCTTTAAGAAACAAATAACACTACAAATACCATATGTACCTGATAATGATTTATTTTTTACATTGGCAATATTCATCTGATTGATCTTAAGTTAAAAACAAGTTTTCACAGAATTATCTGGCTGAGCACTCTTTGTGATAAATTAAAGGAAAATTATAGAACCAGTTTGCCAAAAGGGTCTTAGAGATCATTCAATCTTATTTTTAAATGGAAAAATGGAAACCTCAAAACATCAAGCTGCTCACCCAAAATTACAAAGCCCGTTAATGGCAGAGTTCCAAGTCTTGTGGTTCTCAGGCCAGGCCCGAAATGAAAGCTATCCTAATTGATTCATATTTACTCAAAACACACATAGTCTTACTTGTAAATCTCTATAGGCTCATCAGGTTGTCCAATGTATCACATACAGGAACACCCAAGTCCTGAGTTGTGACAGGGCAACATTGTCTATTCCCAGTGGCTGCACAGGTGCAGAAGGGCCTAGAGGAGCTATCCCACCTTGAAGGTCACAAAGGGAGGCAGGAGGAGATACCTCTCATCCAAGGTAACCAGCAGTGGCTGGGCTTTGCTGGAGCAGCCGAGAAGAGATACCCCATGCCCAAGGTAAGAGAAACCCAAGTAAGATGGTAGGTGTTGCAAGAGGGCATCAGAGGGCAGACACACTGAAACCATGCTCACAGAAAACTAGTCAATCTAATCACACTAGGACCACAGCCTTGTCTAACTCAATGAAACTAAGCCATGCCCACAGGGCAACCCAAGACGGACAGGTCATGGTGGAGAGGGCTGACAGAATGTGGTCCATTGGAGAACAAAATGGCAAGCCACTTCAGTATTCTTGCCTTGAGAACCTCATGAACACTCTGAAAAGGCAAAATGATAGGATACTGAAAGATGAACTCCCCAGGTCATTAGGTGCCCAATACGCTACTGAAGATCAGTGGAGAAATAACTCCAGAAAGAATGGAGGGATGGAGCCAAAGCAAAAACAATACCCAGCTGTGGATGTNCCTTGAATATAGCTTTTTTTCTTTAGCAGTCTATTTGGTGAGAGTTTGTTTAGCTTGCAAAGCTGCTTACCAGGCACACAAACATGAATTCAATATTATAAGCAGAGAAAGAGGTGGAATTCCATTTATCAATCCTTGGCACCAAAATGAAGTTTATTTCAGCACTTTGGTGTGTGGTGTGCACACTTGTGTGAACTTGTACATGTACAAATTGACAACATACACAAGGTGCCATTTCAAAGCAGAGGATTTCGTTATGCTCTTGCAATTGTCTCATTCCATGTAATTCAGTTAAATTGAGTAAGTGTGTAATAACCACATGCTGGGGCTTTCCAGGTGTCTCAGCAGTAAAGAATCCTCCTGTCAAATAGGAGACGCAGGTTCAATCCCTGGGACAGGAGGATCCCTGGAGGAGGATATACAAACCCACTCCCGTATCCTTGTCTGGCAAATCCCATGGACAGAGGAAACTGGGGCCTACAGTCCATGGAGTCGCAAACAGTTGGACATAATTTAGCAACTAAACCACTAAACCACCATCAATCCCATTCTAGATGCATCTGCTAGTCATGTATTTCTAGTTACTAGAATCCTTCTCCTCCACAAAACTTTACAATCATAACTTCACTCACCTTCACAATTCTTTTCCTTTGTGAATTCTTTCCAAGACTTTCTAAACCTCTGATATAGTCCAAATCTTCATAACCTTTGAACTTTTTGAAATGCTCTATTCTTAACGCTTGGAACGGTGCTTGGCAGAGAATAGAAACTCAAGAAATATTTATTGAATAAATGAACAAAGAAATGAATTAAAGGGCAAAGTGTGCCCTACTCTCTCTTCGCAATTAACTATGAGTATTTTCATATGAAATGCTCTGAGAGGTCCTGCAATGAGGATATTCACTTAACTCTGCCTTCCCTAAGCTTATCCTTTTCTCTCTTAATCTACTTACATAAAACAATTTCTGGGAAACATGCTCTGGGAAATGTAAAGATGGGGAACCAGCTACACTGATGTACTAGAAAATTTAATGTTCTAAAAGTGTTGTCCAATTTGTGATTTTAAAGTTCAATCAAAATAACGATGACCCAGGTCTTTTGTTACATTTTGTGTAACATCAAGAATATATTTATTAACTGTAAATGTCTATACCTCCTTTTTTATACACATGATCCATTAGTGGTATAAGAAGAAAATATGCATTTCTCTGCACTGTATTAAGAATTCCCAGTATGTTCAATGATCAGTCATTAGAAGTGATTAGAGGAGGCCAAATAAAAATTGATTTGGAGTTACATAACCAAAGCAAGAGGATCACTACAAACTCTCATTCAATTATGTCTATAATGTAGAGACAGCAGAAATTGAAGATGTTTCAAGATGACCATGATTCATTTCTTTCAGTTTTTAAAGTAAGATTTCCTGGCTGAGTCTACATCGCTCTGTCCTACCCTTAAAGAAAGAAGTTGGAAAGAAAAATAGAGAAGAAGAAATAAAAGATTTGCCATAATTTTCAATGTCATTATTCCTATAGAGCAGGGGTCAGCAAGCTTTTTCTAACAAAGCCCAGACAGTAAATATTTTAGGCTTTGTGGACCACATGATCTTCATCAACCCTGCCATTAAGCATGAAAGCAGTCAGTATAATAAAGAACAGAATAATGTGAAACTTTATCTACCTATTTATCTATAAAACATTATCTACCAAAATTGGCAGTGGGCTGGTTTTGGTACACAAGTCATGGTTTGCTGACTTCTGCCATACAGAATAAAAGTTCCTCCCTCCGTAATTCTAATCATGTGTGATAGAGTTTGTGACCTCTAGTATGTTGGGATTTAAGAGTTTTCTCACAGTCGAATATTTTCTTACATTTTATCAGCCTTTGTGCTCTAATTCTCATTGTTCTTATTTTATCCATTTCTTTAACACATTTCCATAAAGACTTTTCTTAAAAAGTACTACTAGATTAATACTTGGTAATTCATTTAGTTACTCACTCATGTTGGGGAGTTCATTGATGGATGACATAGAGATGAATCTTATTTGGGGACTTGTTGGAAAAGTAGGGCAGGGAAGGGCAGCTGAGATGCAACCAGGGCACTCTTGAAATTTCAGCCTACCTGGAAAAAAACAGAGTGAGGAGAGGGGGCAAAGCAAAGGAGAGATATGACTTGCCAAAATCAGACCTCCTTGTTTAGTTTCTGTAAGGTTTAATTTTCATCTTCAAGTAGATTTGGGCTCAGTTCTATGTCTGAACGCAGAAATATGGAATGATGTTTGTGAAGCATGTTTGGGGGATGGGAGAGGAAAAGGAAAAAAGAGTAGGAATTGATGCTCCACTTTGGCATGTGGGAGCTTTTTTCTTATTGTCTTATGTATGTGCTTGTGTGCTAAGTTGCTTCCATTGTGCCCGACCCTTTAAGACCATTTGAGACCCTATGGACCATAGCTCTCCAGTCTCCTCTGTTCATGGAATTCTCCAGGCAACAGTACTAGAGTGGGTAGCCGTGACCTCCTCCAGAGGATCTTCCCAACCCAGGAATCGAATCTGAATCTCTTATGTCTCCTGCATTAGCAGGCAGGTTCTTTACCACTAGCATCACCTGGGAAGCCCCAATATGGATGTCATTAAATGAATGTAGCTGTTTCGAATTATTTCACCTCCATTTATAAAGAGTTAAAAACGTCTCCAAATTCTTTCCTAACCTTTCCTGGATCTTGTGATTTTCCCCTATCTTATCCTTTTCTTTTTGACTCTTCCACCTTCCTTCTAACAACCAAATTGGCAGAAGGATGTGAAAAAGACAAAGAGGTAAGTGGTGGGCTATGGTTAAGTTTGAGGAACTGAGAGGCAGGAGTGAGAATAGTATACTTTTGGTGATCTTACCTCTCACTTGACATGACACATCATGATTTCTACAGAAATAAGCAACAGGTTTTCTTTAAATATCTTCGCAAGCACTATTTTAAGCATCAGGAAATAATATTATTTGAGTTTAATTTGCAGAAAGTAGAGGAGCACACCAATGAAGAGTTAAAATAACTAACTTTAATGTAATTCCAATATGTATAGAAGATGTGAAATCCACCTACTTCTACAGCATTTACAATAATACAATCCTTAGTAATTTAAAATACTATGTATTCCTGTGAAAACATGTCACCAGTATAAATCCTTTCTTTCCATGAAATGGAAATTGCATTAGATTCTAAAAGCTTTAAGAAAGACTTCCTCAGCAATCAATGCAAAGAAATAGAGGAAAACAACAGAATGGGAAAGACTAGTGATCTCTTCAAGAAAATTAGAGATACCAAGGGAACATTTCACGCAAAGATGGGCTCAATAAAGGACAGAAATGATATGGACCTAACAGAAGCAGAAGATATTAAGAAGAGGTGGCAAGAATATATAGAAGAACTGTGAAAAAGAGTTCTTCAAGACCAAGATAATCACTATGGTTTGATCACTCACCTAGAGCCAGACATTCTGGAATGTGAAGTCAAGTGGGCCTTAGAAAGCATCACTATGAACAAAGCTAATGGAGGTGATGGAATTCCAGTTGAGCTCTTTCAAATCCTGAAAGATGATGCTGTGAATGTGCTGCACTCAATATTATGCCAGCAACTTTGGAAAACTCAGCAGTGGCCACAGGACTGGAAAAGGTCAGTTTTCATTCCAATTCAAAAGAAAGGCAATGCCAAAAATGCTCAAACTACTGCACAATTACACCCATCTCACATGCTAGTAAAGTAATGCACCAAATTTGCTGGCATATTGAGTGCAGCACTTTCACAGCATCATCTTTTGGACTTTGAAATAGCTCAACTGGAATTTTATCACCTCCACTAGCTTAGTTCATAGTGATGCTTCCTAAGGCCCACTTGACTTTGCATTCCAGGATGTTTGGCTCTAGGTGAGTGATCACTCCACTGTGATTATCTGGGTCATGAAGATCTTTATATATAGTTTTTCTGTGTATTCTTGCTACCTCTCTTAATATCTTCTGCTTCTGTTATGTCTATACTGTTTCTGCCCTTTATTGTGCCCATCATTGCATGAAATATTCCATTGGTATCCCTAATTTTCTTGAAGAGGTCTCTAGTTTTTCCCATTCTATTGTTTTCCCCTATTTCTTTGCATTGATCACTGAGGAAGGCTTTCTTATCTCTCCTTGCTATTCTTTGGAGCTCTGCTTTCAAATGCTTATATCTTTCCTTTTCTCCTTTGTTTTTCACTTCTCTTCTATTCACAGCTATTTGTAAGTCNTCCCATTCTATTGTTTTCCCCTATTTCTTTGCATTGATCACTGAGGAAGGCTTTCTTATCTCTCCTTGCTATTCTTTGGAGCTCTGCTTTCAAATGCTTATATCTTTCCTTTTCTCCTTTGTTTTTCACTTCTCTTCTATTCACAGCTATTTGTAAGTCCTCCTCAGACAACAATTTTGCCTTTTTGCATTTCTTTTCCTTGGGGATGGTCTTGATCCCTGCCTCCTGTACAATATACAAAGTGTCTAGTAGGGCAGTTGTAAAAAGTGATGAAGCTGTTAACTGGGAAGGATACCATAGTGGGAGGAGTGAGTTTGGAACAAGGAAAGAAAAGAGATGAGTTTTACTGAGCACGTTTGGTTTAGAGATCTGAGGATATTTAAGTGGAGACCCTGGTTGACAGGAAGGAATGAGGATCTGTTCTTTGGACAAGATGACAGATTAAGGGCAAACTAGTTCTCTGGTATCAAAGTGGATTTTCCTAACATTTTGAAGGACATAGACATCCAAGAAAAGACTTTTTATGATAGTGTATGAACACTAAATGTTCAGAAAGAACATTTAGAAGTGCATTTAGCATGGATTATTTTAATTCTAAAATAACTTTAAATCTTTAAAGCAGAGGAGACAGAGGAGAAAAGTCAGAAGTAGAGAGACAGTTTTGCCAGCAGTAAGTCACTACTCCACAAACCGCAAAAAAAAAAAAAGTTTGTTTCATGGACAGAAAGAGGGGTTTATGGAAGGTTTTTGTATATTTATAATCAGCTTGACAGAGCCCTGTGTTTTTGTAATTTCTACATTCAAGGGGTAATAATTACAATGTGTCTCACCCTTCAAACCCTTTATTAGTGATGAAATATGTTTAGAATGCCCCAAATTCTCATTCCCCAATCAAGTGTCCTGTCCATTAGCTCTCACTATACTGATTGACATTTGTCCCTATGAATACTAAACACGCGTGCACTTCAGTCCATATCAATAACTAAAGGAGAAATGGGACAGTACTGCAAAGTGAGACAGCACTCTTTCCCCCTCTGGTACAGACGTGGACTTCTGCCTCACTGTGTAGCCACAATAGGAGAGCCAAAGAGAATCCTTTACCTACTTGATTTGGAAATTCAAAGGTAAACCCACTTCAGATAACCTGATGTTCTTTCTAGATGCTCACTGCCTCCTTAGTCACAATCTTCTGATGGACAATTAAAAGCATGGCAAAGACTAGAGCTGAACATTTTTATTTAAAATAAGAACTATAATCAGTAATAGAGAGTGTGCTTGCCTTTGTAAGTCAACTATCTAAATATGCTTGCCTCTGGCTGAAGCAGCACTGGACACCCCACTCTTTAGAGAGTGTAATGCGGTCTCCTAGGACAACGAATCCTGACTTCAAAGACTCGGCAGAAATAAATGACTTAAATGGACTTTGAGAAACATGCCACGGTTTATCTCTTGCTTACGATCATTCGGGGTCTGCTTGGACTCCCAAGAAAGACATGGATATGTTGTCACTCACCACAGAGCGCTGGGTATTTCTGATGGGTAATCTACAGAGACGACAGTGCAGTGCTTCTTGCTCTCTTTCCCTTTCTCTGTCTCTCCTCCTCCTCCTCTTTCTCTCTCACTCCCTTTCTCTCTCTCTCTCTCTCTGACACACACACATAATAAAGAGGGAAACCACGGGAAATGATGACTGTACAATGTAAAGTCAGAGAGTTAGCTGCTTTAACTTGTTATTCCTGAGAAGGAGCAGACACAGCGAGGGGAGAGAGAAGAAAAGAAGATTGAAAGGGTAACAAACAGCGCCGTGAAAGCAACTGGGAGCAGAGGAGGAGTGCAGCAATACTAACACCCTGAACTCGGGCCTAATTCAGAAGCAGGATCATCGTGGCTTAGTGTAGAAGAAGAAAGGAACCCATTGAGATAAACACTGACAAAATGTGAAACCGGAAGTCAGCAATGGAACCGGTGGAAATCAATTCAGCAGGGTATTTTTCAGTCTGACCCAAAGCTAAGCAAAGGAGGCTCCCTCCTCACTCTGCCTGCCTTTGTCTTCCAGCAAACCCTGCAGGCTGATATGATTTCAACAGAGCCCTGGAGAGAGAGGGTGGGGTGAGAATGGACAGTGAAAGGAGGGCGGGCATGCAGAGCTGGTTCCTAACTAGCATTCAGCACTAGTTCCTTACTAATTGCCATGCCCCAGAGGGAACAAGCTTAGCCCTCAGCCTCATTTCCTCACTTGTAAAATGGAGATGATTACGATACATTCATTGTAGATTTATTGTGATATTTTCACAAGATAATGTAAATGATATTCAGTCCATTTTAACTACTCAATCAATAGTAGATATTATTATTAAATACTGTTAATTATTATTAAAACCATGGAAGTCAGAATCCAAAATAGCTTACATTTACAGATCTGCAAAAAGGACAGATCCTTAGAATGACCAACTCATTTGATCCTTAGACTGACCTTTCCACAGATGAGAATGCTGAAGCACAGAGTGGGTAAGCATAATAACAGCTCTAAGATCTTGAACCTCAAGAAGTTAGATCGAGAATCTTTGCTCTTAAAATTATGCTATATTACCAAAGTGTCCTTGGAAAAAATCTGTTCAACTGTTGCATTTTATAGATGAGAAAACTGAGTCTCACAAAGGTCATATCACTTGTTTTATGCTATACAGCCAGTCAGGCAATCAGCCCATTATAGAATTCTGAGAGCCTGTTTCCATAGGAAACAGTTTTCAACCCCAAATGAATAATCCAGGGCCTGCCCTGGAGGTTGAAATGCTTGTTACATTTCATTCAGTTACTTTCCTCTATATAAAATGCAATGAATAACATTGTTTATTCATATCAGATTCATACTGGGGAAGACATCTTTGTAACAAAACTTGATAAATTTGTAACTGTTGATATTTGTTTGTGTGATGAATGTAAAAGAACAGGAAGAGAAGAACAGAATCAAGTTGTATTAAGTAATCACTATGCTTGGCACACCATGCACCATGAAAACTGACAAGCAACATCTGATCCCACCGATATGGAACAGGTCCTGTGGCCAGAAGGGTCTAATAAGAGTTAGTAAGACTATGATTCTTATTTTAGAAGCTATGAATAAAACAAGCATTTGTACTGATGTTGAAGTAGAAATCTGACTATCACAGCCTTTAGAATCCACTCAATTTGTTGGTATTTGTTGATTTGGTAGGTGATGAAGAGCAAGCTTCCTTGGTACATGGGCAAGTTTCTTCATATGGAACACGCAACCTCAAGCCACAGGAACTCTACCTCAAACTGGCATCCCCTTCATGGGGTGTTCTCAACATCAGCAGGAAAACTTGCTGCAGGTCACGATGTAGGCAAAAGGTCAGAAAGAGGAAACAGATTGATATATGTCCTAAAACTACCTTTGGACAAACAACACCAAATAAAGGATTGTTCTCTGCTTTAAGCCTCTCCTTCTTCTATGTCAGTATAAATCAAGACCCCAGAAGAGCAGTGCTGAACCCTGTAAGATGAAAGTAAGGATTCCCCAAGATCGAGGCTGCTGCTGCTGCTAAGTCACTTCAGTCGTGTCCGAAACTTCAATTTCAGATCATCAAGTGATACTTCCTAAGATGAAGATTCCATGCTCTCTAAACAAGTCTTTGCTGGTGTCATCATACTCAGTAGCCCAATCTCACCATTCATCTGGGTCATAAAAGTATCACAATGCTGTAATACCATTCTTCTTTTTTTTTTTAATTAAAAAAATTTGAGGTAGAGTTGACTTACAACATTGTAATTTCTGGTATAGAGCAAAATGATTCAGATATATATATATTTTTCATATTCTTTTCCATCATAAGATATTGAAAATAGTTCCCTGTGCTATACAGTAGGTCCTTCTTGTTTATCAATTTTATATTTAGTAGTCTGTGTTTGCTAATTCTCAGTTCCTAATTTATCCCTCCTCCTTCCCTTTCCCCTTTGGTAATCACAAATTTTTTTCTACATCTGTGAGTCTGTTTCTATTTTGTATATAAGTTCCTTGTATCACATTTTAGATTTCACACATAAGTAATGCTGCTCTGTCTTTTCCATTCACCTGAAGTGGACACTTTCCCTCCACTGAGCTAACCATTAAAGCTTCTAGATTTCAGCTTGTAGGTAACAGCAGGGGCAAGGTGGAAGCAAGATTATAGTTATATGATTCACCAGTATGCTAGGTCTCTACCAATACAGAAGCAACCAATGGGGACTTCAGCAAGGATGCCCTGTAAAAAGAACAGGATGGCTCAATGGCATATGTCTTCTGCACTCTTACACTCTTACACCCTGTGTCTCCTACCGTGGATGGCTGTCTGTAGGGTTTCTAAGTGCTGACTCTGCTGAAGCTGAAGACCTCAGCGGGACAAGTGTTATGGAGAGTGATTGATTGAAATTCAGAGCACTTTGCAGAATGATTTGTTTGACATTCCCAGTAGGAAACTCTTGTTTGTTGAACTTATTATTCATTCATGTATTCATGAAAAAAATACAATAAATGCATAATCTCTGCATAGTGCCTCAATGATCACATTGAAATGAGCCCAGAGCTTTGCAGTGCTAAGCAAGGTCTTTAGTTTGCAACAGAACAGTTTTACATGGCAATATCATTAACTGTGTCTAGAGTTTACATTATGCTTATAAATCAGCCAGGGAAATTTAACCTGCATTGTAATTTAAGGTTATACAGAGAATCAGACATTAAAAATGCATATGCATAATAATAACTCCTTGTGTGACTTTTTTTTTTGGTTCTTCCTACTGAGTGATTTAACAATTACCATGTTGAGATGCAACTGAGTCTGTTCAGCTAGTGTTTGTGTTTTGACTTTTTGACAACTAGAATATAAGCCAGGGGAAATGCAGAAATTATTTCCAACATTCCTGGGTAACTTGGGAAAATGGCTCTTTAAATAAGCTATTAGAGTAAGGGAAAACAAGCTACATTATTTGGAAAACAACTCCTGCTAAATACTGTGCTTTAAAACAACAGCTATTACTAGACTTAAAACAGTGAGGTCAGGGTATTATAAATGCACATTGTCGGTCTGGACCTTAATGTTATATTTACAGTTGCTACAGTGACAGTCTCTGGCCTTTCCATTGAAAGCACGGGTAGGGAATACAAGAAAGGACCATCAGAGCACAGGGCCCTCCCTTCAGAATTGAGTGTTTCTGTTGATTATCAAAAAACAAAAAGGAATTCAAAAACTATATCATTATTCTCTTGCCCCTAAGTTCCCTGATAAAGATACTTTAATTTTCAAATATCCCTAAGTGAACCATATTAATCTCCCAGCAAATTAAAAATTTTTTTAATTTACTTGACCTTTCTCCCACTCACATGGTATGAGTTTCCTGGAAACATCAGGACTCATTCTAATTTCAGAATTGAAAAGACAGCTATCAATCACATAAAAGTGCTTCCAGAAGCTTAGGGTAGCCAGATCCCTGAGGTCATTGGTGACCTTGATAATAGCCCAACATTTTATCCATGTCTCTAGAATGTCTGTAGAACTTCTACACTTAATATCTCACACTAACTACGCATCTGGAGCTGACTTCATCTAGAGCCCCGCATCCTCCATTAGGCATCTCTACCCAATTCTTTATCATTAGTAATTATACTACTTTCCAGTTCTCAAAATCTTTACCACTTTGTGGTGTTCTCCTTTTTAAAATTTCTCTTCCCCACCACTGAAACCACACACATATATTCTCACATTTGTGGTTGTTCAGTCATATGGTCCTCAATAATCCTTTTGAGTTTGTTATTCCATTTTCAAAATAACTTATCTAAATTAATCTGTGTTATCACCTGACCTTCTGCAACAACACCCCAAGAAGATATTCCTGTCTTCAATATCTGTACATGTCAATATACCCAAAGCTGCTGAAATAATTTCTTAGTATATAGTTATACTACATGCCTCTGAAGCTTATAAACATTGTAATGTTTTTCACCATCTACTGTTTCAACTCAGAAGTTTCTTGCCTAATTTTTAGGAGGTTTGTCAAAATTCTTCACTTTTTCCCCTTCTATCTCATTATCCCACATAACCTTCCATTCTTGCCAGCACGTCTTGCATGTGATGTCTCTCTCTGCATATAATGCTGTCTTCTTTCCTCAGCCCTTTTATTTTCCTAACCTTCACTAAAAACTTCCACTTACTTTAAAAATAATAAAATGTATTATTTGAAAGAAAAAATAGGCAAAATTTTGGCAAATACACCCAAAAAATGTTTAACAAATTTTAAAACATTAGAAGTGAGAAAGGATCATAAATAAGTGGGGAAATTTTCCAAATAACAAAAGAATTACAGATATAAATATATGAAAGTAAAAGTGAAGTTGCTCAGTCATGTCTGACTCTTTGCAACCCCATGGACTGTAGCCTACCAGGCTCCTCTGTTCATGGAATTTTCCAGGGAAGAGTACTGGAGTGGGTTGCATTTCCTTCTCCAGGGGATCTTCCCAACCTAGGGATCAAACCCAGGTCTCCCACATTGCAGGCAGACACTTTACCATCTGAGCCACCAGGGAAGTTCTTCAATAAATATATGAGTACATTTTAAAACCTAGATGAAATGAAAAATATTTAGTAAAATGAAAACTTAAAAAGAAAAGCTAAAAAATTCAAATATATCAGTCCAATATACAGATATATATGTACATGTACATATATGGAATCAATTTGTTCCATACAGAAACCAATACAACACTGTATATAAACTAAACTTCTGTTAAAAATATTTGTAAAGATAATCCATGATATCAAACCCCCTCCACCTCTTAAAAAAAAAGTGTTTGATAAAGATATCTTCTTGGGAAACCTAAGATACAATCTATAAATTCAAAGTTAAAAAAATTTTTTAATAACACGTAAAAAAATTTTAATGTCCTAAATAAATTTGCAAATTACCAGAACTGATATTAAGTCAAAGAAAAAAAAAAGGATTAAACCATATGCAAACCTCACTTATATATGCAAATATAAAATTCCTAATTAAAATATTAGTGGAATTATCCAAAATTTATTAAATGAATAATATAAAGTAGGATTTTAAATATCAATGTCACTATTAGTAATGAAATTCAATACATCAACAAAATTAAAAACTAGAAAGAGAATTCCCGCTTCTGCAATGAAGGAGTAAATGGTAGCAGACTTGCTGCCCCCACTATAAGTAAATAGAAAATGGGATAATTTACAAGAAGCAGCTGTTTTCAGACATTGGGTACCAGGCAGCACATGATTGTGATCCCTGAAGATAAGGAAATTACTGAGGCAAGTCTTACAGTCATACTCTTTCTGGCTGCAGACCTTAAAAAAAAAAAATCAAAGTTCACAGAGTGGGAATCCAAGCAAATCACACCAAGTGGCCCAGCAGTAAAGAATCCGCCTACAACACAGGACACGTGGGTCAACTCCTGGGTCGGGAAGATCCCCAGAGGAGTAAATGGCAACTCACTTCAACACTCTTGCCAGGAAAATCCCATGGACAGAGAAGCCTCCAGGCTACAGTTCATGGGGTTGCAAAGAACTGGATATGACTGCGCACAGCACACCTGTTACAAAGCCAGGAAGCAAAGAATCATAGGGAATTTTTAATCTAAGCAATCTCCAAGTTCACACAGAGCTGAGAGATGTATAGGTTCTGCTAAGTCATAATGAAGAGACCTCACTGATAGCCCAGCGTATTAAGGAAAGATCTCCAAAGGGTTGTGTTTGAATAGCAGAGTCAAAGCAGCTAAATAAAAAGAAAAGCATCAGGAAACTTGAAAACATAAAGTTGCTAATTATCCAAACTAAAACACAGGTGAAAATTCAGAACTAATTATACACTGTCTATTTAAAAAACCCAAAAACCTATGACTTTAAATAAAGTTATAGAATGACTGAAGATGAAACAATGGAAATAAATATGTCAAAATTTAATTTAAAATAATGCTAGAGTAGTAATATTAGACAAAATAAATTTCCAAGCAAAGGATATTACTAGGAATAAAAAAGATCATTTCAAAAGATAAAGTTGAGGAATCGAGAGGATAACAATCCTAAATTTTATGTTCCCAACAGCAGAGATTAAAAATACATGAAGCAAGCATACATAGAAAGGGAAAAAGAAATAGAAAAATCCGCAACTATAGACAGAGATCTCAACACCTTTTTCTTAGTGATTGAAAGAGTAAGTAGATAGAAAATCAGTAACGATATAGGATACCTGAAGACCACTTTCAATAAACTCAAGCTAACTGATATTTAAGGAAGATTCCCCTAATAACAGCAGAATATACATTGTATCCAATTTCACACAGAATACTTATTAAGATAGATCATAATATAGACTACAAAATGAGTCTCAATACATTTAAAAGAATTCAAGTCATACAAATTATGTTTTCTGGCAAGACAGAATTATATTAGAAACTGACAAGAAGAAATCCCCCAACATTTGGAAATGTAATAGCCACATTGCTAAATAATCCATGTGTCAAAGAAGAAATCACATGGGAAACTGAAAAGTATTGTTATCTTGAACGGAATGAAAATACAACATATCAAAATTTATATACTGCAACTAAAGCAGTGCTCTAAAAGTAATTGATAGACATAAACTTTTATTAGAAATAAAGTAAGCTAAGTTTCTATTTAAGAAAATAAAAAAGAATAAATCAAACTCAATATAATCAGGAGAAGGAAATTACAAAGATAAAAGCAAAAATCAATGAATTAGAAAACAGAAAAACTAATAGAGAAAAATGAATGAAACAAAGCACTGTTTCTTTGAGAAAATCAATAGAATTAATAAAACTTTAGCCAGGCTGGTCAGGAAAAACAGAAGAAAAAAAAAAAGCTACCTACAGCAGGGAGAAAGAAGGGACATATCTACTAACATTAAAAAAGTAATAAAGGAATATTATAAATAATTTTAAGTCACTAAATTGACAACCTAGATAAAAATGAATAAATTAACTGAAAAATAAAAACTATGAGAGCTCACTCAAAAAGGATAAATAAGTCAAACAGTTCTATATATATTTTTTAAATGAATTTGTAGTTAAACACCTCACAAAGAAAATCCCAGGCTTTGGGTGGCTTCACTGATGCAATCTACCAGACTTTTAATGAAGAAATAATATAAATTGTTTGCAAACTCTTAAAAAATTAAGAGGAGGTAACATTTTCCAACTCGCTCTTTGAGTCCAGAAATACACTATTAATAAACCAGATGACAATATTTAAAAAAAGGACAATCACTGAACAACACCCCTCAATTTTACAGAAACAAATTGTTAAAAACTTAATAAGTTGAATTCAGCAAAATATAAATATAATAAGAAAGTATAATCAAGTGAAATGTTTCATGGGAATGTAGAGTAACTTTAACAAATTAAAAATTAATCAGTGTAGTTCACCATATCGACAAATTAAAACAGACCAATCATATGATAATCTAAATGCACAAAAAGCATTTGACAGAATTCAAAATTCACTCATGATAAAAAAACTCTCTGCAAATCAGGAAGAGAAGGAAACTTCTTCAACCTAATAAAGAGCACTTATTGAAAATCTAGAGCTGACATCACACATAATGGTGAAACAGAGCAATTTGCCCCTAAAAATAAAGGTGTACATATTTTACTAGAGGTCTCAACAAGATAATAAGGCCATAAAATACTATGCATGAATATAATCTGTATAACAAGTAATATACAAAAATATAAAATATTTTAATATTCTTATGTTAGAAAAGCTTTGCTAAGCAAGACATACAGAGAGGGCAATGGCAACCCACGCCAGTACTCTTGTCTGGAAAATCGCATGGACGGAGGAGCCTGGTAGGCTGCAGTCCATGGGGAATCCCAGGGAATGGGGAGCCTGGTGGGCTGCAGTCCATGGGGAATCCCAGGGAATGGGGAGCCTGGTGGGCTGCCATCTATGGGATGGCACAGAGTCAGACACAACTAAAGCGACTTAGGAGCAGCAGCAGCAGCAGGCAAGACATAAAATCTAGAAAATTTAAAAGAAAGATAGGTAGCTTTGCCTACTTAATTTTTTTTTAATTTTTTTAAGTTTATGTAATAAAGGGTATGATCAAATGGACATTTCCATAGACCCTGAGTGAAGATACAAATTGGTACTGTTTAAAGAGTTATTTGGAGAATTGTCCAAGCCAGGCTTCAGCAATACATGAACCATGAAATTCCAGATGTTCAAGCTGGTTTTAGAAAAGGCAGAGGAACCAGAGATCAAATTGCCAACATCTGCTGGATCATGGAAAAAGAAAGAGAGTTCCAGAAAAACATCTCTTTCTGCTTTATTGACTATGCCAAAGCCTTTGACTGTGTGGATCACAATAAACTGTGGAAAATGCTGAAAGAGATGGGAATACCAGATCACCTGATCTGCCTCTTGAGAAACCTGTATGCAGGTCAGGAAGCAACAGTTAGAACTGGACAGGGAACAACAGACTGGTTCCAAATAGGAAAAGGAGTACATCAAGGCTGTATATTGTCACCCTGCTTATTTAACTTATATGCAGAGTACATCATGAGAAAAGCTGGGCTGGAAGAAGCACTCCAACTCTCACTTCCATACATGACTACTGGAAAAACCATAGCCNCCAGTGAACACCTCAGTAAAATGTTGCTCAGTTGAGGTCTCAAACCCTACCAGTTCTGATGACCAGCTTCACAAAAGAGTTCATCCCCAGACATTCTGATTTTAGAAAACTGATTTTTTTTTTTAAATGTACTGAGAGATGGATATAAAAATTCAAGTTGTTCAGATGGGTTTTTAGCTCTGGCTAAAAGTTCTGATATATTGGTAAATTTACAATTTTCACCATGATATTATCACTTGTGATTTAACACTTGTTTCAATGCCATAAATTGTTCTGAAACTCTTAGCCAATGATTCAGACTAGGCCAGAACTAGAAGGAGCCTTAAACAAATTATCACTCTTTGAAACTGATATATATACCTAACTCTACCAATTGCTATAAAAATTTAACATTCTGAAGCAGATAAACAAAAATCAAAGATTACACACACCAAGCAAAGTAAATCAGATAAAAACAAATATCATATGGTATCACTTCTACACGGAATCTAAAAAAGGATACAAATGAAATTATTTACAAAACAGAAGTAGACTAATAAACATAGAAAATAAACTTATGGTTATCTAAGGGGAAAGGGGGAGAGAGATAAATTAGAAGTTTGAGATTAATAGTTACACACTACTATATATAAAATAGATGANGATACAAATGAAATTATTTACAAAACAGAAGTAGACTAATAAACATAGAAAATAAACTTATGGTTATCTAAGGGGAAAGGGGGAGAGAGATAAATTAGAAGTTTGAGATTAATAGTTACACACTACTATATATAAAATAGATGAACAAGGACTATATAGCACAGGAAACTATATTCAATATCTTGTAATAACCTACAATGGAAAAGAATATGAAACACTATATATATATATATATGTATGTATGTATGTATTTGTGAATCATTTTGTTTTTCACATGAAACTAATACAACATTGTAAATCAACTATAGTTCAATAAAAAATTACACATAGAAATTGAAGTGAGAGGAAGCTGGGTCATGGGAAAGCTAGTGTAGCCCAGCTAATTTAGGCAAGCTTCTATCTCATTTCACCTCACACACTCTGCTTCCTTAAAGCTCCAGACATTGTGCCAGGCCCACAGCTACAAGAGTGAATAATACCAACTCCTTGCTCTCAAAGACCTCTCTGTTTACCAACTTTCAATTAAATAGAGATAAAACACAAACCTTTACATAACTCATAATAAGGCTACTAAGTGAGGAGTATATGAGTAGTAGGGGATGGAGAGAGACAGGAAACCTGACTCTCCCTCCAGATGACCTTGGACTAGTATAAAGATTTAAAGACATCTCAAGCACAGAGGAATTCACACATCTCATGTCATGTGATAAGTGAAGGTTCTGGCCCCAGAAAATTGATAAGGGGATCAAATGATGTCATTTGTTGCAACAGATAAATAAATCACTCATTGATTTAAAACTTGTGAACATTTTCACCTATAACATGATCAGATTTCCTGAGAACAGGGTGTGTGTGTGTGTGTGTGTGTGTGTGTGTGTGTNTCATTTGTTGCAACAGATAAATAAATCACTCATTGATTTAAAACTTGTGAACATTTTCACCTATAACATGATCAGATTTCCTGAGAACAGGATGTGTGTGTGTGTGTGTGTGTGTGTGTGTGTGTGTAGGTGCTCAGTTGTGTCCAACTCTGTGAACAGGATAATCCATCCCAATCCATCCTCTATACTAGTGTGTGTGTGCTTGCTAGGTTGTTTCAGTCATGTCCAGCTCTTTGCAACCCTGAGGACTGTAGCCCACCAGGCTCTTCAGTCCATGGGATTCTCTGGGCAAGAATACAGGAGTGGATTGCCAGGTCCTTCCCCAAAGGATCTTGTCAACCTAGGGATCAAACCCAAGTCTGCGGCTCCTGCACTGCAGGTGGATTCTTTACCACTGAGCCACTGGAGAAGCCCCCTCCACACTATGTGGCCCATCAAGCAGGTGCATCGCCACCATGCATGGTTCCAGCACACTGAGGTGACTCCCTGTATGCCTCAATGGACATGGATGGTGTACATCTATGTGCACTCAGGGAAACAGAAGCATTCCACTGCCAACGCCAAAGGCCACTGAGAGTGCGATGCTGCAGGCAGTAGAGTCCTCATGAGATGCTGATTCTCAAACATCATGGCAGTAATCTTATAGGGTAGAGAAATTCAATAAGAGCAACTCTTTCCAAGTGAAGTTATTGTTCAAGGTATTTATGCCCAAACTCTCTTTTTGACTCTCCTAGATAAATGGTATTATCTGAACTCCTTGGTGCTTTTTGTTTCTCCCCATGATTTTACACCAAAGAGCCATTATCAAATCACGAGCAGTAGAGTGTAAACTCAAAAAACCCTTCAATTCCAGACCTAATGAAATCCAGAAGGACAATGTCCATGACGGTTTCCTAAGGATTGTGACTGCTGCCATAGAGCTCACCCATCACCCTCAACTTCCCTCCCCACGTGCTGATCACTCCCTTCCAAGACAACCCCTATAGCCTTATGATTATACTCCTTAAAAACAAGAAACAGGAAGTAGGAGTAAAAGTCACTTGATATCCAATCAGTCAAATTTTATCCTTTCTTTCTCCTCTTCCATTCACACTTAAATGTTACCACATAATATCTATAGTTAAAAGTTTATGTAATGGTTCCTCTGGTATCTATTACTGAAGTGAAACAATTTTTTCTCTTAACTAGAAAAGATTCGATTCATGTAGTTATTGTTCTCAAATGAGGTATTATAAAGTCTCTCTGACTCTTCAGAGACGTGGGCTACCTCTCAGAAAGGAGAGAGGAAAACACTAAAACAGCTTTAAAGCCCCCAATTAAAGTCCCTTTATTGAGAAATCATGCTTGCTTGTGTTCTACACCAGAAATGCCTTTTGAACATTCATTCATTTACCTATAAATTTAAATAGCTACTATGTGCCAGGCACTGTCCTAGATGTTTAGCATACATCCGTGAACAAAAAAGACCAAGGTCTTCAGCATCATAGATCAGACATTCTAGCGACTTCCCTGGTGGTCCAGTGGTTAAGACTCTGCACCCCCACTGCAGGGGGCATGGGTTCCGCCCCTGGCCAAAGAACTAAGATCCTGCATGTCACACAACATGACCAAAGGAAAAGAAAGATCTCACATTCTTACAGAATGATACCGGCTTTAGGATACAACTGATATCACAAAGAGAAAAAAGGATAGACCTGTCAGTAGCATTGGGGCCACTGTTCATCCATTTGCAACAAAATAAAATTAGATCTCTACCTCACACTGGACATAAAAATCAGTAATAGGTAGAAATTTTTTTAGAATAAAAGACAGAAGAACATCTGTAGGAACTTAGAAAAGAATTTCATGTAAAGGACATAGAGTAAAATCCACATTGCTATATTCGATTATATAAGTAAAAGCTTTGGCAAACAACAACAATAAAAATGGAGCCACAGTTTGGGAGAAGGCATACAATCAAACAGTTTGTACCCAGATTCACAGGGCATTCCAACAAACTGATGGAAAACAAAGATTGAAAAGTCTAGTTTTAAAAATGGGTAAAGAATATGAGCAGAAATTCATAGAAGAGAAAATCCAGATAGCCAGTTAATGAAAAGGTGTTCAGCCTCCAAAGTTACAAGGAAAATACAAATTAAAATGCTGAGATACAATTTTATGCCCATTATAGTAGCAAATATTAATATTTTAAAGTCAGACAATATCAGGGGTTGATGAAGCAGTGTAGCACTAGGACTTCTCATTCACTGCTGAGGAGAGAAGAGCTTGGTACTCATGCATTATAGAGCAACCTGGTAATATCTAGGAAACTTAGAATACATGTGTGCACAAGGAGACCTGTATGAGAATGACCCTCATATTACTGTGTGCAAAAGCAAAAGCTCAGAAACAAAATCAATGCTCCCTTACAGGGGACTAGAGAGATTGTAGCATATTCAACCATGGAAAGCTGCAGCTGTTAAAATGAATACATGGGGTCTACATAGAATTAGCACGGAGAGTTCTCAGAAACAGTGTTGAAAAAAAAAAGTTGCAGAAGGAAACACACAGAATAACACAGTTTTAAAATCCACAAGTATTTGTTAAAAAGTCATGGAGGTTTTGGAGTAGGAAATGGCAATCCACTCCAGTATTCTTGCTTAGAGGATCCTATTGACAGAGAAGCCTGGTGGGCTACAGTCCATGAGATCGCAGAGTCAGACACAACTGAGCAACTAAACACACACACACACACAGAGAGGTTTAGATTTGTACAGAAATATTTTAAAAACCATCAACACGAAAGACATTAATTCATGATAGCAGTTATTTCTGGAATGGGGCAAGAGAATAGAGTTAGGGAGTATTCTTAACTCTAACTGTAATTTTTTTTTAGTATCTCCAGTAAAGATGGCAAAAATCTTATAATTTAATAAAGATGATCACAGATATCTAAGTGTTCACACTAAACTCTATAATTATCTATAAATGTAAAGTATTTTATAATAGCATTATTGATTTTTAAAGCAGAGAAAAAAATAAAATTAGATGAAATTTGTTCCTTTATACCTAATCTAAGACAAAAAGAATTTGAGACGGTGGCCTCACATCATTGTCTCTGAAAAAAGAACTTAAAGAATGGAGCCACACTCGTGCCATTTTCCACTTCCCCTCACCCCCATTCCCAAGGTGACACATTCTCCTGGTTGTCACTGCAGTGGTTAACTGCTGGCTGTCAATTACATGCAAAATCCCTTTGCTATTGCCCCCACCACCTAGGATTGTTTGAAACCATGGAGAAGCCTACCTTCAGGAAGAGCCTGGAAGCAGGACAGAAAATATTCAGTTTTGCAATCAATAGGGAATAAGCTAATAAAATTCACTGATCATTTTCCATCTTTTGATTTCTTTTTAGTTTCCACCTGGTAATAAAAAAAAAAAAAGAATCAAAGTGTGGTTTTGTTCAGAGACAATAGATATCACTAACTTTTGTTGCTGTTGTTTAGTCGCTAAGTCATATCCAACTCTTTGTGACTCCATTAACGGTAGGCCACCAGGCTCCTCTGTCCATAGGAAATCTCCAGGCAAGAATACTCGAGTGGGTTGCCATTTCCTTCTGTGGGGTGTCTTCCCAACCCAGGAATCGAACCCATGTCTCCTGCACTGGCAGGAAGATTCTTTACCACTGAGCCACCATAGACTAGAAATACATAGTAATAATATTAAATCATTCCCCCAACTTTTTCCTCACAGGAATGTTCTTAACTCTATCTTAAAGGTTTTTTTTAAAAAACAATGGTCTAATTTATTCAACTGTAATTTCTGTGGTTAATAAATTCATGTGTCATCTTGTTTTAGGCACTTCACATGCTTCCTTTGGGAAAGGACACCATCCTCACGATGGTGAAAAAGATGGTGAAAAGAGGAAATGACATCATCTTTACCTTTAAAGAATTTAGTACAATCTTATTTCCCACATTATACTGATCTTGGCCAATATAACCTATGGTTTTAAACATAAATTGCTTTATTACACTTTTACATTACAGATCTTTCAAAGATGATTTTTAATGCTCAAGGATTATCTAGACATCTCTATATGTTTAAATTGTATTAATGGATAATATAGTCATTTTATAGCCAGACTTCCTTTCTTTACTTCTTATTTCTGACTTTTGATCAGTAAGAGTCACGCTTTCCAAACTTTCATATGCATATCAATCACCTAGGGATCTTGTTAGAATGCAGGTTCTAATTTCCAGAGGTCTGAGGAGGGGCTTGTGATTCTGCATTACTAACAAGCTCCCAGGTGATACTGATGTGCTGCCTTTGATCAGCGAGGAGTCCAAGTAAATTTTTCAATGATGTGTGAGTAGTATGTTTTCTGTGTCTTAGCATATTTGAGAACATTTTTCTATTGTCTATACATATGAACATATGAATAACATTTTCACTAGGAAGAGAATACTTGAAGCACAGACTTTTATCACAAACCTCTTTGATAGATGCTCTATTATCTTCCAGCACTTTGCGCTTCAGGGAGTTCTGAGGCTTACCTTATTTGAGTCCCTTGAAATACAGCAGCAGTTTTTTCCTGATAGGAACTTGCAAGAGATTTTCAATATCATGCAAGTTCAAATTTTCACCACGAAGGAAAAAAAACTAGATGAATTTGTATTTATATTTAATTTGGCTTAAAAATGTGAGCACTTTTAATTGAAACAAGTTTTTCAAGCTTATGAAAAAAATTTTCTTCATTTCCATATGACATTTGCCCTATATTTTTATATTTATTTATTGAGAATTCTTATTTTCCTTACATTGAATCATTGCCTTTATTCTCTGTACCTATTTATCTCATCAATTATAGTCAGAGATTTTTAAACCCCACTTTCAATACTGATAGAAAGATAGTAAAATAGTAAGGATATAATNTAAAGTGTAGGTAAAGCCTTCTAAAGTGTGACATGGCACTCTAAATCCGTAAGGGAAGTTGTTATCCAATTCAAACTTATTGAAATATTTAACTTCTGAACAATTTAAAAAGCCATAAATATAAAACATTAATACAAGAATCAGCAAATGTTCTGCCATAATAGACAAAGGATTGAGAGTTTGTGTTTTTGTATAGCTCCTTCAGATATCACGAGTGAAATTAATCAAGGGAAAAGTATGAAAAGACCTAGGCAAGTCACAAAAGAACTAAAAGTACATGAATGCAAGTGGGATACCTAATAAACATTTGAAATGGTGACCACGCTCATTTTTTTTTCAGATGTTAAACATTTTATTTTGTATTGGGGTAAAGCCAATTTACAGTGTTATGGTAATTTCAGGTGAGCAGTGAAGGGACTCAGCCACACAATCATGTATCTATTCGCCCTGAAATACCCCTCCCATCCAGGCTGCCACAGAGCACTGTGTAGAGTTCCATGTGCTATACAACAGGTCCTTATTGGTCATCCATTTTGAATAAGGCAGAGTGTACGTGAAAGTTCCAAATTCCCTAACTATCCCTTTTGCCACCCTCTGTCCTGCCCTACAGCCATAAGTTTGTTTTCCAAGTCTGTGAGTTTCTTTCTGTTTTGCAAGTAAGTTCATTTGTATCATTTCTTTTTAGATTCCATACATAAAGGATGTCATATGATATTTCTCATCCTATGTCTGATTTACTTCACAAAGTATGACACTCTCCAGGTCCATCTCTGTTGCTGCAAATGGCCTTATTTCATTCTTCTTAATGGTTGGGTAATATTCTATTGTATATATGTATCACATATTTTTTATCTATTCATCTGTTGATTGGATAAAGTTGCTTCCTTGTCTTGATTATTGTAAACAGTGCTGTAGTGAACACTGGGGTTCATATATCCTTTCAGATCATGCTTTTCTCCAGATATATGCCCAGGAGTGGGATTGCAGGGTCGTATGGTAGCTCTATTTTTAATTTTTAAAGAAATTTCCATATTGTTCTCCACAGTGGCTGTACCAATTTATATTCCCACAAACAGTGTAGGAGGATTCCTTTCTCTCCACACCCTCTCCAGCATTTGTTGTTTGTGATATTTTGATGATAGCCATTCTGACTGATGTGAGGTGATATTGTAGTTTTGATTTGCATTTCTCTAATAGCTAGTGATGTTGAACATCTTTTCATGTGCCTATTGGACATCTGTTATGTTCTCTTTGGAGAAATCTCTATTCAGGTCTTCTGCCCATATTTTGAGAGGGCTGCATGTTTTGATACTGTTGAGCTGCTTGTGAATTTTGGAGACTAATCCCTTAGTGGTCACATCATTTATAATTATTTTCTCCCAGTCTGTGGGTTGTCTTTTCATTTTGTTTATTATTTTCTTTGCTCTGCAAAAGCTTTTGAATTTAAGTAGATCATATTTGTTTACTTTTGTTTTTATTTCCGTTTTTCTGGGAGATGAATTGATAAAGCTATTGCTGTAATTTATGTCAGAGAGTGTTCTGTCTACATTTTCCTCTAGGAATTTTATTGTATCCAGTCTATCCAGTCTCACATTTAGGTCANAGATCATATTTGTTTACTTTTGTTTTTATTTCCATTTTTCTGGGAGATGAATTGATAAAGCTATTGCTGTAATTTATGTCAGAGAGTGTTCTGTCTACGTTTTCCTCTAGGAATTTTATTGTATCCAGTCTCACATTTAGGTCATTAATTCAGTTTGAGCTAATTTTTGTGTATGGAGTTAAAGAATGATCTAATTTCACTTTTTTACATGTGTCTGTCCAGTTTTCGCAGCACCATTTGTTGAATAGGCTGTCTTTCCAACACTGTGTATTCTTGTCTCCTTTGTCATAGATTAATTGACCGTAGGTGCATGGCTAATGTCTGGGTTTTCTATTCTGTTCCATTGATCTGTATTTCTATTTTTGTGCCAGTACCATACTCTTTTGATGGCTGTAGCTTTGTATTGTACTCTAAAGTCAGACTATCCCTCCAACTCTGATTCCCGATTCCTCCAACTCTGTTTTTCTTTTTCAGTATTGCTTTGGCTCTTCAAGGTCTTTTGTGTCTCCATACAAATTTTGAGATTTCTTTTTTTGTTCTAGCTCAGTGAAAAATGCCATTGATAATTTGATAGGGGTTGCATTGTATCTGTAGGTTTCCTTCGGTAGTATAGCCATTTTGACAATATTAATTCCTCTAGCCCATGAGCATGGCATATCTTTTCATCTGTTTATGTCTTCTTCAGTTTCTTTCATCAGCATCTTACAGGTTTTGGAGTGTAAGTCTTTTGTCTCCTTGCTGCTGCTGCTGCTGCTGCTAAGTCGCTTCAGTTGTGTCCAACCCTGTGCGACCCCAGAGATGGCAGCCCACCAGGCTCTGCCATCCCTGGGATTCTCCAGGCAGGAACACTGGAGTGGGTTGCCATTTCCTTCTCCAGTGCAGGAAAGTGAAAAGTGAAAGAAGTCGCTCAGTCATGTCCAACTCTTTGTAACCCCGTGGACTGCAACCTACCAGGCTCCTCCATCCATGGGATATTCCAGGCAAAAGTACTGGAGTGGGGTGCCTTAGGTAGGTTTATTCCTAGGTATTTTATGCTTTTTGATGGAATGGTAAAGGGAATTGCTTCTTGAATTTCTCTTTCTGACCTTTTGTTGTTAGTGTATAGAAATACAACAGATTTCTTTTGCATTTTTAATCAAAGAAATGCAGATTAAAATAATATAGTCTTCACCTAGCAGATTCTCAAAACTTAGAAGCTCCACAATGTCCAGCACAGGTAATGCTTGAGAGAAATAAACAGCCTCATGTATTGTTGGTTGGAAAACAAAATGGTAAACTTATTTTGGTGGTAACTTGGTAGTTCCTTTTAACATCCTTACAAAGTAAACTCACTGACCAAACTATTCTGCTTCTAGCAATACATCCTTTAGTAATATTTTTGCATGTAGAAATACTCTTTCAAGGTTTTTCACAACCAATTAGAAATCCACTATAATAAGTGCTCAGTAACCAAATAAATTTTTGTACTTCATTACCAGGAAATATTATTTAATAGAAGGTAGAATGGAAGAGATCTGTTTTTAGACAGATGGAAGTATTAACATTAAATTAAATGAAAAAAAGTAAGCAAACCCTTGGTTTTGCACTTTGTCAAAGGCTGTACCTGACCACATAAATATATGGTTGAACTTGAGCATCTAACAGGAAAAGACCTTCCTCACTCTTCCTCACGTCCCATACAAAATTTCTTTTACTTCTTGAGGACGTTGCAGGCTGAACTTTGTGTTTTGTGATTTATTTATAGAGTCCTAGCTACTGTTGATTTTGTCTTTGACTTTAGGGCAAGTGGATCATGATTAAATCGACTGTCAGAACTCACAAACCAGCAGTCGTCTCACAGACTAGTCAGCAGTTAAAGATAGTGGATGGAGTTGTGTCTGGAAGTCTTTTGCATTGTCAGGTGGCTCTACATACTTTTATGCAGAGGGTTAGATGAAGTTCCTCAAATAAGCAGGGCAGACCCTCTCCCAGTTTTAACAGTAATCTTTCATGGTTAGAAAGGTAGAAAGGAATTGGAAAAGCCAAGGTTTCCTTCTAGCATTGAAACTTCATTGACACCCAAGAAAGGCAAAAATTGATTCAGAAGGCCAAACTACCTACGGTCTAGAATTTCTTTTCATAGATCATTTTTTATTATTTCATTTCTTCCCTGTCATACTTGATAGAGCTTGATAAAGCTTGCTTTATGAAATTTCAAAACTGTAAAAAGCTTTCCTTGTAAAAAGAACCGTTAAGCTTGTTACTTTGCTGTCTTCATTAAAAAATTACAACCTAGGGAACCATATCTACTTACTTTTAGTAATTTAAAAGGTTTTATATAGTATCTCATGATCCAGATAATAGTAATCAGAAACATTTGTTTATGTTTTGAATGTCATTTTTTCAATTTTTCTAAAATTTAGTTTCATATATCCAAATCTTTGATGTGAGAAAACACTAGGTTATTGCTCCAGATATCAATGCTTGACAGATCCCATATCACTAATGATGATAGGTTTTAGGAAATTTTTAAATATAAAGTATAATCTGAAGGGCATATTTCAGTAAAATTTTTTTGAGCGTCTCTTGTTTTCTTGTGAATTGTGACCTCAGGTTAAAGTAGACATTTCTAAAGTAGAAATGCATAGTACATCTTCACATATTGCTCTGCAAGTTTGAATAGGCATTTATTCTCAGGTGCTCTGTCTTCTCTGGCATATAAAATTACAGGGTTCTTATATAATATCAGAAAAGTAGAAAGCTGTAGGAGTTCTACAATTACATTATGTCAAACAGGAATACATTAAGGCTTACTGTTTGTTAAAGTTAAAAATACATTTGCTGAAATTTCTGGAGAAATTCAAGCACAATCATGTCAAAAAAAAAAAGCTAGAAAAGAACTGAAGTCTGATTACCTGAAATTTCTTTAGTCCAATTCATGAAACAGAATTTTGTGTTACAGTCTTATTGCCTTCTCCCCAAAGTCATTTTGCACATAGATTTTAATAGATTAGATGTTTACAGTAGGAGAAAATACTGTTAATCAGGGGCTACCCTAAAACATTTTGCTTCATGAAATTTAAAATGTTACTAAAAGCATTTCTGCATACGTGATACAGACCATCCTTATTTTAGAAAATAGTAATTCAGATGACATTTTAACTTTTTATTGAATGTTTAATTTTGTGTACACATATTCACTTATGCAGTAATAACATTGGGAGCTGTGTTGGTGGCATCTGAGTAGAAGTGGCTGTCTCCCTAGGAGCACAATGTAAGAATAGTTTTCAGAAAATGCAGCCCCCTGTGAGTTAGCTCCTGACACTGAGGTTTTAAATTATCTGGTCAGAGTAGGAGTCACCTTAAATATGGGCACATGATTTTTATGTTCATTGATTATATATCAAAATGTGGCAACAAACTAGCAGTGCATGGGCTGGATGCAGCCTGTAGACGTGTGTTATTAATCCAGCAAAATGTCCTTTCCAGGAAATTAGAGTGAATGTTTCAAAATGTAGAGATTTCCCGTAAAATCTGGATTTCAGGGTTTTCTTGAAAATCCAGAGGGCCTGGGGCTCGGCCCAAGCATCCCAAGCAGCCGCCACCCAGAGCAGGTGGCCACTCTCCAGGTGAATCTTCCCCTGTGCGGCCACCGCTGCTCTCTACTGTCTTCCCCACACTGAGGCTGAGTGTCAGTTAACACTCATCTTCGCAACTGCAAATCATATCTCATAATTTAGAAATACTTAGTGGCAACTATGTCTATGGCAAATGACAGAAAACAAAAAAGCTGAAACAACTGAATGTTTCAAACAGAATCTGTTAGGATAATTTAAGTTATTCACCTCATTTATTTTTATTTTCCAGTTGGTCTTAGAGACATGTAAAATACCCTTATTGACATATAATTCACATACCATAAATTTCAATCATTTAAAACGTATGATTCAATGGTATAGCCACAACATTTTGTGGCCATCACTATCTAATTTTAGAAATTTTCATCACCTCCAAACCATGTAACCGTTAGCAGTCTTTATAGACATCTAAAAGTATGAACCTGATAGAAGGTATGAAACAAAAGAATCAGCTTCAGTCTGTAATCTAAGTTTTATTTCATAATTTGGCAAACTTAATTTTCATGTCTCATAAACACCTGGCATTTCCTAACTTTGTGTATATTTCAGTTTTCATCTCTCCATCCAAAATAATGATTTGAAAAAAAAAGCAAAACCAAAAAACCATGTACATATGTGCAAATACAGACAAGTACATGATTTTATGGAGTATGACAATGCTTTACTGGTGATATATGTGAATTCATTATGTATTAGTCAGCAGTATATATACTTCCCTGGTGGCTCAGACGGTAAAGCGTCTGTCTACAATGCAGGAGACCTGGGTTCAATCCCTGGGTCAGGAAGATCCCCTGGAGAAGGAAATGGCAATCCACTGCAGTACTATTGCCTGGAAAATCCCATGGACAAAGGAGCCTGGTAACCTACAGTCCATGGGGTCGCAAAGAGTCGACATGACTGAGCGACTTCACTTTCAGCAGTATATATAAGCTTAATGTTCAACCCTTGGGGTTTTCTTTTGTTTATAAATTTATTCGGCTAACCCAAGCCACGTTTCTCTATGCTTTGCAAAAAACAAGATGCTTTATGCCCTCGGGTTCCTATATATACTGAAAAGAACATTTACAGAAGACTTACTTTTAAGACAAAGTGAATATATCTGGCTTAAATNTGAGAGTCCCTTGGACTGCAAGGAGATCCAACCAGTCCATCCTAAGGGAGACCAATCCTGGATGTTCATTAGAAAGGACTGATGCTGAGGCTGAAACTCAAATACTTTGGTCACCTCATGTGATGAGTTGACTAATTGGAAAAGACCCTGATGCTGGGAGGGATTGGGGGCAGAAGAAGAGGATGACAGAGGATGAGATGGCTAGATGTCATCACCAACTCAATGCACATGAGTTTGGGTGAACTCCGGGAGTTGGTGATGGACAGGGAGGCCTGGAGTGCTGCGATTCATGGGGTCACAAAGAGTCAGACACAACTGAGTGACTGAACTGAACTGAATGTAGGAAAGAATACTGTGACTCAGATGGTAAAGAATTTGCCTGCAATGCAAGAGACCGCACTTCAGTCTCCTCAGCAAGAGAAAGGCAACTCACTCCAGTATGCTTGCTTGGAGAATCCCATGGACACAGGAGCCTGGTGGGCTGCAATCTGTAGAGTGGCAAAAAGTCGGACATGACTGAGTGACTAAACACACAAGTTCATCAGGATAAACCAACATAAACTCCCCAGCTTAGAGTCGTCTGATGAGCAACCTTAATTCTATTCACAACTTTAATCTCCCCTTGCCGTGTAACAGAACATATTCCCAAATATCAGGGATTAGGACACGCACATTTTAGGAGGGCAATTATTCTGCCTACTGCAGAAGAGGTGGGGATAACAGAGAAAAGTCAAATAGTATGCAGAACAATTTTACAACTCCACTTGCTCTCAGAAAATACTGGCACATTGTCATTCTAAAACAAAAACACATAACATAATGATCAATCACTCTATCCTGTATGTGTTTAATTTGAGGCTTACTCTCTTTGCAAATGAAATGCATTTAATAGGGTCTGCATTTCTACAACAGAGAGGTGCTTAATCTATGGACTTTGCCTCAGACATTGGTCCAAATGACTCCAAAGTAGCACAAAAGTCACTCATTTCACAGATTAAAGACTGAAGCCAAAAGAGGTGATATAGTTCACCCACATTTTCACACTAAGCAAACCAAAGACCAACTTAGACACCAGGTCACTTGACTCCCAATTCAGGACTCTTTCCCTACATAAAGCTACATGCCAGTGACTCAGGGTCCTTGATAACTTTCTTACTGTCAGCAATGGGGAGAAGTTAACTGTAGAACCAACTCATCACTCTAGGAAGTGAAAATGAATCCATTCTTGCTGCTGCTGCTGCTGCTGCTAAGTCGCTTCAGTCGTGTCCGACTCTGTGCGACCCCATAGATGGCAGCCCACCAGGCTCCCCCATCCCTGGGATTCTCCAGGCAAGAACACTGGAGTGGGTTGCCATTTCCTTCTCCAATGCATGAAAGTGAAAAGTGAAAGTGAAGTCGCTCAGTCGTGTCTGACTCCTAGCGACCCCATGGACTGCAGCCTACCAGGCTCCTCCGTCCATGGGATTTTCCCGGCTAGTGTGATGAAAACTCATCATACTGTCGTCTGAATGCTGGAACAACTTCAAATACAGTTTATTGCCGCAAGGAGACCAGAACCATAACTTAGTTCCCAACATTCCTCTGGCAGACAACATTGTTTGGCTGACTCCACAGTTATGCCAAATTGTCTCACAAGGAAGAGATTAAAACACACAAATACTCCTTTTTCCTCTAGTGTCCAATGAGAAAAAATGACTCTGCCAAAGAGACAAAAGTTTTTCTGGGCAAGATTGCGTCTTCATGATAAATGGACAGTCGGACCTAGGTTATGTCTTCCTTTCTACTCCTACTCAGAGAACAAGAATGCTTTTGTTTGCTGCTCTGTCCCCATAAGAACACTACTTGTTCTCACAGAACTAGAACAGAAACTCTAAAATTTATATGGAATTATAAAAGCCCCAGAACTGGGAAAATTCCGGGGGAAAGAAATTCTGAGGAAAAAGAACAAAGCCGGAAGCATAACCTTCCTTGACTTCACACACTACTACAAAGCTATAGTAACCAAAACAGCATGGCATTGGCCCCAAAACAGACATATGGGTCAATGGAACTGAAAAGAGAGTCCAGAATAAACCCACACATCTACAGTCAGTTTATCTTTGACAACGGAGGCAAGAACATACAACGGAGAAATGACAGTCTTTTCAGCAAGTGATGTTGGGAATGTTGGACAGCTGCACGTAAATCAATGGAGTTGGAACACACCCTCACATCTTACACCAAATGAACTCAAAATGGCTTAAAGACTTAAATATAAGACAAGGCATCATAAAACTCCTAGAAAAGTACCTAGGCCAAACATTCTCTGACATTTGTCTTCTTAGGTCAGTCTCCCAAGGCAATAAAAATAAAAACAGAGATAAGCAAATGGGACCTATTCAAACTTACAAGCTTTTTCACAGCAAAGAAAACCATAAACAAAACAAAAAGACAACTTATGAAATGAAATGGGAGAAAGTAATTGCAAACAATGAGACCGACAAGGGATTTAATTCCAAAATATACAAACAGTTCACACAACTCAATAAGAGAAAAACAGACAACCCAATCACAAAATGGGCAGAGGACCTAAATAGACATTTCTCCAAAGAAAGTATACAGATGGCCAGTAAGCACATGAAAAGATGCTTAACATCACTAATTATTAGAGAAATGCAAACCAAAACTACAGTGAGGTAACATCTCACACCAGTCAGAATGGCTAACATTAAAAAGTCTACAAATAACAAATGCTGGAGGAGGTGTAGAGAAAAGGGAACCTTCCTGCACTATCGGTGGGAATGTAAGTTAGTTCAGGAACTATGGAAAATAGTATGGAGGTTCCTAAGAAAGCTAAAAACGGAGTTATCATATGATCCAGAAATCGCTCTCCTGGGCATATATCCAGACATTACTCTAATTCAAAAAGATGCATGCACCCCTGTGTTCATAGCAGCACTATTCACAATAACCATGACATGGAAACAACTTAAATGTCCATCAACAGATGAATGGATAAAGAAGGTATGGTACATATACACAATGGAATACTATTCAGCCATAAGGAAAATAAATAATGCCATTTGTAGCAACATGGATGCAACTTGAGATTATCATGCATTATCTGATTTATCAAGTAAAGTAAGTCAGAAAGAAAAAGACAAATATCATATGATACCACTTACACATGAAATCTAAAATATGACACAAATGAACAAATATGAAGTGAAATTAAGCAAAATTAGAGTCACATATAAAGAGGAGAGACTTGTGGTTGTAAAAGGGGTGGGGGTGGTGGGACAGAGATTAACTGGGAGTTTAGGGTTAGTAGACAAAAATTATTAGACTTAGAATGGATGGATAAGCAGGTCCTAAGGTGTAGCACGGGGAACTATACTCAATGTCCTTGGATAAACCATAATGAAAAGAAAAGAGTGTAAAAAGGAACATATATATGAGTATATACACACACACACACACACACACACACATATATAAAATTGAGTCACTTTGATGTAGAGCAAAAATTAACACAACATTGTGAATCAACCATACTTCAATAAAAAATAAAAGTAAATAAATTAAAACAAACAAAAACAGTGCCTGTAATATACATAAATATTTGTTGAATAAATAAATATTGTTGAATGAAGCCAGGAGTTACAGCAGCTACTTGAAACTTAAAGGTGAAAATCAGGAGAATTCCAGAGACATAATCCTTGGTATTATTAATATCAACAGCTGCCTCCCTCCAGACTTGTTATGTGACAGTTTAACTCTATTTGATATTCACTGTGTGTCAGGTTTTCTGTTATTTGTGGCCAAAAGCATTACTTATCTATACAGCTGCTTTGTGTACTATGACTTTGCAAATCAGACAAATAAAAAGAGCCTCATGTCACTTTTGGGAAAATCTCTAGGGTGGCAGTAATATTTAACATCTTGATAGAAATGATAATGTTCAGCATCTTGATAGAGATTCAAACAAGCTTTCTTCAAAACTCAGTAGATATTCCCTTTTTTTTTTTTTGCATTTAATCGTATCTAAATTTTAACTAAAAGAACAAATATTGAACTCTAATTAATGAGATGCATGCCAAAGTTTTTATAAGGAACTTTCCTGATATCTGGAATTTACACTAAAATGCAAAAAATAAGATATGAATTGACAGAGAATTGATAGATACATGATAAAGCAAACAGAATGTTTGAGGTAGAACAATGCTCATCCTCAAATATTTTTTAACTTTTCTGTAAATGTTAGAAACGTAAGTATTTCCATGTTATAAATACACATGCCAGACGTGGAAGAAATGATGACTTTGAAATTTTTATTTATGTGAGATAGAGCAGCTCTCTGGCTATGAGAAGGGGAGATGACTGGAAGACATCTCCTTAAAGTGTGTAGCAATCCTAGCAGTAGTGAAGTGAAGTGAGTGAAGTTGCTGAGTCCTGTCTGACTCTTTGCAACCCCATGGACTGCAGCCCACCACGCTCCTCTGTCCATGGGATTTTCCAGTCAAGAGTACTGGAGTGGGTTGCCATTTCCTTCTCCAGAGGATCTTCCCAACCCAGGGATAGAACCCAGGTCTCCCGGATTGTAAGCAAGACATTTTACCGTCTGAACCACCAGGAAAGTCCTAATCTAGCACTAATCCACACATAATAAAATTTTCGATGGCACTTTCTTTCAAACTTGACAAAATTAATACTAAATTTCCTTGGGAGAATGAACAGACAGTAATACTTCAGAATTAAGAAAAAATGAGTAATAAGGAAGAATTTATTCGGCTGCATATTAAAACAAAATAGGAGGATAATAATAAAGCATTTTCCCTGACCAAAATGCAATATGCCCCATTTTGAGAATTATGGTATATATGACACATTTTTTTTTAATCCTCCTGGAAATGCTGGGTTAAATCTAACTAACATTCTTTTACAGGGATAGTTGAGATGTGAAAAGAGTAAGGGAAGTCTCCAGAGGCCAAAACTCCAGATTTGAACTAAAAACCACTTGCCAACTCCCCCATCTGACATAGCAGAACACAGTGGACCATGATAAAGTGTGAGAAGAGAGACAGCAAAAGAGGAATTATAAAGACAAATAATTTCATTATATAAGTATTATATCCAATATTTGACAAACAAGTGCAGCTTTATGGCCAGGCATCAGATGACCAGGCTTCCTAGCTGACTCAGTGGTTAAAGAATCCATCTGCCAATGCAAGAACTACAAGAGACATGGGTTCAATCCCTGGGTTGGGAAGATCCCCTGAAGAAGGAAATGGCAACACACTCTAGTATTCTTGCCTGGAGAAATCCATGGACAGAGGAGCCTTACAGGCTACAGTCCACAGGGTTACAATGAATCAGACATGACTGAGCATGCACATACAGGGGTCAGAGGTACAGATGATCATCTAAATAAGTAATCTCCAAAATAGTTCACATAAGTTTAGTCAGGAAAAAAAAAATAATTGTTGATCATAACACCTGTGTCTGTTGGAGATCTCCAACCAAACAGAACAAATAGAATATGTAAAATATAGAATACAGAAAGTTTAGTTAGCAGGGCTTGGCTTATGCAACTATGGAGGCTGACACATGATACAATCTGCCATCTACAAGCTGGAGGCCCAGGAAAGCTGGTAGTGTAACTCCAACCCAAGCCCTGAAGCCTGAGAACTGGGAGGCCAATAATCTCCCAGTCTTGGTCTAAGTCTGCAGACTCAAGAACCAGGAGTACCAACGCCCAAGGTCAGGGTAGGATAGATGTCCCAGCTCCAGCAGAGAGCAAACTGATCCTTTTCCTGCCTCCATGTTCTATTTGGGCCCTAAAAGTCTTGATAATGCCCACCCACATGGGCAAGAGCATCTTCTTACTCAATCTAACAACTCAAATGTTAACCTCCTAAGGGACCGCCATCACAGACATACCCAAAAATAATGCTTTGCCGATTATCTGGGCATCCCTTATCCCAGTCAAGTTGACACATACATCCATCACAAATTGCTCTAATATAAATTATCTTGAACACCTCCTAGAGTGCTCACCCAGCTTTCTCACTTTGGAAACAAATGGTTTATATGAATCTATATCATATAAATTGAAAACAAGCTGGTTAGAAAGTCCCACGTCCTTCCTCTATCTCCTGGCTCATGACTGAATTCCTAATCATTCCTTTAGTTTTAGCTTTTAGCATAAATGACTTCCAGGGCCCTTCTTGAGAACACATTTAATTACAGAAAGTGGAACAAGAGCATGAAGGCAGCAGTTAACTCAGGGGGGCAACAGATCAATATGGAAGGCAGAGGGGAGGGCCATAAGTCAGAGGCTTGGATAGCAAACATCCCTCTAAGGGATATAGCCATTTACTCAGAAAGAATTCACTGCATATACTTAATAAAACTGGAATATTCTTCAGCTCTCAAAAATTTTGTTTTTCAATGAAATATTTAACAACTAGCCCACTTTCTTATTCCAGACATTGTCTGCATGGGGGAATCTGTGCAGTGAGCTAGAAGGACCAGCCGTCTCCCGCCCTCGTCTCTCACATCCTCCCCACAATGTCGAAGAGAACAGCCCCCAGAAGAAGGAAGAGGTTCTCTGGTGAAGAATTTTTGACTACTATGCTTCTTTCACACTAGCTGAATTGAGGACCTGGAATATTTTTAATTCTGGAATTTTCCATGCCTCGAATCCTCCCGAATTATTAAAAGCAATCCTTTAAAAAAAAAATCGTTGGACCACTTCAAATCTACATTCTTGCAACTGTTTTAGTTATTTTCCACTACTCATTTTATACACTTGAAGGTATACATACTTTAGTTTTGAGAAAATGCCTTAAATAAAGCTGAAAGTAAAACCCAATAATTTTTCTTAGCTTTTATAGAAAATGAAATTCTAGCTAACTGAATGAGGAAAGGAATTGGGGTGGTATGGGTTTTAATTTAGCTATTTGAGAATATATAGAAAACTTGTATTCCTCTTTTTAGGTGTGATCCTAAAGCAGTCTTCTTACCCATTGGCACAGGCCTGGGCTACAGCTGGATTGAGTGACAAACTCAAAGCTTCCATTCCAATGAATCCACAGATCTGTAGATCAAATACAGCCCATGAGTTCTAGTTTTCACTCTCCTTCTTAAGAAGAAAAAAACTGCTCAGGAAGCCAAGTTTTGCTGATAAAGGAGAATATATCAAAAGGTTTACATATCAAAAGGTTTTTAATTATTTACTTATTTATTTGGTTGGCAAATTTTCCAAAATGGACTTCACGTTCTTAATCAAAAGATAGCAATCATAATTGGAATTTTCTTGGTAAATTCAGGATAATCATGATGAATATCAGTTTCTGTACTCACTCCAGTCAGTCACATGTGTTTTCAAGTTCAAGTTTACTTTCTTTTTTATTCCTATTACTTTACTTCCCTACAGCTTTCACACTTCAGGTTTCTTTTGTTATGAAACTCCTTGTAATCAATGTATTCAATTGCAAGAATTCTCTTATCAACCAGAAATCTGGACCTTCCTAATTGACATCTTAGAAAACAGACACCTCCTTATTTTAAGTGGTAGTGTAGAGGCCTCACAGGAAAATCTGAAAGATGTTCCTATGGAAAGTACAAGATACAATGGAATATTACTCAGTCATTAAAAAGAAAGACGTTGCCATTTGCCTCAAAATGGATGGATTTGGAGAGCATAATGCTAAGTGAAATAAGTAAGACAGTTCAGTTTAGTTCAGTTCAGTCTCTCAGTTCATATGACTCTTTGCTACCACATGGACTGCAGCACACCAGGCTTCCTTGTCCTTCACCAGCTCCTGGAGTTTACTCAAACTCATGTCCATTGAGTCGGTNGGAAGCCGAGCTAGTGTGCGATCCCAGCAGCTCGCCCCCGCGCAGAGACGGCCAGATCCTCACTGCACCTCTTCTGGCCTCGGGTCAGAACTGGACACCAGCAAGCGCTGGACCTCCCAGGAGGCCGTCCAGCCCCGTGGCGGCTGCACACTCCATCTGCACCTGCCAAGTTCAGCCTCAGCGCCGCTTGGATGGATTCAAGAGCCCAGACTGCCATGCCCCGTGCCCCATTTTGACCCACTTGAATTCCTTCCCAGAATGTTCCTCTAATGGGTTAATCCCATCAGATCTTCCCTGATAAAACCCTCCTTCACTCTCCACTGCTTGCAAAATAAAACCTACCCCGGGGCTTCACTTGTGGCTCAGCTGGTGAAGAATCCATCTGCAATGCGGGAGATCTGGGCTCCATCCCTGGGTTGGGAAGATCCACTGGACAAGGGAAAGGCAACGCACTCCAGTGTTCCGGCCTGGAGAATCCCGTGGCGTGTATAGTCCACGGGGTCACAGAGAGTCGGACACAACTGAGCCACTTTCACTTGGCTCACAGAACGCTGCATCCAAATTCAACTTACGCCTCCTTTCCATCCCACTGAAACAAAACTGNTTCCGGCCTGGAGAATCCCGTGGCGTGTATAGTCCACGGGGTCACAGAGAGTCGGACACAACTGAGCCACTTTCACTTGGCTCACAGAACGCTGCATCCAAATTCAACTTACGCCTCCTTTCCATCCCACTGAAACAAAACTGAACAGCTCCTAAATAAAGCCCACACCTTTCCACCTGAAGCTGACTTCCTGGGCCATCTTTAGGAACCACACGCATCATCAGAGCTTAATTTGAATTCCTACCTTCTTCACAAATTCTGAAGCACTTGTGCCAGACTGCTCTCTCTTCTGCAGCCCCAGGCTACAGGTGCAGAACAGGCTTCTGGAGGCTGAAGCGTCACCTCTGCAGAACAGCTCAGTCTGCTCCCCAGCTGTACTCAGCGCAGGCCTCAGAGGACACATTCAAAACTCGGTGTAGCTGATGGTGCATATATTGGTTTCTCGAAATGCTGACATGCAGTTTAAAACTATTCTGGATATTTTTTTCTGTAGGGATGAGATGAATTAATGTGATGATCAAAAAGCCTATATTTTTAGGAATTTAAATCTGCTGTCAAAAATCATAAACAGTACTTAGTTTACAAAGCTATTAGAAATTTGAGGGACCTTTTTTAAAAAAGTTTTTTGTTTTTAAATATTTACTTGGCTGCACCTGGTCCTCGCTGTGGCATGCGGGCTCTCCAGTTGGAGCACGTGGACCTAGTTCCCTGACCAGGGATCGAAACCAGGGCCCCTGCGCTGGGAGCAGATAGTCTTTGTAAGGTATAGTTCAGGCCGAGGCAGAAAGAGAAAAGATGACCTCAACAGAAGGAGGTTACCTTTGTTCAGGCAAGGAGGGGCGCCAGTCGGCCTAACGACCAGGCTGAGTGTGGAGAGGGATCAGGGAGGCTCCATATTTACAGGGAGGTTTGTGTAAGCGATAAGGGAAACGGTAATCAGGCGGGATGTTTTGGGTATATTTTAGTTGAGATGGCATTTGTAGTTGTGCAGGGAGTGAGAAGTCTTTTGGGAAGGTGTAGGGGGTGGAAGGTTTCTGGACAGGGGGTGATAAGTCCCAGATAGATGCAACNGCTTCCTAAGGCCCATGTGACTTCACATTCCAGGATATGTGGCTCTAGGTGAGTGATCTCACCACCGTGATTGTCTGGGTTGTGAAGATCTTTTTTGTACAGTTCTTCTGTGTATTCTTGCCACCTCTTCTTAATATCTTCAGCTTCTGTTAGGTCCATACCATTTCTGCCCTTTATTAAGCCCATCTTTGCATGAAATGTTCCCTGGTATCTCTAATTTTCTTGAAGATATCTCTAGTCTTTCCCATTCTACTGTTTTCCTCTACTTCTTTGCACTGATCACTGAGGAAGACTTTCTCTTCTCTCCTTGCTGTTCTTTGGAACTCTACATTCAAATGGGTATATCTTTTCTTTTTTCCTTTGTTTTTTGGTTCTCTTCTTTTCACAGCTATCTGTAAGGCCTCTTCAGAGAGCCATTTTGCTTTTTTGCATTTCTTCTTCTTGCAGATGGTCTTACTCCCTGTCCTCTGAACAATGTCACAAACCTCAATCCATAGTTCATCAGGCACTCTGTCTATCAGATCTAGCCCCGTAAATCTATTTCTCACTTCCACTGTATAATTGTTAGGGATTTGATTTAGGTCATACCTGAACAGTCTAGTGGATTTCCCTGCTTTCTTCAATTTAAGTCTAAATTTGGCAATAAGGAATTCATGATCAGAGCAACAGTCAGCTCCTGGTCTTGTTTTTGCTGATTGTATAGAGCTTCTTCATCTTTGGCTGCAAAGAATATAATCAATCTGATTTCAGTGTTAACCATCTGGTAATGTCCATCTGTAGAGTCTTCTCTTGTGTTGTTGGAAAAGGGTGTTTGCTATGACCAGTGCATTCTCTCAGCAGAACTCTATTAGCCTTTGCCCTGCTTCATTCTGTACTACAAGACCAAACTTGCCTGTTATTCCAGGTGCTTCTTGACTTCCTACTTTTGCATTTCAGTCCCCAATAATGAAAAGGACAGCTTTTGGGGGAATTAGTTCTAGATGGTCTTGTACGTCTTCATAGAACTATTCAACTTCAGCTTCTTCAGCATTACTGGTCGGGACATAGACTTAGATTATTGTGATGCTGAATGGTTTGCCTTGGAAACGAACAGAGATCATTCTGTCATTTTTGAGACTGCATCCAAGTACTGCCTTTTGGATCCTTTTGTTGACCATGTTGGCTACTCCATTTCTTCTAAAGGATTCTTGCCCACAGTAGTAGATATAATGGTCATCTGAGTTAAATTCATCCATTCCAGTCCGTTTTAGTTCACTGATTCCTAAAATGTTGATGTTCACTCTTACCATCTCCTGCTTGACCACTTCCAATTTGTCTTGATTCTTGACCTAACATTCCAGGTTCCTATGCAATATTGCTCTTTACAGCATTGAGCCTTGCTTCCACCACCAGTCACATCTACAANGATTCCTAAAATGTTGATGTTCACTCTTACCATCTCCTGCTTGACCACTTCCAATTTGTCTTGATTCTTGACCTAACATTCCAGGTTCCTATGCAATATTGCTCTTTACAGCATTGAGCCTTGCTTCCACCACCAGTCACATCTACAAGTGGGTGTTGTTTTTGCTTTGGTTCCTTCTCTTCATTCTTTCTGGAGTTGTTTCTCCACTGATCTCCAGTAGTACTGGGCACATACTCACCCTGGGGAGTTCATCTTTCAGGGTCCTATCTTTTTGCCTTTTCATACTATTCATGGGTTCTCAAGGCAGGAATATTTTAGTTAAAAATAACTCTTCAAATTGGAAAGATAGACTCCCTCCTCTCTCTTTAGTCTTCTTTCTTCAAAATAGATTTAGCTAATCTAGTTCTTTTTTCTTTCCATGTAAATTTTGGATAATAGTGTCTGTGTCTATAAAAGATATTGCTTGGATTGATGTTTTTATTATGTTGAGGCTTATAATATATGAATGCTGCTGCTGCTGCTAAGTCATTTCAGTTGTGCCCGACTCTGTGCGACCCATAGATGGCAGCCCACCAGGCTCTTCTGTCCATGGGATTCTCCAGGCAAGAATACTGGAGTGGGTTGNTTTTTATTATGTTGAGGCTTATAATATATGAATGCTGCTGCTGCTGCTAAGTCATTTCAGTTGTGCCCGACTCTGTGCGACCCATAGATGGCAGCCCACCAGGCTCTTCTGTCCATGGGATTCTCCAGGCAAGAATACTGGAGTGGGTTGCCATTTCCTTCTCCAGTAATGTATGAATAAATATTTCTATTTCTGTACATGTTCTTTCTTTCATCAGCATTGTATACTTTTCAACTTACAAGTCTTGCACAAGTTTGTTAGATCTACAATGTAGTATTTCATTATTTTTACGTGATTATAAATGATAGTTCAATTTCAGTGCCCATGTGTTCATTGCTAGTATATAAACATATAATTGATTTTTATATGTTTATCTTGTATCCTGTGACATTGCTGAATTCAGCTATTAGAACTTCTCATGTTATATTTGTTTAATCTCACATTTTCTTCTCATTTTTTGACAGTTAAGTCCTTAAGAATCTAAAATATGCTACTTTTATAGTATAAATTTCACATGAATTATGTCTGAACCTTTTAAGGGTTAAATTTTGCTGACTACTGATTCTTACACACGCATGATTATTTCCATGTGTGTTTTATATTCTGGAGGTTACGATCTCTTTAGTGACACATTATTAGCAGGAATTCAACATAACCTTATGTGTGCAGTTTATGTGATATTACATTTTCTTCTGAAGCACTCAAGGGATAGTATTATCTTATGACTGATTTTTATGTCAATTAAAAATGTATAGCTACACTGGGGCATAATCACAAATTAAGAATTAAATGAGAAGAATTTTTTTCTACTATGAAAAAAATTTTTCACTCTATGCTGATGAGATAACAAAAGACTAGGAAAATGACAGAATTCTTCTGCTCCATTTTGCACACAGCATATAGTCCCTTGAAGGTTTAATATCAGCATCTCTTGAGTTCAAATTTCCCACCGATGATAGCCTGTTTTGTTTGACTACCAAGCCCCTTGGTCAGTAAAACTAGTATCCAGTCTCTAAGAAAACCACAATGTCAAGTCAGATGTATTTCTTTGGTGTTCAATAGCCCTGCATTTTGGATCATTACTGATTTCCTTTAGTCTTTAAAGTTTAGTTGTACAATTGAGGTGATTTATTATAATTTTTCTGCCACAAGGATGGTGTCATCTGCATATCTGAGACTATTGATATTTCTCCTGGTAATCTTGATTCCAGCTTCTGCTTCTTCCAGCCCAGCGTTTCTCATGATGTACTCCGCATATAAGTTAAATAAGCAGGGTGACAGTATGCAGCCTTGACGTATTCCTTTTCCTATTTGGAACGAGTCTGTTGTTCCATGTCGAGTTCTAACTGTTGCTTCCTGACCTGCATATAGGTTTCTCAAGAGGCAGGTCAGATGGTCTGGTATTCCCACC
>SJYV01006435.1:443584-538040 GCA_006410875.1 Neotragus pygmaeus | reverse complement strand
CAGCCCTGGGTGTTCTTTGGAGGGAATGATGCTAAAGTGATGGTACTTTGGCCACCTCACGTGAAGAGCTGACTCATTAGAAAAGACTCTGATGCTGAGAGGGATTGGGGGCAGGAGGAGAAGGGGATGACAGAGGATGAGATGGCTGGATGGCATCACCAACTTGATGGACATGAGTTTGAGTAAACTCCAGGAATTGCTGACAGACAGAGAGGTCTGGCGATTCATGTGGTCGCAAATAGTCGGACACGACTAAGCGACTGAACTGAGCTGCTTATATTTTTCCAACATTTTGGGATATTATGTATTATGAATGTTTTAATTCTACTTAGATATACATAGTAATATCAGCTATTATTTTATTATTACTAGACTTTAATATTTTACTTAGATTCTATTATTTAGGCTCATACATGAAATAGGCTTACAATTTTATTTCTTATTCTTTATAACCAAGGTGATAGCACCTTCTAAATAAGTTGGGTGGATTTAATATTTTTCTAATTTCTAGAATAATCTATATAGTATAGAGAGATTCTACTACTTAAATTTTTGGTAAATTCTCCTATAAAATATTCTGGGTCTGAGACTTTACTGGTACGAGGTCTTTGATCACCAGGGCTGGTTTGTTTTTTTTTTTTGGTCAGTAATTATTGGCCCACTCATGTTCTTCCTTTTCCTCATACAAATTTTGGCATTTTCAGAAATCATCCATTTCATCTATGCTTTAACTCATTTGCATATATTCCTTCCTAATATTTTTAATTTTTAAACCCTTTTCTACCAGTAGCGATATGGAAGTTTTTTTCTGTATTTTGTCTTCTCTCTCATCTAGTCTCTATCAGTGTTGGTAGAGGTTTGTATGTCATAAGGCATTTAAACCAGCTTTGATTTTGTTCTTTATTTAATAAATTTAGATACAAAATAATAAAATTAATGTTTTCCAGACATATTTGTTAAAATATTGGTTATAAAGATACTTTCTATAGCTATAAATTCAAACTATACATGCTAAGTCACTTCTGCCATGTCAAACTCTTTGTGATCTCACAGCCCACCAGGCTCATCTGTCCATGGGATTCTCCAGGCATGAATTTTGGAGTGGGTTACATTTCCTTCTCCAATAAATTCAAAATATCATAAAGCAAATCAAAAATTTATTTACATTTAGACAGTGCTCAAAATCAATGATTTTTTTCCTATTACAACCAGCATTTTCACTTGTCTAGCCTTCTTGCACTAATCACCAGAATCTGATTATCCGTATCACCCATTGCCACGATGAACAATCCACTGGGACACTCAGAGCACGTGAGTTGCTCAGGCAACAGCTTTATTCCAGCAGTTAGCACATCACGACAAACAGCATTTTCCATAATATAAACCACGCTTCCTAAGCAAAATCAAAAGTCATATCCACTTCCGTTGATAAAAATGTGTGCTGTGGGAGAAGGCCCTGTACTCACTGAAAAAAAAAAAGGTAGAAAGGAAGGTGAATTCTTTCTGAATTTTTCCACCAGATTTTAAAATTAAAAGTGACCACAGAAGTCAAACCATTCATCACCCTCATTCTGCAGGTGAAGAAGTCATGGCCTGAAGAACTGACACATGTTAATACTAGATGACACACAAAAACCAGCAGTCAGATCAGTGACTACAACCTAATAACAAAATGAATATTTTTCCCTTACTACAACTTACCAGGAAAGAAGCAAAATTCCAGGAACGAGAAACTTGAGAATGATGAAAGGAGGATTGGAAAATGGAAAGTGCAAGACGGAAAACTCTTAGGGAAGAGTGCTACTGAAATTAAAGAGGAATTTTATCAAGGACAGACAAATTTGAGAACACTAAGTTCCCACTTGATAATAAATGAAAATTGACTGTTTTTATTCATGTCACTTCTGTAAATCAAAGCCAAATGGCCCATTTGTATTTTGTTACCCAAATTGGTATTACTGTTCTTATTGTTCAAACACTGACTGAATATTTACCTGCAAGCTATCTTTGCAGTTATGAAGGACGCGGCACAAGAAGAAAGGCAAACAGAAAGCAAGCATCAGTGCGTCTTTTATTAGAAAATGCTAAGTGGTGGCAGTGTTTCTTTGTCACATTTGCAATCTGGGAAGGAGAGGAAAAAAACATACTGCAATTTAAACTCAGGGCCTGATTATCAATGACCTTTAAACTCTGAAACCAGTGTTACTGCCCACATGGTAAATGTAATTATGAAATTTGATTTCCTATATGTTGTAGGCAATGAAACGTTTTAATTGACACTGATATATATTTGTAATAAGTTCTGTATAAATTAAAAATCAATGCCAATTTCAACTCCCTGGGTAATTTTTTATTGAATATGCAAAGATTTCATGGGGGCTGGACATTTGCAAACAGCAAAACAACAAAAAACAAGTTTGACACAGAACTCAACTATTCTAAACCCAGAAATGGTACCTGGCTACAGGGCTTACTAAAACCATCAAGCAAACTTGCCAAATCTAAGTTTGCTTCATAGTTTCGGGAGATTCCCACAATGTTATAGCAGGTAGGAGCCCTCAATTGCTTCACTTTTTCTCCACTCACAGTCAGGCTAAACCAGCAGCACAACCTGATTCCTCCTCTTTGCTGAAACCCTTCTATTCTGCTTTAACTGAGACACTGCTGAACGTAATGGAGCTGCCTTCACTGTAGTCAGGCTGGGTACCTGCATTCAGAGACCACACACTGTCTGAGATGTGTCATGCCTAAAACACTGACCCAAGTTCCTGTGATCAGGTTTTGATGGAACTACACTAACCAGAAAACTCAGCATGCATGGAACATGTGTGAACATGCGTGAACATGCATTCATCCATGCAAGAACACCCACAAATATGCATGCACTCATGCTCATCAAGTAACTGGTAATAGCGCTGCAGTTGAGATTGTCCTGACTTCCAGTTGGCATTTCTGGGCAGGCAGTTCTCAGCACCTCCTGGCACCAGTGAGGGAGACAGCACTGTGCTGGGCTCTCGGGGTTTCAGAGCACAAAGTAAAAGCAAGGCTCTCCTGAAAGGCAACCAGCTCCTCTCTAGTGCAGCCACTCAAGCGCTTCCTTCCCTTCTCAACTTTTGGCTAGAACTGAACAGCACATTACATCCAGCAAAGCTTGCAGACTGGGAAAGCTGTCAGGGCTATTGTTTTCTTTCTCTTTTCCACATTGATTTCATTTGAGACTGAACACCACAGCAGTTATGCCTGTCAGCTCTAGACCTTCACTTCCTATACGATTTTGAAAATGTCCCTGTTAACGTGAGGCCACCTGGAGATGGGTCCTCTTTATGAATTCCCATATGTATGCAATCAGACCCAGTGGGTGACTACAGTACAATTTAAGTGTTCTTTTTCCAGGGGTCCAAACCAGGTAGCATATCTCATAGTGATAAATCTGAAAATGAGGATTACGTGCTTATGTTAAAAAGAAAAGGCATATAAGTAAATTGTGTAGCAATAGAAACTGTGTCTGACTAGGTTGTGAAAACTTGTGTAAGACTAATGTATGACCTAATTTCTAAAATATTTTTATATTTATTTGTGATATATATACATATTTATGACTATAACACTCAATAAAGCCATGGTAAGATATAGGTTTTCATTTACTTTTCACATATCTATATTTTATAAGCTTTCTTCAGTAATTTTGCATTACTTTTACTACAGAATCGTCTTTTAATTTTAAGCTAGCATTAGATGAGCTACAGGAAGTATGTATAAGAAACATAAGTCTCCTTTTATAGATGCAGAATATCCAAGCATATATAAACAGAAGAAAATGTACAACTGTATGTAAGTAAACATATATAGAGCTCAGAAAATAGAGTTGAGTTTGTGAAAATAGCAGAGCTGGAATTGCCTCCCCAGAATATTTATATGCACCCACAAAGATATTTATATAAACTCGCCATCCATCCACAATTTACCAAGTTACTTTTTTGTCATTTTTGCAGTCCTGATGGCTCAGCAGAGTCTCTTTACAATACTGAGTACCCTATCCTAACTCTGACATATAAATTCAGATGGCAAGGAATTATAATATGGGGAATCTTCTCTGGTAAAAGCTCGAAAAACAAAATGCCTATCAAACTTATCCAAATGCCATGATTTTTTAAAGAGAAACAAGGAACCAAGAGAAAATAGGCAATGGTTAAAACAAAACAAAAATACTATTTTTTTCTTTCAAGCCAAAAGCACTAAATCGTAACTGCCTTGTAAATCTCCATCAATTTGTGCTCCATGTAAATCTCAAATGGGAATTCTCTTAGAAAATCTTCCCTAGAAAGTACTTACCAGGATGTTTATACAGTCATTACTGGTAGGTTTTTCTCGGCAGGAAAAAAGTCACGGTTGCAGTTCCAATCTTTAGAGGGCACAAAATGTATTTCAGGAGGCAGTAAGTCTTTTCACTAAAAAAAAAAAGAAAAAAGACTTTAATTCTAACCATAATTATATTCTCACAAAGAAATTGAGAAATGGGATTTTTCTTTATTGGTAGATCAATGGCTTTATCCAAGCAACAGTTCATGAATAAATCTCTTTTTAAAGATCTAAAATGTGACACAAGCTCATTATTAGAAAATATTCAAATAACTAAGCAGATAGCTTTAAGGGGGAAAAAACTGTGGTATGGTATTCTGAACCAGAGCTGCATCCTCAATGATGTATCTTTTTTTTAACTATTGGAAAAATACATTTTTGGTTAGACTAAAGTGTATCCTCTTCAAGATCACTTTCCCTACATATTTCAACTGTAACAAAATAATGCAACACTAATCTGTAAGACTTTTTTCGGTAATAGATGTTTTTCTTCAGTAAATCAATGCAAAGGCTAATTGGGGTGGAAGGTGACTATCTCTCTTGGTTATAAATACATTTGCATTGCTATCAATCTTTTCCACTACCAATGTTAAACGAGGCTGAACAACCTAGGGGAGGAGAAAAAAAAAAAAAAAGTTCAATGTTAACATATAGTAAATGCTGCCATCAAGTGGCCAAATAGAAAGTTGCTCTAACAAAAAAGTCAGGTAAATTACTAACACAATGTTTAAAACCTGGATCCAATCTTATTTCGAGTTTGACAAGCATTTTTATCATAAAGAGGGGTTTTATAATAAAAGTTAAAGAAGTAAAAGTGAAAGTCGTTCAGTCGTGTCTTGACTCTTTGCGATCCCATGGATTATACAGTCCATGGAATTCTTCAGGCTAGAATATTGGAGTGGGTAGCCTTTCCCTCCACCCCACTCCAGTACTCCTGCCTGGAAAATCCCATGGACGGAGGAGCCTGGAAGGCTGCAGTCCATGGGGTCGATGAGTCGGACACAACTGAGCGACTTTACTTACACTTTTCATTTTCATGCATTGGAGAAGGAAATGGCAACCCACTCCAGTGCTCTTGCCTGAAGAATCCCAGGGATGGGGGAGCCTGGTGGGCTGCCGTCTATGGGGTCACACAGAGTCGGACATGACTGAAGTGACTTAGCAGCAGCAGCAGCAGCTTTTCCCTCGGAGAAGGCAACGTCATCCCACTCAAGTACTCTTGCCTGGAAAATCCCAGGGACGGGGGAGCCTGGTGGGCTGCTGTCTATGGGGTCACAGAGTCAGACACAACTGAAGCAACTTAGTAGCAGCAGCAGCCTTTCTCTTTTCCAGGGGAATCTTCCCAACCCAGGGATGGAACCCAGGTATCCTGCATTGTAGGCGGATTCTTTACCAGCTGAGCCACAAGGGAAGCCCATTATAATAAAGAAGGACTTAAAGCTACTACCTGAGGGTCAAAAGTGGCCCATGGTCTGTTTCTGTATGGCCCACAAGCTAAAACTGTGGCCTGCAAAAATCTGAGGAAAAAAAAAAATTACAATATCCCCTGTAAGTGCATATTCTTTAGTTCTCGATACATTATTACTAAATCATATATCCTTAACCCAAAGCCCATCTATGATGATATGCTGGTGACACTGAACTTGAACTATCTAATGTTAAAAGTCACTGAACTCTATCTTCTCATATTTAAAAATTTTATCTAAAAATCTTAGCACCTTATATGTGCAAGCTTTGTTTTAATGATTTCCACTGTCCATTACTTAAAATTAACTTTGAAGTAGATATGTCAGAGCCATGAGAAATAGCTTCCCTAGCACAGAGCATGAAACTTTCACATATTAGGCTGTGGAAAGCACAAATTTTTAACTTATTAAAGATTGGTCCCCAGATCTGTAGGAGTAACTGTTGTTGTTAGTCTCTAAGTTGTATCTGACTCTCTGCGACCCCATGGACTGTAGCCTGCCAGGTTTCTCTGCCCATTGGATTTCCCAGGCAAGAATACTGGCGTGGGTTGTATAATGTCAACTGATTTCCATTTTGCATGGCAGAGAACAAAAGTATAGCACAAAGATGAGAAATGTTTTAAATGTACAGTTTTTTTAATCAACAGATGTTAATGATGTGCATGAGAAGCTAATGTTTCTTTCATTTCCATAATGGTAGATGTGAAAACACTGGGCCCAAGTTAGGATATTTATTCCCACATTTTAAATGAGGCAGGTAATTAAACAGCTTATCATTGCTCAAATAACAAACACATTTTAAATATACATTTAATAATCAATAGAATTTTGCAAATGGAAGCTGATGAGGTTTTCAAAGTTCTGTGAAAACTAAGATGTAAAGTATTCCTCAGAATATGGTTAACAGATGACCCACAACAGGATCATATAAAATGCTTATATTAAAAATCAGATTCAATAAATAAATAAATAAATAAAAATAAAAATCAGATTCTTAGATCTTATCTTGGACCTATCGAGTAAGAATTTCAAGGGAGAAAGTGAATTTGAATTTTTAACAAACCTCATAGGTAAATTCTATGACCTTAAAGTTTAAGAACCTCTTCACTTTAGTAAATGAGAAACAAAAGTAAACTCATTTTCTTAAGATCACACAGCTAGGACTAGAATCTGAAATAGAAGACTGCCTTCCTGGTCTCCAGCCTAAAATTCATTATCCTATATTATATAAACTGGAAAAAGCTTTCCCATTTCAAGCCTCAGAATCCTTGTACTATGATTGGGAGCTATTAACAACAAACAGAAGAGTCATTTCTTGTGTTAAACCTTTTGGTCTTTACTAAGTAAAAAATAAAAGGTGCTATATTATTATAAATAAGGTATATTAGTATTAATCACCATTAAAACTAATAATACCTGACTTCTTATAAAGGCAACAGTGTAAAACTGTTCCTTTCTTAACCATTAAACAAAAACAGGGTGAAGAAACATAAATCAAAAAATGAACCACAATGTTTGCCCAAATAGAGGAAAAATATTAATAACTCCTTCTATAACTACATGCCAGTTACAATGTGACTTTGCCACCTCTTGAAACTGGATTGGTCTTTGAGTAATGGAATGCAGCAGAAATATTGCTATGAGACTTTCTAGCCTCTGCCATGAGAGGTCTTGAAGCTTCCTGCCCTCTGGAACCCTAAGATCACCATGCCATGAAGATAGCCAGGATGAAACCATATGGAAAGAGAGGCAATATCCCAGTTGTCTCAGCCATTGCAAATGAGTCACCAGCTGACTGAAGCCATGTGAATAAACCCAGGTGAGATCAGCAGAACTGCCTCATTAACTAACAGAGCTGGAAGAAGTAACACATTGTAGCTGATTTAAGTCACCAAGATTTGAGGTGCCTTGTTCCATAACGAAAGATAACTAATATACTTAGAAACCACCACAACCATAAACCACAACAAATGAAGCAACCGCAGTGCTAAACCACAATGGCTGCCAAGTACAGTTAAAAAAACAAAAAACAAAAAACACAAAGACAGGGGAAAACTCCGCAAGAGACAGAAGCCACTTCAGGCCCTAAGCACAGTGAAGCATTCCCCACCGTACGCGATCTGCCAAGACAAAAAGAGTCCTTCTTCACTTGAACAGCCACCTGGGTTTCATGCAGGAGCTGTGGCGCTCTCGGTAAACCTTACTTTATACTGTGGCAGATATTGCCAAGCTGAATATGAAAGCATTCAGACATGTCATCTTTCCAAAAGAGTTGCTGTGGGTGAAACGTGGTTGTAGAGAAATTATCAGTGGAAGTAGCCCTGCAGAGAATTAGGGGGAAAAGGAAGAAAGGAAGGGGAGAGAAGGGAGAGAGAGAAAAGATGAAAGAGAGAGAGAAAGCTACAGAGCAAAAAATCGGGGAGAGGAAGGGAAGAGGATGGGAGGGGAGAGAAGAGAAGGAAGGAGGGGGGGGAGACAGAAAGAAAGAAAGAATGAGCTTATGGCTTCACTAGGTGCAGAAAGATTGCTAGGTTACACAGAATTGGTTTACTATATACTTAGGATAGAATGCTCATGGAAATATGTTCAAAATCTTTAGTCTAAAATCCAAAGTTCCTGCTGCAGTCTTACTAACTCCCCTCTATACTATCGAACATCAAACAGCTAATTCAGATACGTACTAGAGGTGAAAAACAGAAAAAAAAAAAAAATCAGCTGGGACATATATAAAAATAGTACTAAAAGACTAAGGAAAAGAATATAAGGACAAGCAGAAGGCAGATAAAAATTTCTTAAGACTGTAACACAAATCATGCCCCAAATTATGAAATATATAATATTCTTAAAATAAAAATCATTTCAAAAATCACAACCCCCCTGAAACAAGAATCCAGATAAGACATAGTAGGCCTCAAGAGAAAAGATCAGAAAACAAATGTAAAGTGCTGAGTCAAAGTCCAAAAAAAGAAGAGAGAAAAATAAAACTCTACAACAATGAAGTTCACATTAAAGCTATCAGAAGGAAAAAACAAACCATTTCCAAAAGCACAAAAATATATAACAATGACATTTAAGTATCAGAAAGAACTGTACTGTTATGGAGCTAAAGAAGATGCAACATGGATGTAGTTGACTTTCCTAAAGAAGAAATATAACAATAAATATTCAAATATAAAACCAATGAACATTTCTTTGAAGTAAAGGAAAAATCAAGCATATAGGTAAAATGAGTTCATTGTGTACAGNGAAGATATATATCAATAACCTCAGATATGAAGATGACACCACCCTTATGGCAGAAAGTGAAGAACTAAAGAGCCTCTTGATGAAAGTGAAAGAGGAGAGTGAAAAAGTTGGCTTAAAGCTCAACAGTCAGAAAACTAAGATCATGGTATTGGGTCCCATCACGATGGCAAAAAGATGGACAAACAGTGGAAACAGTGGCAGATTTTATTTGGGGGGGCTCCAAAATCACTGCAGATGGTGACTACAGCCAGAAAATTAAAAGATGCTTACTCCTTGGAAGATAAGTTATGACCAACCTAGACAGCATATTAAAAAGCAGAGACATTACTTTGCCAACAAAGATCCATCTAGTTAAGGCTGTGGTTTTTCCAGAAGTCATGTATGGATGTGTAACTTGGACTATAAAGAAAGCTGACCGCCGAAGAATTGATGCTTTTGAACTGTGCTGTTGGAGAAGACTCTTGAGAGTCCCTTGGACTGCAAGGAGATCCAATCAGTCCATCCTAAAGGATATCAGTCCTGAAAATTCATTGGAAGGACTGATGTTGAAGATGAAACTAATATTTGGCCACCTGATGCAAAGAGCTGATTCATTTGAAAAGACCCTGATCCTGGGAAAAATTAAGGGTGGCAGAAGGGGACGAGAAAGCATGAGATGATTGGATGGCATCACCAACTCATTTAATTTGAGTAAGCTCCAGGAGTTGGTGAGGGACAGGGTAGCCTGGCGTGCTGCAGTCCATGGGGTCACAAAGAGTCGGACACAACTGTGCAACTGAACTGAACTTCCTTGCTGGAGCTCAACCAATAAAAAGCCATGGATTCTGTTTACTAGTCCTCTCAACTTCCTCTTCTGAGAGTGTTCCTCTCAGTAAGAACACTCTCTTTCCCTTGCCCTGTTGGGACTTGCAAGTGGATCACTATGCTCTTAGCTCTGCAGCTCAGTCATGTCCAACTCTCTGTCCATGTAATTCCCCAGGCAAGAATGTGTGAGTGGGTTGACATTTCCTTCACTAGGCGATCTTCCTGACCCAGGGATTGAACCCAAATCTCCTCCATCTTCTCCACTGGGAGGAGAAATCTTCACTTCTGAACCACCTGTAACCAACCCCAAAGAGCAATTTTCTGCTCATCTCAAAGAACTGGCAATTTTTTTGTTTTAGGTCAACATTTTCGTGGCTTTATGGGGACCAGAAAAGACTCCCAGTGGCTCCAGGGCTAGTGAACAGGTGTGACATCCACAATGTCACCTCAGCTAAGAGGCTTGCCTTGTCAACCCTGGAGTTTAAAGGCACAGCTTTCTCCTGGATCTGAACTTATTCCCACTTTGTATCTGAAGCGCTTCAGGCTCTATTTGGGATCTACTTTAACAGTTTTGTCACTGCTCTGTATGCAAGTGTTCATGTGGCACTCAAGTATGAGTTTGAGATCAGATTATTTCAACTGAAACTGGCCAAGAAGCATTCAGTCCTTTCCTTCAGCAACAGAGGTGTTTCAATGAAATTTCACCATTTTTCAGCCTTCACCATGTTCCTCTGGAATAGGGGCTGTTCTTTGGGAACTGATTGAGAAGACTCTAGTTAGGCTTCTCTGGGCAAATTGTTCCCTTCAAAATGGCTCGTATTAAGCCTGCAAGTTGAATTGTTTGAACTGTTTAAGGTCTTTGAGCTGGAAGGTTAACTGCTTAAAAATTATTCTTTAACTCTGGAGAAAAATCTCTGAGAAACAAGATTTCAGTTATCTAAAATTTGAGGCTGCCCCCTGCCACCAAGATTCTCTGATAGCTCAGACGGTAAAAAGCCTGCCTGCAATGTGGGAAAACCGGGTTGATCCCTGGGTGGGGAAGATCCGCTGGGGAAGGAAATGGCAACCCACTCCAATATTCTTGCCTAGAAAATCCCATGGATGGAGGAGCCTGGCAGGCCACACCTATGGAGTAGTCTGACAGGACTAAGGGACTTCTCTTTTACATTCCCTTTCCCCCACCACGGGGACTGCAGCTGATTTCTAAATGCCTTGACCAAAAATAATGCCATTGTTCCTTCTAAATCTTAGATCCAGCCTTTTTGTAACTCAAACTCTTAACCCTTTGAGACAGTCACAGGATGCCCAAGGCACTTGACCTTGCCTCTTTTGACTGGCAATTGACAAAAGGAAACATAATCTGATATTGTAAAGATCTAACTGTTCTATCAACATTAAAAATAACCATGTCGTGGTACTTCTCTGGAAGTCCAATGGTTACAACTCTATGCTTCTACTGCAGGGGCTCAGGTTTGAACCTTTGTTGGGGAACTAAGATCCCCCATGCCACACAGCATAGCCAAAAACAAAGAAACAAGATTGGTAGAACAGTCTTTCACAGGGCACTCTTAGGAGACTTAAGCACCACACTTTGCAACCTAGAGGTTTTCTCTACTGAAAATGACATAGCCACAGAGACTCTTTGCAACCTTATTGGAAAAGCCCTTATCAGGTACTGCTAACCAACAATGGTTAAGATATATCCATCTGAATGCAGACTTTCAAAGAACAGCAAGAGATACAAAGTCTTCCTCAGTGATCAATGCAAAGAAATAGAGGAAAACAATAGGATGGGAAAGACTGGAGATCTCTTCAAGAAAATTAGAGATACCAAGGGAACATTCCATGCAAAGATGGGTACAATAAAGGACAGAAACGGTATGGACATACAGAAGCAGAGGATAAGAGGTGGAAAGAATACACAGGAGAACTATACAAAAAAGAACGTCATGACCCAGCTAGCCACGATGGTGTGATCACTCACCTAGAGCCAGACATCCTGGAATGCAAAGTCAAGTGGGCATTAGGAAGCATCACTATGAACAAAACTAGTGGAGGTGATGGAATTCCAGTTGAGCTATTTCAAATCCTGAAAGATGATGCTATGAAAGTGCTGCACTCAATATGCCAGCAAATTCGGAAAACTCAGCAGTGGCCACAGGACTGGTAAGGTCAGCTGTCATTCCAATCCCAAAGAAAGGCAGTGCCAAAGAATGCTCAAACTACTGCACAATTGCACTCATCTCACATGTTAGCAAAGTAATGCTCAAAATTCTTGAAGCAAGGCTTCAACAGTACATGAACCAAGAACTTCCAGATGTTCAAGATGGATTTAGAAAAGGCAGAGGAACCAGAGATCAAATTGCCAACAACTGTTGGATCATAGAAAAAGCAAGAGACCCAGAAAAACATTTACCTCTGCTTCATTGACTATGCTAAAGCCACAGTTCACAACGAACTGTAGAAAATTCTGAAAGAGATGGGAATACTGGACCACCTGACCTGCCTCCTAAGAAATCTGTATGCAGGTCAGGAAGCAACAGTTAGAACTGGACATGGAACAACAGATGGATCTAAATTGGGAAAGGAAAATGTCAAGGCTGTATATTGTCACCATGCTTATTTAACTTATATGCAGAGTACATCATGTGAAATTCTGGGCTGAATGAAGCATAAGCTGGAACCAAGGTTGTCAGGAGAAATACCAATAACCTCAAATGTGCAGATGACACCACCCTTATGGCAGAAAACGAAGAAGAATTAAAGAGCCTCTTGATCAAAGTGAAAGAGAAGAGTGAAAAAGCTGGCTTAAAACTCAACATTCAAAAAACGAAGATCATGGCATTCAGTCCCATCACTTCATGGCAAATAGATGAGGAAAAAATGGAAACATTGAGAAACTTTATTTTCTCGGGCTCCAAAATCACTGCATATGGTGATGCAGCCATGAAATTAAAGGATGCTTGCTCCTTGGAAGAAAAGCTATGACCAACCTAGATAGTATATTAAAAAGCAGAGACATCACTGTGTCAACAAATGTCCATCTAGTCAAGGCTATGGTTTTTCCAGTAGTCATGCACAGATGTGAGAGCTGAACCACAAAGAAGGCTGAGCACCAAAAAATTGATGCTTTGAACTGTGGTGTTGGAGAAGACTCTTGAGAGACCCTGAAGTGCAAGGAGATCAAACTAGTTAATCCTAAAGGGAATCAGTCCTGAATATTCATTGGAAGGACTGATGCTGAAGCTGAAACTCCAATACTTTGGCCACCTGATGTGAAGAACTGAGTCACTGGAAAAGACCCTGATGCTAGGAAAGATCGAAGGCAGGAGGAAAAGGGGATGACATAGGATGAGATGGTTGGATAGCATCACTGACTAGACAGACATGAGTTTGAGCAAGCTCCAGGAGTTTGTGATGGACAGAAAAGCCTGGTGTGCTTCAGTCCATGGGGTGACAAAAAGTCCAACGTGACTGAGCAACTGAACTAAACCAAACCTGGTACTACCAATTTCCAGGGAATAGACTCTTGAATTCATGTGATACACTGAAAATAAGCACCAAAATCGACTGGACCTACCCATCATTTGGTAATCTGAAAGTAAAAATTTCCTGTAATCAAAGCAGATAGTAACTGATGAGATGGCTTTCTCAACATATCCAGATGGGGCCAATGATGATGATGATGTAACACATCAAATGATCTCCAATGTCTATGACCTTGATAATGTATGAACTTCATACAAAAGAATCTGAGAGTTTTCACTCTTACTCCTCATTATTACTTAAATGTGGCCTTATTAGTTTCCCAATATGACCACTTACTCTTCCATAAGAGACACTATGGACAGAAAGGTCCCTCCTGGCACTGAAGGACAAAAAGCCTCTAACACTGGAAAACCTGACTCTCACGCTTGATGCTGGCAGGTTGAGGTCTTCATCAAAAGGGAAAAATGTAAAGAAACTAATAAACAGAAATCTCATTCAAATAGAGTCAAGACACCAGTAGGGAAAGCTCTCATGCCCTGCAACAACAGCAGAGTCCAACAAGAAGACAGACTCCTTCCCTGGCAAGGACTCAGCCAATGAAAAGTCCTGGACTCTGTTTTTTTGTAGCCACCCACCTTCATCCTCCCCTGTATAAAATCGCTGTTTCCCTTGCTGAGTGGGAACTTACAGGTGATTCACCATGACAGTAGAGCCCAAACTGCAATTCTCTGCTGATTCTAAATAATTTCATTTTTGCTGGAGAACTACCTAGTAGTTTATTTGTTTTAGGTTAACACGTAGGGAAAAATGGCTTCCTGCCCGGCCACCATAAGATGATGGCTCAACAACAAGACAGAAATAGATTTCAGCAGTTAGAGATCCACATGTAAGATTCATTTGGACCTTCACACCACATATGAAAACGAAATCAAAATGGATAAAAGACCTAAATGTAAGAGATACTACTGTAAAACTTTTAGAAAGAAACACAGGTGAAAATCTTCGTCTTGAGTTAGGCAATGGTTTAGCAAAAGCACAGGCAACAAAAGAAAAAAATTAATTTAACATAAAAATTAAAAATTTTCCTGCATTAAGGACATTATAAACAAAATAAAATACAACCCCGAAAGGGAGAAAATATTACAAATATAAAACTGATAAGGGCCTAGTATCCAGAATACAAAAAAAATTCCTACAACTCAAAAATAAAAAGAGAAATGACCCAAAAATAAGCAAATAACTCAAATATACATGTCTCTAATATATATACAAATGGTCAATAAACACATGAAAAGATGCTCAATACTATTAGTCATTAGAGAAATTCAAACCAAAACCACAATGAAATGCCACTTCATACCACTAGGATGGCTATATTATATTCTGAAAAATGACAAGCAACAAGTGTTAACAAGGATACGGAAAATAAGTAATCTTCCTATGTTTCTGTTGGTGGGAATGAAAAAAGTATGACTGCTGTGGAAAAGTTTGGTTGGCAGTTGCACAAAATGTTAAACAAAGTTACTATGTAATCCTGAAATTCTATCTGAAAAATTTGAGAGCCTAACTACACAAAAGTGTGTACACCAATGTTAATAGCATCACTATTTATAATAGACAAAAGGCAGAAGCAATCCAATGTTCCTTAATTGAACAATGGATAAAGAAAAATGGTACATACATGTAACAGGGTATTATTCAGCCAAAAAAAGGAAGAAGTACTCTTACATGATACAACTAGGATAAACCTTGAAAACAGTAAGCTAAAAGAGAAGCCAGTTTCAAAAGGCCACATATTATATAACTGCATTTATTAAATTTGCTTAATTGAAAGATAAGCACTTTACAATATTGTGTGGCTTTCTGCCACACATCAACATGAATCAGCCATAGGTTTACACATGTAGTTGCATTTAGATGAAATGTTCATTATAGGCAAATCAGTTGAGACTGAAAGTAGATTAGGGGTTGCCAGAGGGTTTGGAGGGGGAAGGTAAATGACTAATGGGACAGGATTTCTTTTGGGAGCGATGAAAATGTTCTAGAATTAGGCAGTAATATTATTTGCATGACGTAATTAATGGCACTGAATTGTACATAGCTAAAATAAATTTTTGTGGGAATTTGATCTCAGTGTTAGATAGAAGACAGATAGACAACTGTGCTTATACATAATGCAAACCCACAAGAGTTTGCTTATTTTTAAGTTTCTTTTAAAATTAGAGAATAATATCTCTTCAATGATGAAATGCCTACTAGGAAGAACACTTAGCAATTGAGAATGTTGCTGATTTACATTCATATTCTTTTTCGCCTCTAAACTTTAGTTAGTATTACACACAATTTATTTACTGTAGGTATACTGTGAAAGCACAAAGGATGGAAAGAAAGAAATAAAATCTAATTTTTGCCACTAGAGAAAGAAATTTTCTAAGTGTATTGATATCTAGACATATGTGCAAATATAACTTGCCTATTTATGTTAAAATCATTGTAAAGATTCAGACCTTTGCAGGTTAAAACTTTGTTTTCCTCTGAAATAAAATTTAAATTTTATATTTTTAAGCAATCTAACTTAGGAAAACTTTGTCCTTTGTATGTAACACTCCATGTAAATATATAAAGATTATAATTTACAGCCTACATGTATCTGAAAGTAAAATGTTGAGTTGCATTAATACTGAATTTTCAGATCTCGAGCTAACCAGATTTCCATATATGTATACCAAGAATAATGTAATATGATTAACATGAAGCATTCATAAAATATCAGCTAAGTGCATAATACAACTTACATTATCAAGGGCTCTTTAAAAGAGTAACTTGCTTATGAAACACTTCTTATATAAAAAGATCTTTTAAAAGGTTTTTATTGTAACAGCAGGTGGAAGATTTCTTTCATTTTTAACTACCATATTACTATTCAATAATTTTTATGTCATTAACTATACATTGCCTAAAGAAAAACTGAAGGTCATATAACAAAAGTAAGTTTGAAGTAATCATGCTTGCTCTTTTCTTCAAAAATAGATGTTTTTCTGGANAGTGGCCAGGCAGGGTCTGTGCTTGGAGGGTAGGCTGGAAGCTAGAGGAGGGGTGTTGGGGGGTGGGGAGGGAGCAGGACTGGGTCTGGGTAAAGCTGTCAGTGGGAATGTGAGTGGGCCTCTTGCTGTGGTGGGTGGGCTACCACCCTCACCTGCTGCTCTTGGTCCCTGTCCTTCCAGCTGGAAGATCTGAACTTCCCAGAGGTAAAGCGCCGCAAGGTAGGGGACAGGAAGGATGAGGACAGGACAGAATTCAAGGACCTCTTCGATCTGGATAGTGATGATGAGGATGATGCCCCAGACTTCACAAAGAGAGGTTTGGCCTGAGTGAGCTTCAGCTTGTGCTGGGGTCCTGGGAGCAGGTGGGCCTAGCAGTCTTCCCACCTCATGGAACCACAGGAAGGGCGCTCATCATCACCCTCTGCCCCTCCTGTCACATGGCTTGCTTTGAGGTGGGGGCCCTCCTGGAATTGGAACACAGGCCCCTAAGCATTGTGTCACCCTCTCCCACCACAACTTTTTGGGGGCAGTTCTCAGTCCTCTCCAGTTGAACAAAGGAGACCTAAGGGAAGGTGTGGCACAGGCTGTGCCCCAGCCCCCCTGCTGCCTTAGCGGCCACCTCTGTGCACTTGCTGGTGGGTCCACTCCCATGGGCTCTTGTGCTTGGTTCCCAGGGACGCCTGGGTCCCCAGGAGCTTGGCAGAAGGTGGAGGAAGACGACGATGACAGCAGTAGTAGCAGCGGGGAGGAGGAAGTCAGCAAGTCAGAGGGTAAGTGTTTCCCAGAGTGAGGGCTGCTATGGTTTTTGAGCCCATCTGTCTGGAGCCCAGGGCTGCCTTGGGGGATCTTGTGGGTGGGCAGAGGCATTGGCTCTAAGCTGGGCCCACTCCCCTCCCTGGGGACACCAGGCCAGCTGCTCCATCCTGGCTGGCTCTGGCAGCCAGCAACAGCAGCAGCGATAAATTAATTAGTGCTGTGATTAATTAGTGATGAGTAACCTCTGAGGCTGGTTTCTTCCTGATAAAGCAGAATTTATGTAGCTGTGCTCTCTCCCTGCAGATGGAAGCCCAGACACAGAGGCGGGGCTGGACCCCCAGGAGCTGTGGCAGCTGGCCCAGGGGCCAGAGGACGAGCTGCAGGACCTACAGCTCTCTGAGGAGGACTGACGGCTGCCCACCTAGAGTCTTGCGGGGGCTCCCGCTTCCCCAGGCAGTCAGGCATTCTGCTTCTCCACTGGGGCTGAACCTGGAGGCCCTGAGGTTAGCGCCTCTGCAGGGTGAAAGGGCAGTAGATGGTGGACAGGCCTTTATTTTTACAACATAAAAGACCAGAAAGTACCAAATGCCGTCCAGTTCCTGGAGCTGCGTCCGTAAGCCACCATGGGGCCTGCTTCCCACCACAGCCCACGGTGGCGGGTGGGAATGCACCTACTCGGTGAGGCGGGCTGACGCAGCCGTGCGGTGGGCCAGCACCACGTGCCTCTGTGGCTCCTTGGTCTCTGGCTTATTTGCAGCTCCTGGGATGCAGAGTACTGACCCCCCAGGGTCTGCACCAGGCTCTGCAGTCACCCCCAGAGTCTGTGGAAACTGAATGTCATGTTTAAAACTGTTTTTTGCATCCAAAACAAAAAGGGGATAAGCTGTGGGTGGAGTGGCCTTTGCCTGGGAGCAGCTGGCACTGAAGGCCTGGGTCTGACACCAGCTCAGCACAGAGGCTGGGAGGGATCCGCAGGCCCTGGGAGCAGAGTCATGGTTCCATTCTCTTGCTTGGGTGAGGCGTGGNTGTGGGTGGAGTGGCCTTTGCCTGGGAGCAGCTGGCACTGAAGGCCTGGGTCTGACACCAGCTCAGCACAGAGGCTGGGAGGGATCCGCAGGCCCTGGGAGCAGAGTCATGGTTCCATTCTCTTGCTTGGGTGAGGCGTGGCTGGCTGGGGGGTGCACCCCCCCATAGGGGGAGGGGGCCAGTGCTGGGGACAGGGGCTGCTCCCCTGAGCTGAGCTCCCGCTCAGGAGCCCGCACTGTCGGTGGCTGCAGTGGCAGAGCCACGGGGAAGCTGGCCATGTAGAAGACGCGGCCCAGGCGCTTGGCCACCTGTGGAGAGACAGCCCGTTGGGGCCTGTGAGGCTGCTGGTGTGCAGCCACACGCAGAACCGCCCTGCTGCCCCTTGGCTGTCTGGAGACCACTGCCCCTTTCAGGTGCTCACCTGGGCCCGGATCTTGAGAGCAGGCCCCAGCTTCAGCCCCATGGTGGTCAGGAGGTGTTCTTCCGTCAGCAGGGGCAGGGTCTCCCCGTCAATCCCCTGTTCTCTGAAAACCTGGTAGGGGGGCGCGGTATCAGGGCCTGAGTGCTGGGGCTATGTGTCCCAGGGTGGCCTCAGCTCTCCAGAGAAAGCAGAGCCAAGAGACCCCAAGGTGCAACTTGGGGAAAAGTCAGAAGAAAGAAAACTCCTTTGTTGGGCACGTGCCCATGCTGGAGGCAGAAGCACTGACCAGGGTGGGAGGAGCATTCACCAGGACCTCCCTCCCCCAGTCTTTGAGAAGTCTGGAGTGGGCAGCACAGCAGGGGAATGGGGGGCCTCAGAACCATCCTGGGCAGGTGCCCCCTCACCGGTGCGTATTCTCCACAGCCAGACAGGCCCCCCACAAAGCTGCAGACGTCGTCCACTGTCCACTTGCTGACGTCCTCAGGGGCGGTGGCCTCCTCCCCATCCATGAAGAGGCCCCCCATGGTGCCTGAGTTGGGGAGGAGGGTGTTACTAGGACTCTGGCCAGCTCTTTTCTATGACCCCACCCCTGTCTGCTGACCTTTGCTCGCTCTAATTATTCAGAAATGTTGGACTGATGACTGAAAGGAACTTTTCCCCCCATGACCTCCCTGAGACCCTGGGTGGGACGTAGGGGGACTGGGTCTCCTTCCACCCCATGGAAAGATCTGAAGGCATGAGGGGGGGCTGCCCACCTGTGTGGAAGAAGGGGCTGACAGTGTAGGGTAAGCCCAGGGGCAGTGGAGGGGGCAGCATGGACCCTGAGTGAAGACCCTTCCCCTCAGAGCTGGCCCCTCCAGGTGGGGCTTGGCCTGGGCGGNGGTCTGGTAGTCCCATGTCTTTCAGAATTTTCCACAGTTTATTGTGATCCACACGGTCAAAGTCTTTGGCATAGTCAATAAAGCAGAAATAGATGTCTTTCTGGAACTCTCTTGCTTTTTTGATGATCCAGCAGATGTTGGCAATTTGATCGCTGGTTCCTCTGCCTTTTCTAAAATCAGCTGGAACATCTGGAAGTTCACGGTTCACATATTATTGAAGCTTGGCTTGGAAAAACAGAAAACTAAGATCATGACATCTGGGCCCATCACTTCATGGCAAATAGATGGCAAAACAGTAGAAACAGTGGCAGACTTCATTTTTGGGGGGCTCCAAAATCACTGCAGATGGTGACTGCAGCCATGAAAGGAAAGTTATGACCAACCTAGATAGCATATTCAAAAGCGGAGACATTACTTTGCCAACAAAGATCTGTCTAGTTAAGGCTATGGTTTTTCCAGTAGTCATGTATGGATGTGAGAGTTGGACTATAAAGAAAGCTGAGCACCGAAGAATTGATGCTTTGAGCTGTGGTATTGGAGAAGACTCTTGAGAGTCCCTTGTTCTGCAAGGAGATCTAACCAGTCCATCCTAAAGGAAATCAGTCCTGGGTGTTCACTGGAAGGACTGATGTTGAAACCAAAACTCCAATACTTGGCCACCTGATGTGAAGAGCTGACTCATTTGAAAAGACCCTGATGCTGGGAAAGATTGAGGGCTGGAGGAGAAGGGGACGACAGAGGATGAGATGGTTGGAGGGCATCACCAACTCAATGGACGTGAGTTTGGGTAGACTCCGGGAGTGGTGATGAACAGGGAGGCCTAGCAGAGCAACTGAACTGAATTCAACTTTTCTTCAGGACAACCGTCAGTCTCTAGATGGCTCCATTTTCTTTCAGATAAGAAGCAACCCACAGGCAGCCTCCTTCCAGGTTCACTTTTATCTCAATTCAACATAGATGCTACAGCCAATCACTTGAATGATTTTCTCACCTCCCTCACACATATCACCTCTTGAAACCCCATGGACTACAGCCCACCAGGCTCCTCTGTCCATGGGATTTGCCAGGCAAGAACACTGAAATGGGTAGCCATTCCCTCTTCCAAGGGATCTTCCCAACCCAGGGACTGAACCCAGGTCTCCCACATTACAGGGCAGCTTCTTTACCATCTGAGCCACCAGGGAAGCCTGTATCATCTCTGCAAAGCCCAATTAGCCCTTTCTCCTTTCCACTTTCCTTTCTCTTTGGAATCCTAGCTCATTTCCCCCAGGGATTTCCTTTCTTCCACATCATTCTCTCCAATAGCTATGACCTCATCTTCACTGAGAGTATTACCCCAGCAAACAAACCCATTCGAGCTGCTCCAATCGTAAAAACACAAGCAAAACATCCACTTATTCTTCTCTTTTTTCTCTTAGCCAGGCTTCATGAGAGAGGAACCTGTTTCCAAAGTTTCTGTTTTTTCATCTTTTCACTCATTTCACTGATTTTAAATTTTCATTTGCAAAATACTGGGAAAAAAATCTAAAACAACATTCATTCAAAACCTGACCACTTTTAAAGAAAAATTATTTAATAAACAAAAGTTTCCCTTCTGTGTCCAGGCCTACCTTTGTCAGGGGGCTCCTAGAAAACTCGGCCAAGGTTTCTTGGCCTTTGGCCAAATGGCCATCCTTCCTTCCTCTGGGATAAAAATGAGCCATCTCCTGGATAGCAGTGCAGCATAAAACATGCTCTTTTGTTCCCAGGAGTAATTTATATAGCCTATAACCAGGGGAGGAAAGAACCACAAGCAATCATTTTTAATCATTTTGTCTTTCTCTGTGGCATGAGAACCTTTGAATATTTCTATTAGAGAAAAGAGAAAATCTATTTCTCACTGTCCTGTGAAAGGTAAAATTGAGCTTGAATATCATCATTTTGTTGATGTTCTTTGGTGTATGAAAAATGAAGCAGTGACCAGATTACATCATGGAGCTTAAACAGAGTTATTTCCCTCATTTGGCTGTTTTCACTCTTTAAGCTTTTTGAATAATTCAAGGAAAGAAGCTACATCAGCAGAGAATTGAGAATCTAGTGGGGATAGTATCTAATACCCATGTTAGATTAAGTGCAAAGCAAAAGGGCATTTCTGACTGAATCTGCCTCTTGGTATTCTGAACTTCTCACTCCCTGTCTTATGACAAGAACCTATTAACTAACTTGGGACCTGGTGGAGAGACAGATTTTAGCCCGTAATTCCCCTAAATATCACACCACCTGACTTCTAACAGTTTTTTACTCTTCCTTACATCTGAACATACTTTATCCATGGATGCTCACAAAACAAGACTAAACAAAAATTGTCTTTCAAATGCAGTAAATACTATATAGCTTTTACCATCACAGTCCTGGACCTCAAAGCAAAACATATAGAAGCAAGATCTGTACGGGTCAAGCAGTGATCATGTTATACAGTGATTCAGCCACTGGAATACTACAGGATAATATTGTAACTCTTCTTTCTCGCCAAGAGAAAAGGGAAAAATGTCGAGATGTCTCACCAGAGAAAGGGGAAAAACAGAAGAATAACCGGATGGATGAGGAAGCACAATCAATGAAGGGGGGGTTGTTTGTGTCAAAACCCCCTTGACTGTGTTTGCTCACTGAGTCAAGAATGTAACAGGAGACTGGATGGGTATTGGCCTAGGTCTGTGGAGGCAGGCAAGTCAGGAGCTAAAAAACTGAGAGGAGTCAGAGGTCAATGGTCTAGGTGGTGAGTGACATGGCCTCACCCAACACAAGTGAGCAGGAAGTACAGTACTATCATGTGTCTGGATGAGGGAAGAACCAGAAACAGCTGACAGTGGCTAAGACACCATGCTCCCAGTGCAGGGGACTGCAGTTCAATCCCTGGTCGAGACTAGATCCCACATGCCAAACTAAAAAGACCCTGCATGCCACAATGAAGATCAGAGATTCCGAGGGCTGTAACTAAGACCCAGTGTAGTGAAATAAATATATTTTTTAAAAGTCACCACCTTCAAGGACAACTTAGAGCCGTTGTTTCAAAGTAATGCATCCCAAACCTGGTGATATATGAGAATTACTGGAGGAGTCCTTTAAGAACTCCTTAAAGAACTTCTTAACTCCTCTAATTAACTCTTTTCCTCCATCAGAAGCACTAGGAGTAGAGAGCCCAAGGGTTTTCTTTCAAAAAAATGTACTATCTATAAGTGACTGTTACACTCAGCAAGGTGTGGAAACCTCTACTTTAGAGATCACAATGTCGTCCAAATCCATTATTTCATTTGACCATCACGTCCTTGTAAAGATGCCAAAGGCTAACAGAATCACTTTCACGAAAACTAGGCATTAGTTTTCTTCAACAGTTCCTGTATTAGTCAGTTTAGGCTGCTATTACAAAATACCATGAACAGGGTGGCTTACACAATAAACATTTATTTCTCACAGTTTTAGAAGCTGAGTTGTCCAAGACCAAGGTACCAACAAATTCAGTTCCTGGTGAGAGTTCTCTTTCTGGCTTGAAAACAGCTGCCTTCTCACTGTGTCCTCAATGGCGCGGGGAGAGGAAGAGCTTTACAGATGGGAGAGACAACACAGAATAATAGAGAAGATGTAATACATAAACTATTTACAATGGTGCAGCAGGATTTAGGGAAACCAAAAGGGCTGATAAATACCTGTGGTGTGATCACTGGAGTGAGGCACTTTTGACCAGCTGTTGTCCACAAACCTGAGGTTGTCATCGATTTGCCCAGTTTCACAAGGCTGCTGTTGACTTGCTCATTTTTGGAACCAGAGTCACTGGCATGATGTCGCTGATTCACTTTCAGAGCTAGTGAATTAACTGGAAGTTATCTTGATTACCAGTGGTTACTTGTTCACAACTTGGGACTTTGAATGTAGAACAGCCTTTACCTTTCTTGAATATGAAAAATAAGCACTTTAAATTCTCAGTGCTCCCTTTTGGTATTCTATCAGCCAAACCTGTAGAGGAGACCATAAGAGATTATCGAGATGTTAATTTTTCAAGGTATGATTTTCAGCTGGTGTTTCCATTTAAGCAACTTAAGCACCAATTACTGTGGAGGAAAAATAGCTTTAATTGCCAAATCTTTATAATTATATACATTTATCTCTGTGTGTATACACACACACACACACACACACACACACGATTTATCATATTAAATTAAAAAAAATAAGTTGACTGTAGACTATTTAGGACATCCTGACAAAGTTAATATGGAATTCAGTATAAAATACAAGGTATAAGAAGGAAGTGATTTTTTTGCCCATATGGTTATTTTTAAATGATGTGAATTTCCAAGGCACAATTTAAAATGGGTAGAATGTTATGAGATATTGGTATGAACATATATGACTCATTAAAGAGATTTAACTGAATGAGGATAAGGGTGAAAAAATCAGATAAGAAACAAGAAACTGACTGTTATATACACTGTCAGGTTGGAAATGGTAAACTGATTCACTCCAGAAGAGAACTTCAGAAGTGTAAGACAATACTCAGCAGTCTTCACGCTAACGTACAGTCACAGGCTGTCAACAAGGCTTAGGCAACAAAAGGGCACGGGAGATGTGACATGGGAGTTGCCAATACTGGGTATGGTAAGAGTCCTGACCGCAGTACACACAAATGAGAAGAGATGTGTAGGGAAGTTTCCTGGACTGACAGCACTGGTACTTGGACACCAAACACAAAACGCAAATAGAAAATATTGTGGAAAGAGAGGAAAAAACTGGGATACAATTATGAACATACACTAGAATGCCAGGCCAGAAAATCAGATTTAAGCATGCAACCACTGACTGAAACAAGGTGCTATTAAAAAAAAAATAAAGCTGTTAAATACATGAACTTTAAAAGCCCAGAATTGGGAAACGTATGGTCGTGATATTGTCTAAAAATCCTCTTCAGTTCAGTCGCTCAGTCATGTCCGACTCTTTGCGACCCCATGAATTGCAGCACGCCAGGCCTCCCTGTCCATCACTATATCCCGGAGTTCATTCAGACTCACGTTCATTGAGTCAGTAATGCCATCCAGCCATCTCATCCTGTCGTCCCCTTCTCCTCTTGGCCCCAATCCCTCCCAGCATCAGAGTCTTTTCCAATGAGTCAACTCTTCACATGAGGTGGCCAAAGTACTAGAGTTTCAGCTTTAGCATCAATCCTTCCAAAGAAATCCCAGGACTGATCTCCTTCAGAATGGACTGGTTGGATCTCCTTGCAGTCCAAGGGACTCTCAAGAGTCTTCTCCAACACCAAAGTTCAAAAGCATCAATTCTTCGGCGCTCTGCCTTCTTCACAGCCCAACTCTCACATCCATACATGACCACTGAAAAAACCATAGCCTTGACTAGATGGACCTTTGTTGGCAAAGTAATGTCTCTGCTTTTGAATATGCTATCTAGGTTGGTCATAACTTTTCTTCCAAGGAGTAAGNACTGATCTCCTTCAGAATGGACTGGTTGGATCTCCTTGCAGTCCAAGGGACTCTCAAGAGTCTTCTCCAACACCAAAGTTCAAAAGCATCAATTCTTCGGCGCTCTGCCTTCTTCACAGCCCAACTCTCACATCCATACATGACCACTGAAAAAACCATAGCCTTGACTAGATGGACCTTTGTTGGCAAAGTAATGTCTCTGCTTTTGAATATGCTATCTAGGTTGGTCATAACTTTTCTTCCAAGGAGTAAGTGTCTTTTAATTTCATGGATGCAATCACCATCTGCAGTGATTTTGGAGCCCCCCAAAATAATGTCTGACAATGTTTCCACTGTTTCCCCATCTATTTCCCATGAAGTGATGGGACAGGATGCCATGATCTTCGTTTTCTGAATGCTGAGCTTTAAGCCAACTTTTTCGCTTTCCTCTTTCACTTTCATCAAGGGGCTTTATGCCAAAAAAAAAAACAACTAGTCTTCCAGGAAATCAGGTATTCATGCTTAGTTCTGTCGGACTGAGACTCCATGGCTGTAGCTTGCCAGACTCTTCTGTCCACAGAATTCTCCAGGCAAGAATATTGGAGTAGGTTGCGGTTTTCTACTCTAGGGGATCTTCCCAATCCAGGGATTGAACCCGTGTCTTCTCTGTCTCCTGCATTACAGGCAGATTCTTTACCCTCTGAGCCATCTGGGAAACCTTCCAGGAAATAGAGGAAATGGCAAATATTGAAAGTACTAATCTGGACTGCCAAAATGACCAACAGGAAGGAACTAATTGATAAAGTGGAAGGTTTAGGAACCTTGAGAGAATGTGATCATTTCAAGGCTGGTGATACCAGCCTTGTGTGAGGCTGAACTCAGTAAAGAGAAGAGAACTCAGCAAAGAGAAGTGAGAGTGAAGAGAACTCAGACTATTGATTCTAGTTCTGCAATCAAAAATCTCTATAAGGGGAGGGGGAAGGAGCAAGCTTGCAAAAAAAATGTCTCTTCTGACAAGCTAAACTCTTAAAAGAATGGAAGTCAAGTATGCATAGCTAATGAATATAAGAAATGGTAAAATCTTTAACCTCCCTCTCCCAATTAGCTGACAATTTCTTAAAGAAAAAACAAAGCTCAAGTCAATAAAAAGGGTTTTATAAACTATGTGTATAGACAAGTGTAAGGAAATGGTTACAAGGATAATGTAAGACTTAACTTCTTTAGAATTTTTTTTTTTTTTTAATCAAGAATAATCTTCAGCCTAGAAAGTTAAGTGGGTGATGAGGGGGAAAAGTAAGAAGGAAATGAGGTCCATCATAGGTACAAACAAGTCTCCAGACCATGCAAGACTGCAGATGGTAAACGGAGCAAGGCAAAAATACTAGACTGGAAATGAAATTTCAATTAAAAGGAAAAAAAAAAAATAAAGAGTAGACTATACAGCTACAGACTGGTCAATAAAGTGGATTCCAAATAAGATTAGACTGAATTAGTCAAAAGGTAGTTTATAGTATTAGAAATGGTGATTTTTGAAGTAAACATGGATTCATTAGGAAAAGACAAACTCAATCCAGTTCCTTTTTCAGATGGAATAATGAGAATGGGAGGGCAAATAAATGGACTAAATAGTTCATTTCACCTAGATTTCAGAAAAACATTAACAGCTCACGGTAGCCAAATGGCAGAGGATTGTCACACATTAGACGGCCCACTTAGGCATTGTGTCTTAGGTTTACTGGACTGATACTGAGCTTAAAGCAAGCAGGAATAGTGACATGACTCAGGGCTTTGTCCCTGCCCTGTGTTATTTTTATCATTAAAGGTACAGAATTAATAATTTTTAACTTATCAATGCTGTTACGAGTCAAAATAGCCAATTGTGCAACAGGATAAAATCAGGGTACAAATATTTTTAAACAGATAGGAACGACAGCTTCGATCTAAGACACAGTTTAATCAATACCAGACCCAAAGTCTTGTCTCAAAAAGCAAAGAGCACACACTCTGCTTGAGAAATAAAGGTGCTGCTCAGTTTTCAAATATGCTGTATCATGAGAGTAATGGTAAATGGCAGCCTGCATTGAGAGCTCTTATAAATGTTACTGCTAAACTTCAAGAGACATGCTACAAAGCATTACTCCAATCTGAGGTGAGAAAACTGATGCTAAGAAGTCAAGTAACTTGCCACAGTTCTCACAACGCAAGTGAAAAAGTTGCAAATCAAATTACATTTGTTTGGTCCCCAAATTCATGCTCTTTCTAAGACCATGCACTGCTTCAACACCTAAGCTCAAATGGGAGACTGAATTATCTCATTTATAACTCCCCAATGTACTACGGAGCATTTTATCATAATCCTTCAGGTTATTTCAAAATGACCCCTCCTTTTATTGTGTCACTCAATTAGGTTTAAAGAAAAAACAAACTAACTTCAAACATCCAAATCTTTCCAGTGTGGTCCAGAACAGAAGTTGGCAAGTCATGGTCTGCAAGCCAGATCCAGTCCACCTCCTGCTTTCATTTGGCCCATGAACTAAGAATGGTATTTGCATTTTTTAAATGGTAGAAAAAAATCCAAAGAATATTTCATGATACATAAAAACTATATCAAGTTCAAATGTCAGTACCCACCAATAAAACTTTATTGGAACACAGCCATGCTCATTCACTGACATGTTGTCTATGGCTACTTTCAAGCTATGAAGGCAAAGCTGAATAGCTGTGACAGAGACCATACGTGGTGCTCACTACTTACACTGCTGCTCAACACACTACACAACTCAGGGACACAGTGACCATTCGACTGTATTTCAAGTGCTACACACAGTGTCATACAAACAATGTATTACTTTTATTACTGATGCAGGTTACTCGTATTTCAAAAAGTGAAGTGAAGTTTGAGTGTTGTGCTTTTTAAGGCACGGTGGAATGTGGATTATTTTGTTACCAAATTATAATAGCAAAGCACCATGTTTACTATGCAGTGACACTTCAGCTGGGTTAAAAGAATACAATTTATTTTCACCTTACCCGACCAAGCACTCATCACAATATTCCCAACTCACAGGAAAGCAACAGTAAGAACAATTAAAACTTTAAAGCAGAGTATCTTATCACAATAGAATTATTTCAAACACACAAAAAATGAGAATGAGGGTTCAACCAAAGTTACTTTCCAAGTGGCTCATTTGTTAGCCAAGCAAAGAACGTTCTTCACTGATGGTGAGTTAAAAGTTAATTAAATTGTGTTTGACTGCAGCAGCTACAAGGTGTGTCCAGAGAAGATAAACACATTGAAGACCACTAGTTTTTGAACAAGGACAGTTGCTTGAAGACACCAATTGTCAACTAAAAAACAAGGCAAATGATTTGGCTTTTCATGAGTCAATACATGTTATCAATACTGCCTAGTTGTTGATTACAAGAGAAGTCAGTATGGAGCTTAAAGTAACTCAGGAATTAGCCTCTGTGAATAGACTCTGTGGAACAACTCCAATAGAGAAATTTTTTTTTAAGAGAAAAGATTTTTAAAGAACTTGAGAAAACATCAGTGCTAACTGAAATGGTGTCTGCAAAGATATGCTGTAACTTAATGGTGGTACGGGCCTATGTAGTATACAATGGTTTACTGGGCAAATTTACAAAGCTTGTGAAAGTGTAAAATGTTTAAAATCGATCTTTATGCATTACATGATTCATCAGTAAGTATTCTGGGGGAACTATTTGAATCTGTCATGTTATTGAACCAGTTATGTCAGTGGTGAACTTCATTCACTCTTGCAGTTTTAACTATTATTACTTTCAGTAAGTTTTTGCTAGGAATAGAAACTGAATATCCTGACTTGCCCAACTACACAGCAGTTTGATATTAGTAGGAAAGTTTTATTGCAATTTTTTTTTGAGCTCAGAACCAGCACTGAATTTTTTCTGAATAGGTATCATCTTCACCTATTATTAATGAATACTGAATAGATTTGAAAATTAGGTTTGCAGCAGATTTGACATGTTTCTTAGTAAATCAACTTAAAAATTATAAGGCAAAACAGCACTTATATGTGAAATTTATACTGCAACAAAGTCATTATGACAAAACTAATGCTGTTTAAATCACAAGTAATGTCAAGCCACTTTATCCACTTCCTATGCTGTTAAGTTAAAACAGCAGCAAGGTACCCATTCCTACACAATTTGCAGTGGATAAAGCTACATTTTTGGATCCACTTAACTGTACAAATGAGGAGCATCCATCTAATCTTCAATACAAAGTAATTAATCTGCAGGGTGATCATTTGTCACTGGCAAATATCAAGGGCAGAATCTAAGAAAATTGTATAAAACACCTTCCTAATGGTGAATACACTCTAATAAAATCATATACATATGGACTGATACAGTATTTGTTAATATCTATCTGAAGACATTTTCAAAGATGAAATATATAAAATCACATTACAGATCAGCATAACAGATGATCATTTGCAATCAATTTCAAACTCCTAAGTGAAATATTATCCTCTCAAAATACCTCAATTCTTATCAGTAGACTTGCATTACAAAAAAATTGTTCTCAAGTGTTCATACGTGTTTTGAACTTCCTCAATACAAAACTACTGGAATTTTCTCATTATGCAAGTATATAAAAACTTCAATTTTGTCTTTGATCCCATAAAACCAGTTTGCCAACCCCACTCTAGAGCAGTGTAGGACTGTTTTTCATATTAAGTAAAATCATAGTATGGTAAACATTCCTATGAACAACTGTTCCTTCTAAAACCATTTTCATAATCCAGCAGTATTACCTGATAATACTCGTATATGTAGTCCTTTCTTTGGTTATGATCCATGTATTCCTATGAAGTAAATTTCCTAAGAAAATAATATGTGGGTCCATATTAGAGATGGGCAGAGAAGAAACTCATCATCCCAAACATCACCAAAACTTTACAATTCCATTTACTTTTTGTCTAGTAAAGATCAGCTTTTCACTCTATTATGCCAATGGTAATCACAAAAACCTTTAAAAACTAAACAAAAACACATCAAATATGTTACTTATGATGTCCACTTTTACCTAAGTCCAAAACATTTTTCAAATGTGTATTAGTGATTTTCAATAATATATTCAGACTAATATGTCTCAATAATAGAAACATTTTCTAATTTAAAGCAATTATTTTTCCCTTTACACTCTATTTTGTTTTTCTCACCATGACAGCAAATATCTAGATTTTGCCTGCACAGAATCCATTCACTTTCCTTCTGATAGCACTACCCTCATTTTCTTTTGGGAACACCCCTTCTCCCTCATTTCTCAGTCCACTGTGTCCTGTGAAGATGGGAGAACAACATTTCCTGGGCCACAGTAATTGGCTCTGGGGTGGGCATGTGAATCAATGAAGGAATAAATGTCAGGATTCTGTTAAAATTATTGACAGAAACTGTCCTTTGTTGAGGTTATGAAGCAGGCAGTAGTCTGGCTGTCGCGTGGTCATTTTACCATCACGCATATAAAATCCCCTTGACAAGGAAAACAGAAGGGTAGGAAGCAAAACAGAGATACAAAGTAAGTCAAATTCCTGAACTTTACACCAGGATCAAGCATGTCTGAAGCCACCCTATGAATGGACTTTTCAAATGCAATAATGTGCATGCCTACTGCTGAAGCCAAGTGAGTTTTCTAGCACTTGCAAAGCCAAGGGCACTGACTAATGCAACTATATAATCATTCAGGTCAAACTCTAATCTTAGGTCATTTATTTCTAGATAGGGCCTTTTAACCCATGCTTAACCTATGCTATGTTTGATCTCCAGATCTTCTTACTATTTCTGAATGGTAGTGCTTAGCGGACACATATGGACTTCGGACTACTGCTTTGACTTACCTTACCTTTGCCATCTTTCAGTAAGCACAGCAGCATCTTGTAAAACCCCCTAGAGTGAACAGCACAATGTTGAACTGTGAGATACTGCCACAGATATGTGCTCTGCATCTGCAATGATCTTAAAGTCATTCACTTCAAACTGGAGCAATAATACTTGGATTTCTGGAAACATAATATATGACTTCATTTTTTAAAAGGAATGAAATGATACAGTTTATTTCCTTTGTTTATTAATGGCATTAGTTCTAATTAATTGCTCCATTGAAGAGTTCAGAGAAATAAAAAAAAACTTTTTAACTTTCATTAAAGAAAGCTTGGATACACCCAGCTACGTACTGCTTACAACAGAGTTCCAACAAAGCAAAACAAAAATCAAAAACACAAGAGAAAGTTCCTTCAGCTCCGCTTTTCACATATACTAAATTTATTCACATAAACTGAATTTTTAAAATTTCTATCTTCAGTTAGTGAGTGGCATTACTTTACCCATGATCAGAGGAAAGGGGAAAGAGCAAGTTTAAAAAAACTACCTTTATTTTTTATTTCTTTTTCAGTTACATACTTTTAAACAGGGAAGTGTTTCATTATTCAGACATTCAGGCAATGTTGACTTCATTAGTGTTGACAGAAAAGAAGCATAAAAATGCAAAACATTGTTGGCTTAACCTGAACATACCTGCATTACCTATTATTGACCAGTTTGTGTCGCCAAAAGACGTATTCCTTGGCATTAAAATGGAGCACTTAAAAATATTGCTAAAAAGCAAATGTCTACACACTGGTCTTTGCAGCAAATAAGGGTATTTATACTTTTAAAATATTTTAAGTCCATAATTGGATTAATATACACACCTTCTTATGTATAAGGAGTTCAGATCATATAAACACTGTACAGTCCAAAAACCCTACTGAGAATAAAACTAAACAGGCTTATGATAAGAAATACAGATATCGCATGTATTTACAAATATCATAGACACACAAATTTGGTCAAATACTGTAAAGAAAGAAGTGGTTTCACATTATAATGGCTAAAACATCCATCTACCTTGCTCAAAGCAAACAAAAAAACTCAGTATGTAACTCCTGTAGTTTAAGACATCATGACAGTATACAAATATAAAATGGAAACTGTTGACCAAATTATACAGTATATGTTTTCTAGGCTGAGTGTAGATCTTTAAAATCAAGAACTTATAGAGATCATTTATAGGATTCCAAGCGATGATGACAAACAACATCCTGATCTGCGCTATTCATATGGGTGCCTAATTCATCAAAAACAACACGCTGAACTTTTGGCTAATAAGAAAATAAATTACAAAGTACAAGCAAATTTCTGGAAATGCAATAATGAAGTCAAAAATGTAGATTTATTTACTTTAATTACACGTTTTAAATGTTACCTTGAAACAATAAAAATAAATAAGCTTGCCCAGAGGCACGCACTTAAAGAGACAAAAAGAAGGGGCTGCACTGAAGGACTGAGTAACAATTTCATAGACGGAAGGTCAATGTGAGATCTGAACAACACAATTACCTTTCTAGCCAGTCTTTTTATCTTAACTCTCCTTGAAAATTCTGGCTAGGAAAATGTGACAAAAGTATAACCTGTGTCTGTATGGCTTAAAACAAAACATTCTTGAAAAATGGAATGGGTTTCCTATTTTTTTAAAACAGAACCATTTCTTTGTTCATATGCAGGCACTTCAAAAGACTATGGGGACAAAGCACCTGACCCATCCTTTCCAAAATAGTTTTCAATCATCAAAATTATACTAAAAAGCAGGAAGATTCCAGAGAACCAGCAAAGTTGAATACAAGAGACTAATGTGCACAGATGGCAATAGGGGGACCCCGTTTTTATTGCTTGGGGGGGCCCTTCTTTTTAATCAAAGAGCAACTAATTAATAAACAGACACCCTTGCGTGGCACATCCAAAGTTTTCTGCTTAAGGAGAATGTAGTCACTCAGCAGCAGGTTTCAGTGGGCTCTCCTTAGACTTCAACCTCATACGATGCGGTGAGATTCACATTTATTCCTTCTCCTAGTGTGTTTCTCCAAAAACTCCAACATATCTCATTTCTCAAAGTATTCATTTCTTGCTGTCTAACATGTATCATTATCTGGAAGCATAAAGTTACATTACACAAATATTTCGCATTTTTAAAAAATAAGCGCTTTTGCCACTTCAGCAACACGGTACTTCACACAGTGGTGCAACAAAAGCAGAGCTTGCACTAATCACGCTATTTTATGATTCATTTTACCAACTACCATCGGCTGAACCCACAGAGCTTTTTCCTCAGTACCTCTGGGCAGTGACTGTACCTTGATTTCACAGAGAGAATGTTAATGTGATTCATGAAGAGCAGTACCATCAGTAACAGTGAAATCAATGCAGATGTCACACAGATAATGAACTTCTCAGGGGATAACTTCTTTTAAATATGTGGGCAACTGTTTTCTCTGTTGCTTTATCCGCCGGGAGAAAATTCCTATTTGATTATGCTCTTACAGAAGTTATAAAAAAAAAAAAACCAGGTTAGGTATATAACTGGTTGACATTTCAGATACTGTACTGCTTTCTATAACTGGAGGAGAGCTTCTGAAAAATGTTCTATAGAACTGTGTAAGTCATCAATACCACCTCATTGGTCCATTCCATTCACTGATGGGCAAAGCACTCATGTTTCGACAAAACTTTAAAGCTTCCATAAAAGTTAAATTAAAAAAAAAAAATGACTATAAGACAACCACAAAATGAAGTATGAAAGTATGACATTTTTGTTTCTTTAAGAGTGAGTCCTTGAAAATATATGTGGTCACTACAGAGATGATTTTAATCACAAGACAGCAGATGAACACATAAGTAACTCCCCATGATCTGTCTGTGTCCAGAGTCATTTGTGGCGCTGGATGGTTTTCCTTTTCCTTCGTTTGAAGAAACAGCAGCACCTGCAGATGAAGAGAAATACTTCTTTTATTATAAAAATACTAGGGTATTGCAAAATAAGGTTGAACTCTAGTGCGTCAATGTAAGTGATCATAAAAGCCATAGGCTGGTGCAGCAAACAGTGAACACACCAGTGAAGCATATATATTAGTGAAATAATGGCAGTTACTACTATCATTTCATCAATGTGCCTTTTTAGAACAGCAAGACATTCTATGCAATATTAAAAGGAGCCACTAAACTGAAAAGGCTCTGCACCAAGACTAATTAAAAAGCCATAGAGCTCTGAACCCCAGCTGACCCACCACATCCTATTTTAGATACTAATTTCTACCAATTGTATGCTGTATATAAAGTTGATCCTATGTAGTCTTTCTCTCTTTTCCTGATTGTGGAATATGATTGTGGAAGCCAATGTTAGAACAGCAATAATGAGCCTAATATTGGGGATTTTATTTTCATTAAGAATTAGATTTCAAAAATGAAGAGGGAAATTCACAAAATACTCTTCAACAAATATTCTCCATCATGTTTACAAAGTGGAAGAGAGAAAAAAAGACATTAACTAGAATAAAAATGCTAATATTGGCATTTTTAATTCTTTAGGGGTTAAAGAAGGTCAAGCTTATTATGTTTTTTTTAATTAAGGCAAAAATTATGCTTAACACATAAAACATAATCAAGGTGATTCAGTTTGATAATTGAAAACTGATTCAGTTTTTGAATTCTATTAAAGAAATATCTGGTTTTCATGCCTAGATGAACAAAATCTAGTATGATCCCTGAAAGTACTAGTTTTTCTCACAGTGAATTCTCCTAATTATGAGAAGAGGCATCACATGTAGAGTTATGCTGAGGCTGGTACGAAAAGAGAGTCAAACGAGAATCACTGATTACCAACTAACAAAACAAATGCACAGATGTATTCTAAAACTCTATCATTCCTTCAAATAAAGGTCTGGCTTTCTCCCCCTTCCATACTTAAAGTCACTCTATCAAAATACCAAGATGACAGGTGCCACATACAGAGAGGCTCTTTTCTTTGCCCCACTGAAGTTCTTACCAAGCCCACCTACCGCAAAGGATATTAACTGAAACAGTTTCAAGCTAAGCAAAAAAGAGACCATGTAGCTTCAGGAGTCCTACCCAGCAAAAGATCATTGCAAATGAAATAATGGCTAGATATCTTTTATATTTTCTGTGAAATAAATGTAAACAAAGCCCCACACTGTCCAGTTAAATTACATACTCTCTCAGCTCACATTATGTTTAGAAAAAATAATTTCAACATTTACTGTAATTTATGCCATGATTAAGAAATCACTATGGAGCATTCAAAACCAATTTTTTACATGGCATTCAAATAGAACATAATGACTAGACTAGGAAATGTAACTAATTTAAAATTGTCTATATCAGCTGATAAAGATTCAACTAGAAATATGTGCTGTTATCAGTCTTTATGAGTTTTATTATTATTGAGATAACTACCACACAGAATGGAAATAAATAATTCAGTCAAGGGTCTTAAAAAGAGACATTGCTGTAAAAGAAGACTTCAGGCGCAATACATTTAGAAGACAAAGTCAAATTTTTCTGTCACCTACCTAATACTTTCTCAAATATGTTACATATATTTTCTAAAATAAAAAAGCAAAACAAAAAACTACTAGGAATACCTATGTTATGGTTGATTCATGTTGATGTTTCGCAGAAACCAACACAATACTTTAAAGCAATTATCCTTCAATTAAAAACAAATAAATTTAATCATAAGAAAAATACTAGGAGATAAAAATCATTATTCTAAAAAGAACTCTTCAATTAAAGACTTAGAAAAGAGTTAGAAAATGTCCATATTGTAAACAGCAAATGTTAAAAAATAAAAGAAACAGACCAAATATTTAGAAGATTAAATTTAATTATATGATCATAGGTCAATGGAAATTTATTGTTTAATATGACGTTTTATTAACAATGTTCACTATTTTTAATAAGGTTGTCTTTTCAAATTCCCAAGTATGTCCGTCNATGTTAAAAAATAAAAGAAACAGACCAAATATTTAGAAGATTAAATTTAATTATATGATCATAGGTCAATGGAAATTTATTGTTTAATATGACGTTTTATTAACAATGTTCACTATTTTTAATAAGGTTGTCTTTTCAAATTCCCAAGTATGTCCGTCTAAAAAAAGTTTTCTACTAAAAAAGTGTTGAAAGATTTCCATAACAAGCCTTTTGGAAAAGGGGCTTTCATAGAGGTTTTGATAAACAAGTTCGAGGCTCAGATTTTCCACACTTGTATTAGCAATTTGCCTTGTCTGATTTATTTATTTTTTACCATTATTAACCTGCTTTCAGTTCTGAGAGTTGAGTTCTTCCTATTTCCTAGGTAATCTTTCTTTCTATTGTATAAGTACTGTTGAATACAGAAAACTACTGTAAGCATTATTTAAGATTAAGATCTTCAAATGCATGATAATTGTAGAGACCTTTTAAAATCAAAGCAATCTAAAAAAAGACATCCATTTTTTAAAACTAAATCCCACTGGAGTACATCCTTGAGATAGATTTTCCCCAAGTAGAGCTGGCAATGCTATTAAACTCACAGCCACAAGAGGACAGCATTGCTTTATCCAATTTGAATGCATCCACCTACAGAGAACACAGCTGTTCTCAAACTACGATATACTTACAGAAGAAGGAAACTGATACTAAGCTTCCAGCTGATTTCATAAAAGTCATTATCAAAACAGCTGATTTATAGTCTTCAGTTCAGTTCAGTTCAGTGCTCACTCATGTCCGACTCTTTGCGACCCCATGAATTGAAGCATGCCAGGCCTCCCTGTCCATCGCCATCTCCCACAGTTCACTCAGACTCGCGTCCATTGAGTCCGTGATGCCATCCAGCCATCTCATCCTCTGTCGTCCCCTTNTCCCACTCTTTGCGACCCGTGGACTGTAGCCCACCAAGCTCCTCCGTCCATGGGATTTTCCAGGCAAGAATACTGGAGTGGGTTGCCATTTCCTTCTCCATTACTGACTGCCTTTTTCTTCTTGTAAAACATGGCTTGTCTTCCTGGATCTATGTCATAAACTTTCTTCTCAAAAGTCTACCCAGAAACTGAAGCACGTTCCTCTGTCTGGTCTGAAGTTCTTATCTGCCCCTGTAATAACTCACTGGCTCATTGGTATCCAGTTGAGGGATTGTTGGTACCTGCCAGACCTTCTTCACTTAGGACCCCAGAACCTAGCCTCTCCTCCTCTGGTTGAAGAGGATACAGGAAGTATTTTTCATGACATCTAAACTTTAATTCACTGCCAAAGGATTTTTTCCCCTTAAAACTTATACTTGAAATGTAATTCATTCCTCTAGGTTTGTCAATGATAAAAATGAGAAACTATTTGGTTAGACAAGTAGGGTTTAGATCAGAAAGCAAGACCATGCATGTAACCACTCTAACAAAGAAACTGCACCTTCAGTTTCTTCCTTTCCATCCCCATGCAGTAAGCATTTCAAACCTGAAATGACTTTTACAATTTGCCCACCCTCTCATGCTGGTTTAGTTTATACCTTCCTGCCTCCATCACTGTGAAGAGCCTTTTAACTGACTTTCATGTAAGACTCACCTCTCTCCAATCTGCCAACCAAACTTCCCTCATCATAAATATGGCCATGCCCTTTCCTCTTAAATCTCAGTAATGGTTCGCCATCAGTTTTAAAAATTTGGTTCCAACGTATTTCTACTCTCCTCTCAGTCTCACCCTACATTAGGCTTCCTTTCCAGACAGCCTGTACCTTAGAAGGAGGGAAGGAAAAGAGGGCAGGAAGGAGGGAAGGGAGATTTCCTGAAGCCCAGGAAGTGACATAAGCCTCAAAACTGGCACCAAAATAATTTTCTTAAGGTTCAATCTGATTATACCATTTCTTGGCTTAAAATCCACAGTGTGCTTTCTTGTGCTAAGAAAGATAATGTCTAATTTTTTTTTTAACCTTATTACTAAAGCCTTTTGAGATTAAGCACTCAACCTCAGTTCCCATTAATATAATCACACTCTATTTGCATGGGTCACTACTCAAACTTACCCATTCTTTCCTTGCTTCATGTTGTTTACACAATCTCTTCTCTCTGACCCTCATTCCCCTTTTCAAATCATACTCATCTTTGAACTTTGGCAAATGTATCCTTACCCACAAAGACCTCTATGATCTTTAGCTGGAAATGCATACCTAGTCTCTGAACTCCATAGCGTTAGTGTTAACCCTATAACAGCTTGTTTTAGATTGGTGATTCTCAATCCTGGTTACTCCTTAGAATCAGCTTAAAAGCATTTAAAAAATACTGGTAACCAGACCCCACCACCACTGAGAATGCACAGCCTAAGTACTGGCATATGTTTAAAACTGCCCAGATGATTGTGATATCAAGTCAGGTTTGAGAACCACTCTACCTGAAAGTCTCTGGTGTACTTACTACTTTCTCTAATGAAACTACAGGGTCCTGACTTATCTTCATAATCATCGTATCACCATACACACAACTATTCAGTAAATGACAGAAAATGGGGGGTGGGGGGTGGGGGGGTGGCACAGAGAAACAAAGGAAAAAAGATGAATTCATAATACTTCAAAACTCAGTAACTAAGCTTGAAGCCTTAGTCTCCTAAATTCCCGGAAGAAATGATGAGGGTGCTGTCATTTGTATCACCTGTTTAAAAAAATTATCCACTACAGTTTAAAAAAAAAAAAAAAAAGGAAGGCAAAATCTCATTACTATTGAAGGAGCCACTTTGTCTTGGGGGAAGGGATTATTTTCCATCATTTGGAAATCATACATTTACATAAACTTGAGATTCTAAAATATTTGCTGTAGAATACATTTCAGTTTATGAGATGGGGTAAGAAAGACCTCTGCCAATCACAGGTAAACAGAAAAGAAGGAAGTAGCAAACAGATTCTGAAAAGAATTCTAGGCCAGTCCCTAGCTACCCAGAAAATTGTGGAAAAGAGAAGAGAAGCATTAGACCCAACTTTGGAAAAGAAATTATGCTCACATTTCTTAATCACAGACTAGGAGGGTATAAGGGATGCAATAATGAGGCTGTAGGAACATTAGAGTAACCTTGATCAAAGACAGGACAAAATGTTGTGTGTTTAAAAAGAATTTCCAACTAATGAACAGTTTGGGAAGTTCTGAGAATTTCTGTAACCCATCTAGAATAAAGCTACCCTGAATTCATGGGTTGCTATCTATTTTTCTAAAGAAACTGCTGTATTCAGATTAATTACCATTAAATTCACCTGTTTAAAGCATATAATACAATGTTTTTTTAATATAGTCAAGGGGTTTTTCAGCTCTCACTACTATCTAACTTCAAAATGTTTTCTTCGCTCCATAAAGAAACCACATAATCTATCAGCAGTCACTCCTCTATTTCTCTTCTCTGTTCCAGGCATTCACTGTCTATCTTCTGTCTCTGTATAATTTGCTTATTCTGGACATTTTACATAAATGGACCTTATAATGTGTAGCCTTTTATGTCTGGTTTATGTCACATTGCATCACGTTTTCAATTTTATTTTTTTATATCATCAACTTATAGTACATTGCATGGATACACTACATTATGTAGTCAATTATTTAGTAATAATTTCTTGAGGCTTTGGGGATCTTACAAAAAAAAGGCCTTGTTTTTAAGAAATCCTGATAGCTTAGTTGGTAAAGAATCCACCTGCAATGCAGGAGTCCCTGGCTATTCGATTCCTGGGTCAGGAAGATCCCCTGGAGAAGGGATAGGCTACTCACTCCAGTATTCTTGGGCTTCCCTTGCAGCTCAGCTGGTAAAGAGCCTGCAATGTGGGAGACCTGGGTTTGATCCCTGAGTTGGGAAGATCCCCTGGAGAAGGCAAAGGCTGCCCACTCTGGTATTGTGAACTGGAGAATTCCAAGGACTGTATAGCCCATGGGCTCACAGAGTCGGACAGGGCTGAGCAATTTTCACTTTCACTTCAAGAAGNTTGATCCCCGAGTTGGGAAGATCCCCTGGAGAAGGCAAAGGCTGCCCACTCTGGTATTGTGAACTGGAGAATTCCAAGGAGTGTATAGCCCATGGGCTCACAGAGTCGGACAGGGCTGAGCAATTTTCACTTTCACTTCAAGAAGTTTTAAAAGGTGGGAGATAGATAAAGAGAATAACATATCAATGACAGACTTAAGAAACTAGTGGAACACAGAATTCAGAATGGAAAATGAGGCTGGGAAAGACAAACCAGAGCAACCATGAAGGGTGTGGTGCCATGCCAAGTGATCTGGACTTGCTGCCCTATGCAAAAGAGAACCGCCCTTCAGAAAGTCTCCCCCACCTACAGATGGAAACCCAAACCATAAACATACACACTGACACCCATCTCAACTAAATAAATTACTACCCATTCTTCAAAGCCCCCTCCACAAAGCATTCTCTGATCATCCTGTCAAACAACTCTAATGGAACCTTTTTCACAATATTTATCATACACTGATAAATGTTAATACAGCTGCAGTTATCCCTGCTGAAGAGTGAGCTTCATAAAAGCAAGGATAGTATCATTATTTCTGAAATCCAAGCAGTGTAAACACTGAATGAATACATGGAAAAAATGCAATAGATTTGGTGGAAAGTAGATCTCTAGGAGGATGAGAACACAGAATGGCCAGTTTCAGTGAAGAATCTGGGTGTGGAAGTAAAAACAGAGAATGTTGATGGAAGCAGCACAAGCCTGGGACGNTGAATGAATACATGGAAAAAATGCAATAGATTTGGTGGAAAGTAGATCTCTAGGAGGATGAGAACACAGAATGGCCAGTTTCAGTGAAGAATCTGGGTGTGGAAGTAAAAACAGAGAATGTTGATGGAAGCAGCACAAGCCTGGGACGATCAACAAGGTCACTGGCAACAAACAGAGAAACAGAAGGGGTGAAAATGGCAAGTGAGTACCTGCCACGCCCTGTGCCAGACAAAATACCAGCGCTTTAGTACATTTAATTTTTTCAACAGCCTACGAGGTAGATATTATTAGCCTCATTTTACAGGAAAAGAAACAAGCCTGAAGAAGTAAACAAACAGTGGCAGAAGTAGGTTTCTACAACTCACACTTATTTGCAAAGGCCATGTGCATTACTATCCGCCTTATGCCACCCCCTTTAATAACTGTGCTTGGGATTGCACCAGCACATGTAACTGTTTTTTACTTTTGACATAAAATACAGAAGTATGTAGCTGACTGATTATATTCTGAAATCCACCAAAACTAAGTCACACTATGAATAAATTCCACAGTCAAACTGGTTAAAAGGGACACTTGCTCATTACTCTCTTAAACAGAAATATCCACAAAAGTTTCCTCATCTTGCAGTCAATAAATGAGCATTGTCTTAAAAATTATATAAGGTTCCTTTTAGACATGAGTAGAATGTTACACAATTTACTAACCAACTTTCATTATTTACCCCAAGGCTAACTCAAAATTTGTCCTAAAATCGAGGGAAGCATTTTAAACACAGCATTATAACTAAAGGCAAGTGTCAATAAATAGCTTAAATTCAGTATTATTGCAACAAATAAGAATATTATTTTTCATAACATCTGTATTTAGCAGTTACTAGTTAGATGAGGATTTTTCATAACACTCTCTTACTATAGTTTATCATGAAATTTAATAATGCATAGTATGTGTATTTAACGGCAATATAATTAGCAAGTGAAGTACTGGTTTAGTGATATTATTGCTAAGTGTATTTAACAATTACAAATAGTAAAAAAAAGTTTAACTCAAAAACTTGCCTCTTTTAAAAGCAAATAATGCATTGTGTTACAAAACAAACGCACAAGCACAAGCAAGATTGGTGTATCATCTACTCAATAAAAAGTGCCCCCAAATGTTTCATCTATGTCACTTGAAACAAAAAAGCTGCAGCAGGCAAAAGAGCTCCTCAATTATTTCTTGCTTTTCAGAGTTAATGTAAATGATATTAAAGACTTTTGTATGACTTTTACCAATTATAATTTCTATGTTGAAAAGTTTGTTTTTAAAGACACAAACTGGTGCTAAATCTTTGAGATTACAGTCAACGGAGCTATTTCTGCCTGCCTACACTTGAGAACTCACCACATGTTCAACACTTTCTGGCAGCTAAACACAAAAAAAATAGAAGGAAAAAGAGAAAGAGAGAGATATCATCAGAAACTGCCCACACTGAAATTATCACATTGTTTTCATGCTTAATTTTTTCCAAGCAGAGCTTATAATTTTAACAAAAAACAACTAATTTAAAACTAGTATTAATACATGCAGCATACCACAAAATTAATATTTTTATGTTTACAGAAAAAAATATGCCTCTAATATATGGCAGTAACTTTTATGCACCAACATTCCTAAAAGTAATAAGCTAAAAACATGCTGTTAACTCTAAATAAGAATTTGAGCACAGTTCTTAAATAACTATTTTTGTATTATTAAAACGTTTACTGAAATAGCACTATTTAAAACTTAGTGGTTAAAACAATTAAATATACCAATTTGTTTTGCATGCACCTATTCCTTAAAAATAATTTCCTTAAATAATTGCACATGACTGTAAGTCTCAAACATGCACAGTTTAAGGAAAAAAGTGACTAAATCAAGCAAGACCAATACANACTATTTAAAACTTAGTGGTTAAAACAATTAAATATACCAATTTGTTTTGCATGCACCTATTCCTTAAAAATAATTTCCTTAAATAATTGCACATGACTGTAAGTCTCAAACATGCACAGTTTAAGGAAAAAAGTGACTAAATCAAGCAAGACCAATACATACTTGGTTTCATCCATCACCTCTACTTCTGTAGGGGCTGTGATGGGTGCGTTTGAACGTCCTGCAGTAGGGTCATCTGTGTTTAATTCTCCATTTGTAGAACTTACAACCTGCAAAAAAGAAAAAGAAAAAATATATATACACACACACACACAGAGTAATAAGTTTACAATGATAAACATAATTAAAGTATTTAAATTAGAAAGTTAATATGAAGACCACAAAACAATTAGTATGTAGTTGTTCATAACTAAATATACTAACAGGTCTACATTAAAGATAAAGTCATTCAACACTTGCTTTTCAACTTACTTCCTGGTCACGTTGAGATTTCTGTCCTGTCTGCTGTCCTCTGGTTTTTAAGGCTAATGCAATCAGTTCCCTTATGGGTACCCAGCTCCTTTGGTACTTTGCTACACCATGAATTATTTGCTTTAGAAACTCTAATATTGTTCTTCCAACAGATCCTCCGTTTCAGTCGGTAATCATGCTCAGGTCTCACCCTCTTTTTTGTCCATTCATTCATCCAGTTTTTCAAGACCTAAATCTAGGCATCACTGTGATTCCTCTCTTTGACATAAACCATCAGCAGATTATGTTAAATCCTCCCTGACACAAACCCCAAACCGAACTGGGTTCTCCCCACTCTTAAGACTACTAGAACCGCAGTCCAAAGCACCATTATCTCTTGAATGAAGAAGAGCAAAAACCGATCAACTGGTCAGCTTTTATTTGTATCTACCTCCCATTAATGGATTGTCCACACAACAACCAAGATGTTCCTTTAAGATGTAAATTAGGTAACACATAACTCTTTGCTTAAAACTCTTATGTCAACTTTATGGTTTCATTTGAAATAAAGATCTATATTCTTTACTCCAATTTACAAAGCCCCACAAGATCTCAATCCTGTCTACCCCTTTTGATCTCACAGCACTTTCCCTTTGTTCACTAGCCTCCATCCAACATCAAGCTTATTTCTACCTAAGGCCTTGGCATTTTCTTTTCTCACTCCCTGGAATTCTCTTCTTGCTTACTGGCTGTTTTCTTCTCTTTCAGATTCTCAGAGAACAGGACTTTTTTCAACATATAATCTAGAACTTTTGTGCAGAAACACTCTTACATGTTATACTTCATTTGTAATTCTTTGTATAGCATTTATCAATATTGATGTTTTTCTGATTGACTGACTGATGAGTTTCTTAATACCCACCCCAAACTCTATTAAAATTAAGCTCCATAACAGCAAGAGCCTTCTGTTATTTCCTGAGAGATCTCACCTCTCTGTGGCACAGAAAAGGCACTCAATAAATATTTGTTGGAATAAATGAATACATGCATGCATGTATGAAAGCTTGAAGCAAGATAAAAATCATAACACTCCCAAATTCTCTTGGTCCAACAAAGTGTCTCTACTGTCCTATCTCTTGTTTTCCTCTAAATTTCATTAAAAAAACAATCATCTTAATTTACCACTTACATTTTTATAAAATTCCCTATTTACTCCTTAACTCCCCCCAATGTATACTCTGACCCTATATCAGAACTCAAATTGAGGTTTTTCTTGAAGGTTATCAATAGTTCCTAAAAAGTATGTTAGTAGTCTTTGCTCAGTCTTCATTTGCCTGTACATCTCTCTATCACTTGGCACAAGCTAATGACTTTGAAGTGAGATAAAGCTAGATTCAAAACCTAGTTCTACCGCTTACCACTTATGTGACTCTGGGAAGACACCCTACCTTGCTAAACCTCAGTATTCTCAACTATGAAATTGGAAACAGAAGTTATCTGTTTAATAAGGTTGATATGAATAGGAAATAAAGTTAATATATAAAATACAGTGACTGGCATATAGTAAGAGTTCAATAAATAGTGGCCATCATTATTACCATCAGTCTAACCTAAAGAACGGCTTCAACTATTACCTTTACAAAAAGTATTCCCCAAGCCTAACCACTCACCTACATGGTTAGTTGGCTAGATCAAGTTTGGCACCTCGTTATTTCTAAAACCAAATTTATCATATTCCTTCTTAAATCTGTTACGTTTCCTATAGTCCCTACTTTTACTAGAGCCCTACCCACTTCCCAGACCTCCAGGCTCAAAACTCTCAAAATCATTTTTGATGCTTTCTCTACGTGATCTCTTTATGATGTAACAAAAGTCTAAGTATCAGAGTTGACAGGTGACTAGTAGACTTAACACTTCCATTTACAGAGACCGGTATTTCTAAAACTTAAATTCCAGGCTTCCGTGGTGGCTCAGTGGTAAAGAATCCACCTGCCAAAGCAGGAGATATGGGTCCAGTCCTTGATCCCAGGAAAATCCCACATGCTGCTGAGCAACTAATCCCATGCGCCACAATATTCAGTCCGTGCTCTATAGCCTGGGAGCTGCAACTACTGAGCCCATGCGCTGCAACCACTGAAGCTCAGGCACCCTGAAGCCCATACTGAGCAACAAGAGAAGCCACCTCCCCCGCACCACAACTAGCGAGTAGCCACTGCACACTGCAACTAGATAAAAGCCCGCGTACCACCGAAGACCCAGCACAGCCAGAAATACTAAATAAAATTACATATAAAAAGTTTAAGTTCTAAAAGGCAACAACACGCAAGCACTCTTCTAGGAACTTGGAATACCAGAGTAAACAATACAGAAAAACATCTCTATTCTTGTAGACTTAATAGTCAGTGTAGAGAAATAGGCCCTCTCCCCCCAACTCAAGGAAGATAACCAGAAATCAATCAATGTATCTAGACTAGGTCATGATTTATACAAGTTCCACTTCCTATAGCCTATATGGAACAAGTACTTAAGAAATGAGCACTGCATTTGTTCCTGCAGCTGAAAACACAAAGTTGCCTTGATCCTCTTTAGAGGCAATTCAATGGGAGGAATATTCCTAAGTCACCCTCTCAGCTTCTGGGGTACCTGCTTCCTCCTTTCTGTCATACTTTGAGCTCTCTGGTACTGTGCCAATTTTCTCTCTTTCTGAAAATGTGAAAAGATACTTATTTGTTCTAATTACTGAATATAATTGGCTTCTTTATTTTTAAAATGTCAGAGCCTCTACCTTGAACTGGAAAGAAGCTAAAAAGCAGAATTCTTATCCCATACTTTTCTATTCTCCATCACTTTTAACTAGCAGAGTGCCTTGCATGTAGTAGATAACTAACAGTTCAATGAACTATTTCCATTTTTATTTCCTTAACTTGATAGTCAACGAAAGTTTCTCCCCCACCTCTTTTTGTTCAATGGCCCTACATAGTTGGAAGGACACTCCTTACCCCATCAACTTATAGGCAGTTCCTCTGATGTGTCATCCCTTTCTTAAGCAGCATAAATGAAAATTTGAAACTCCAGTACTCTAAATTTCCAGCAACAGCACCTATACACGCATTATAATTATATAATCTGATTTACTTCATTTCATATAATTTCATTACAAAGTTATATCAGACTTCAATAAATTTTATCTTAGTGAAATGTTTCAAATTTCATTCTATGTGGTTGATCAGAACCACATTAAAAAGAAATTAACATCTGACTTTATAAAAATTTTAATGTAATTTTTCCTGGGCTCCCCAGATTCTCTAACTCTCTGAATAAAAGCCAATAGCCCAGGGTCAGAACACAATCAATGTGGTAACAGATTTCTGTTAAGCTGACCTCCTTAATAGCAAATGACCTAAGAGTGAATCAGGCATTAAGTGTTTCCACTTAAGAAAACCAGTGGTCTTTTCTAAACAGATTTTACAAAAGGAAACAAAGACATGATATTATAAACAATGCATCAACATCTTCTTGGAAACCAAAGGCAATGGATCAAACAAACAAAAATTATTTTTGTAAGCCAAATTTTGAGGAATGATTCCACTTAGGTGACATTTCTAGAATGATAATTCAAACTAGAACATAAGAATCTTTGCAATATTAGTGTTTATCAGGTTAGTTTCTTCAGCGGATGAGATGGTTGGATGGCATCATCAACTCAATGCACACTGAGTTTGAGCAAACTCCAGGAGATAGTGGAGGACAGAGGAGCCTCGCATGCTGCAGTCCATGGGGTTGCAAAGAGTCAGTCGTGTCAGAGCGACTAACCAACAACAAATCTAAAAATCACAAATGCTTTGAGGTTTGACATTTCAAAAGAAAATTCAGCTATTTTATAGGATTTTTGTTGCTGCTGTTCTTGTTCTTAAAGAAATTTTCACTGTTATTCCCACTTGATAAGAAACTTAGTGTAATTCTCATTTTAAGAGGTTTTAAAAAAAGGTAACTAGGCTACAGTTTTACTCTCACAATATCAGAGTTAAAAGGGAGGTGGTGGGCAAAAAGCCTGTAGCTAAGTGAGGGCAAAAAATAATGGTTCATTAATGCCTGACTGCCCCATCTAATTCCAAAGAAATCATTATCAAAAACATGTTGTCTTTGTACTGAAGGATGTTAAAATGCCAATTAATTTACTTTCTGAATAGAATGAATTCAAATTCATTATAATACTATCTTCCTAATTTCTATTTGAAGTTTTGTGAGCATGTTATCAAATGCTCAGTAGAGGTACACTATATTAATGAACTAAATATTCATCTAGTACAAAAAATATATTAGAAATACTAAAAAAAACATATATCTTACTTAAGACACTCAGCTTTTTCTAGAGAGATCTATAAGACAGCACACTAGTAAATGAGATACAGTTAAAAGAGTAATTTTCAAAGAGTTTACTAGACCTGTACTAGGATTCAACATGACTGTATGAAACCAGCTTTCTAACATATTCTAAAAGCTATAGAAATATAATTAATATTCCAACTGATAACCCAAAGGCCCAGTGACTTTCTCAATGACTTTCAACAAAGAGAAACCAAAATGGATTCTCTATTAGATCTCTGAGTGATCTAATATTCACTTAGACTTAACAGCACTCTATTCTTTGAGTATTCCAGTCTTTCAAGATGTTACTGCAAATGATACTGGAAAAGTGTTAAATTCCTTAACATGAGATATCTGTTTTTCTTTCATTTCCTGGTGGTTCAGACAATAAAGAATCTGCGTGCAATGCAGTAGACCCGGGATCAGTCCCTGGGTCAGGAAGATCCCCTAGAGAAGGGAATGGCAGCCCACTTCAGTATTCTTGCCTGGAGAATTCCATGGACAGAGGAGATTGGCAGACTGTAGTCAATGGGGTCGCAAAGAGTCAGACATGACTGAGCGACTTCATTCTCAATGTTCAGACTACCAGCCCTTTGCTGCAAAACTCCTGTATCTCATATCCTAGCTCTCCCCTCCCCTCCTCAGAGCAGTTCTTAGAGTTACTTAAGATACTGCCTCCAGGCTTGACGTCCTGAAAATTCCCACTCAATAAAACATAACTCTCAACTTTTAGATTGTGAATATATTTTTTAGTCAACAAAATCCCAACCATTCAAAAAGTCTCCTGCCTCCTGTTTTGGGTAGAGCAAGCTCAGTTTACACAGAAAAGAAAAAAAAAAAAAAAAAGAGTATCAAAACAAATGTGTAATGCTGATTTATCCCAATTGTAACTAAATAAGGGATTTCCTAAATTAATTTAAAAAAAAAAGAGGAACTGGAAATTATTTATGTAATAAAGGCATGTAACTTCTCTCATTCTACAAACCTCTCTTTTCCAGACTTTAGTATCCCCCCAAAAATAAAAGAGATGACTGCTGTAGTTACTCAAATTTTTTTTTCCTTATTAGGACCTCAGTATTTTCAAAGATTTGAAAAAGAAAACTAAAATTGGTTATCTGAAATGTTTTGAAAAGGCCTGCATTAACGATTAGCATAAAGGAGAACTGACTCGGATATGACATCTATTACTCCTCTGACTTTTAACCACATGTTTTATCATTTCAAGATATGTTTGTCTGATTCTTTTTCTGTTATCATCAGCTTTATCTGCATTTCTGAAGTGATAATAACTAAAATATCAGACTGCTTATTATAACAATTAATATTACTCTTCCATTTCATCATCAGTGCCTGGCTGTAACACACATCTGCACCACTTGCGAGTCTGCCCTTTCTCCCCAGTGTCACACGGTTCCTTACATGAAAAGAGAAAGGCTGGACAAGCAGAGGAGCTTTCCAACAGTCAGAAGGTATGCCACGCCAAGTAAGAGTTCTCTGAGTAGTGCCCTTAACAGCTGTCTTCTTCCCTCTACTTGCCATGACCTCTCAGCTTTTACAGATCAGATGTTTAGTTAGCATAGAGCTCCATGAACTGTGTTACAGTGAAAAGTTCAACACAGTGGAATTAGAGACTAGTACTATCTGCTGCCAGTGGTACATTTTAAAACCTCATTTTGGAAATCCTGATTTGCCAGGTAGAAACCTATCAAAAAGGGTAACTGATCCCTCCCCTTCCCTCGACCCTCATACCCAATTAAATTGTATCTTCTATCTTTCAAGTCCTTTTGTTTCTCTTCATCTCCACTACCCATCATCTCTCAACTGTGGACTTTTGAGAGTTGTGGCCCCGCCTTAGGCTTGTCTCCCTTCCATCTGTTCTCAAAAGTATCTCTGTAAATGCTAATCAAGTTACTTCTAATTCTCTTTATGCCTACCCAATACCCTTAGACCAAAACCCAAATTTAATAACAAAACTTTCAGGTCCTTCACAATTCCCCTCCTGTCTGCCTGTCAGCCTCATTTCTCAACACACAGTAGCCTGACAGAACTGCATTTAACTCCTCTATCTGTCTCTCTCTCCTCCACAGTCTTACACACAGTTCTCTCTGCCTGGTACACTCCTCTCTTTACCCCTTCTACCTTCTTCAAATGCTAAGACCTACTGGTTCTTCACTTTGAAAACATGTCAAAAAACAAGAGTATAAATAATATTTTTTTCAGGAAGCTTTAACTTGCTAAATCCAAGTTAGGTGCTTTTCCTACATATTCTCATAGCACCCTGTACTTTCTCCACTTATCATACCACCTGTTTATTAGCTCTTTCCATTAACTGAAAGCTCCATAGGGACAGACACTGTATCTGTTATTCTCTCCTTTATTCAAAGAACCTACTAGCACGGTGCCAAGCACCTGGTAGACATTTATATATATTTGCTGAATAATGAATAGCCAAGAAACTGAAAGTGGTAGGTCTAGGCTTCTCAACCATATTTATTACCAGTGATTCCCAGAGGAGCAGCGGAGAGGACACACTTGTACCCCTAGGAAATTATCCAAATGACATACAAGCCAAGAACAGACTGAAAATACAGACTTCACAATATCTGGATATTATTCTTAATCTCTTAAGTGGGGAAAGTTTATCAAATAGATGGCATTACCCTTCTGATGAGTGAATTAACCAGAGAGACAGAATAAAATTAGATAAATCCCATTTCACAATGTATTCGTTTGGCTACATCTCTATACTTCACTTTTCAGAGATGGATAAAAATACTAGTCAAGCTTCTTAATTTGCCAAAGCAATAGATGATTCTACTATTTACTACTTCTTTAGCCCGAGACTCTATGCTAAATACTTTTTTTTAAAGTTCTCACAAACCATGAATAAAGCTATCATTAATATTCCCATGTTATGATGAATAATCTAAGGCACGAAATTTGAAATTATGCTCCTAACCACAATTAAATCAACTTGGTAACCTATATATCTGAGCTATATTTATAATAATTCTGAAAAGATAGGGAGTTCAAATATAGACTCCAAGGGGCATATGTGAAATAGTGAGTGAGGATTTTTCTATAGGTCAAAATGGCAAGAGGTGTTCTTTTACTAGATAGCAATCTATTTATTTCGTAAATGTATTTCCTGAAAACTATTTGATGATATGCCCTTAGTATTTGTTGAGGACGACTTTTTAAATGCCATGTAAGATCTTCGTCGCTCAGTCGTGTCCAACTCTTTGCGGATAGTCCATGGAATTCTCCAGGCCAGAATACTGGAGTGAGTAGCTGTTTCCTTCTCCAGGGAATCTTCCCAACCCAGGGATCAAACCCAGGTCTCCCACACCTTGCAAAGCCAGTGACTGAAACTTTGTCCAACAGGTGGTTTAACAACCACGGAACAAAGAACCTCAAGGCAAATTCTTCTCATACTTGTGGATTAATAAAAAGATCTTTCTCTTTATATCTTCCCTTTATCAAATGATGAGAATGAAAAAAACACACTGCTTTCCCTTCTTCTTTCATTCAAAGTAAAATATAGTATTCAATTATTGGAATAATCATATTAGCTCAGATTAAGATACCTTTACTTCCTCTCACTATTATTAATTTTCAAACTACCACTTCATTAATCCAATTATGCCAGTGTCATAACTTTTCAAATTTTAAATTATAATAAATTCAACATTTTGGGATGGAGCAAGATTCATGCATGATCTTACTATGCTGCTAGAAAATTTTTCATGACAGTTATACTACCTTAATGTTTATCTATCAAGTTAATTCAGGAAGTAACTGAAAAATAGTGTAAAAATTTTTACTCACTTATGTATTTACCAGAATAGTAAAGTGACCACTTACTAAATATTATAATGAAGTCAGATGCAATCTTTATAAGGCAGAAAAGTTTTAAAGAGATGAGAAATAAGCAGATTTAAAATACATCTTTGAGAACATGTGAAAAAATAGAATAAAATACTGGAATGATTAGCCAACAATGAAACTCATTCACCCTTTGACAGTACAAAGAGATCCCATGAGCCATCTTTGGGAATTCCACAAAGTGCAAACGAAAAAACTATTGATAAATTTGCAGCATTGGTACAGAAGTGGTAGCAAAGCTTTCTAACAGTATCTTAATTGTTATAGATTTCCCTGAACCCTGAGCAAGACACTTGCTATAAAAACATACAACACTTAGAAACACATAAATGTATACAGATACATACACAATCCACCTTGTGTTTATTCAAATTAAACATAATTTCCTCTATTAACTTTTCCAATGATATGAATTGAGATCACAAAAAAGTTTTACCTCTCAGGCTCCCTTGCCTCTGAATCCCTCACTCCAAAATTTGACTGCACTATTCAAATTCTTCTGTTAATACATGACTTAAAGTTCCAGAGACTACAAACTTCTATAAAAGTTGGTTTCACAATTTTAACTACCTCTAAAATCTAAAGGTGGGAAAAACATGATAACTCATAAGATCTAATTAAGAATTGGCTTTTTCAGAGTTCAAATCAAGACAGAATAAAATCCAACCATAGATTCGATTAATATATATGAAGAAAAATATAAATTTCGTAAAATATAACAGAAAATTGTTCAAGTCGAAGTATGTGGAGAAAAAAAATCAAAAATAGGTTTTAGACTGAAATGGATTGAGAGAACATTTCTCATCTCAATTACTTTAAGCCGGCATTCAAATTATATTAAACTGACATTTTTAAAAGAAATAAGCGACTCAGTAATCTTTTCCTATTTTTATAATACATAAAAAAGATTAAATTTGGGGGGGGGCATTTAAGGGAAGAATATAGTAGCTATCTCTAAATGTATAGAAAATGGGGGAAAAGGAACACATAAAAAACTAAGGGACAACTTCAAATTTTTGTAAATATCCAGAAAATAGAGGGAAATGTTTTATAAATATCTGTCCTTGAAATTATTTTCTCCATGTTATACTTTATCCAAATAAAACAAAGTATGTCACTGTAAAACTGGGGTCATATTTATTTGACCAATTAATCAGAAAATACATTCTAAGGACTGAGAATGAAAATGTTAGGTAACTGCTTAAATAAGTTTAAAGGAAGCAAAATAATTAAAGGATAAGATATAAAAATGTTCTATTACTTAAAGCATTAAAAAAGACTGAGTTTATTACTGGACAATCAAGTTTAACAGATAGTTCAAGAATACACTTTTGTTTTTCTAACCTGCTCTGAGTACAACTTACTTAAATACTGTTGCATGTGCTTGCAAAAATGAACAAAGGTAAAATCTTAGTATCCTTTAGGTGGTTTTGCTAGACCATGTTAATTTTTCTTTTTTGGTTAAATTCAAAGGGATAGAATTATGGAGAGTTCAGCAACAAGTCTTTCATTAGGATAAGAAATCATGCCATGAGTTCCAAAAAGGGTTAGTTGTATAAATCTGGGAAATAATCACTCATGCAAAAATCAGAAAATACCTGTACCGAGCCACCATGTCTGTCTGCTGCAAGGTGAGCTCTCAAATGATGGGGATTTGCCTGCTGGGAGTCCCAAGCTGCCCTGCGGTCTGTCGACTGCCATTTATTTAATGCATGTGGCATGCATGGAAGAAGAGAAACCCAAAATGTTAAACATCGCATCCTAATAATATAGAAAACAAATGTATAAAAGGAAAATTTAAAAACCCTTACTATTCTGAGTCACAGATGCAGTTATCTTTGCATAGTGAATGTGGAGAGATTTCAGTGAAAATGCTACAATTATGTAATGATCAACCACAAAAATAAAATAGCGCCACAGAATTTTAGAAGTGAAAGGACTTTAGATATCATGGATTCCACTCTCTAATTTTATAAATAAAGTTAACAAAAACTAGAGAGGTAAAAATAACGGGGTCAAGAAAACACTCCATAAACCATGAAATATGCTAAAAAGCCATCTGCTATATTTTCTTACAGTAGAGGTCCCCACTGGTTTTCTGATAAGAAAACTACTTTCAGCAATGTTTAAAAAAAAAAAAAAAGACATTACTTAAATAGCTATACTTAAGGTCTCAGAAAACTTAAAAATTTTTCTCTTCTTGCTTAGTATCCTGTTTCTGACTGTGAGGATAATACAAGAAAACAGAAAAGTTCCCTGAAAAATAAGAACTACTATACAGAATACCAAGAGGATATGACAAATTTTTTAAGTGACAATCTTTCATATATGAATCCCTTTGCTTCTTTCATCTATTTTTTTCTTCTGGTTCAAATTAAGAGACCTATTTCCATGAAACAGGCTGATAATTCTTGAAGATTTTAGATGACCTGGCAAGCCTATATGGCAATAACCACAAACTAAATAATAGTCTACTAAAAGAATTGAGTAATTACTTAATAGGGAGCAATTTCTATGTTTCAGGAAAATGTGGACAGTACTAATATGGGGGAAGGAATACAATATTTAAGTTTCTATCACATGCTTGGTTCTGCATTGGCTGCTTTATACGTGCTATCTCATATTTGAGACAGAAAGTATTATCCTCATTTTACTGATGAAGACACTAAGACTTTAAATACTTCTCTCACATCACTGAAGTAGCAAATAGTACACCTGGGATTCAAACTGAGAGCCTACTATTTTCCCAATATTACTACCTAGCTCATTACCACAATCACATTATGTTCTAAAGACTTCAGGGCTCTTTTCTTTCTTTTTCAACTAAAGTAAGGAAAATCTTGCCACAAAGTGTCAAGTACACTGGGCTATATGCAGACTAAAAATATCAGTGGCCAGAGTAACCTTTTAGGAGAAAAGATGTTAAAATCAAGTAAACCCAAAGAATAAATGTACTGGCACTAAGCTTCCTAAATTAAATTATACAATACAAAACTACATACTCTGTGGCATAAAATATGTCATCAAAACAATTATGACAATTCTAATGTCCCTTCACTAAATCCTCCAAATTTATCACCAGAATTCAGTTGATTTGTAGGTTAAAGTGAAATAAATTAGATGAGACCATGGGACAGCAGGTAACATTTGGGAATCATGGACCTTTTAAGAAGACACCAAAAGCTATGCAACCTCTCCTCAAAATAAACATTTGCATCCATCCAACATTTCTTGTAAAATTTTAGGATCCCCTGAACTTCAACCATTGACTCTAAGTTAAAACTGTTTATCTGGGGATATCGCAAAGGTTTCAGACATTTAAAGAATTAATCTTTCTTCTTTGGGGATTATGAACTGTGGGTTTATCACACAACTTAAGCTGTTTACTGCAGCACAGATAGTTAAGATATTTTTTTCTAGATATACAATGTTTCTATCATGATAAGAATCTACATATCTAGGATGCAAATTCAATATATAAGCCAAGGATTTCTTGGAAAAAAAAAAAATTGACTGCCTACATTTATTGCAAGAAGGACAACATCAACAAAATATGGTTCCCACCCTCAGTGAGCTAGCAATGAGCTAGCAAGACATATCTGGAACAGGTACAAAGTTAAAACTTTAAAATATTTAAATTTATTTCAAGAATAATTTAAGTCAACAATAAAAGAAGAGTTTCATTTATTACAATACCTAATAGCTCAAGTAGAGATCCTCACAGAACATGAATTACTGGTCTTGTTCCACATACATTTGAGAAATTAACTGGTTTATAAAACACATACTCAAAGTCTTCACTTCTCCCATTTCTTTCTATATACAGCATCTTATCAGAGTACTCAAGCTATCAATGTCTCTTAATTTATACTGGAAGTAATTTATATACAAGACCCTTTACTGCCCAGTTTTTCTAAGGCAAAATTATAAAACTAATCTTTTTTAAACTGTGTATACTTTAAAGCAGAAAATTATAAATACTTCCTAAATGTAGCATTTTATTTGACTATGATTTTTAGTAAGTTGTGTTTCTTAGAATGTCATTTTTTTAACGCTCACCTCAACCCTGATGGAATACAAAATAGCACACTACCCGTCTCCAAAAAGGGTTATAACCGAAAATTCTAAAGATATCCTTTAATTCAAGGTAACAGCAAATATTCTGTCAAAAAAGGATTCAGTAACATTTCTTTATATTAAAAAAACAAGTGAAAATGTTGCTCAAAAATTCAACAGCTTCCAATTTATCTTACCCAGAAAATACAACTCTTCAGTGAATCTTCTATATCTTGTCTTGAACCTCCTCTCTGCTCCAAACCAACCGCTTATTTCTCCTCAAACATATTCCACATTTTTAAACTTTTGCCTTCTATTTTTTTAATGCTCACTCTCTCCAAAACTTATTCCTTAGGCTGCCTTTAAAAATTCCATTCATTCTTCATGCTCATCTCAAAAACCACGTTTCCATATAGATCCTACATATTCCAATGATCTTCTACAGCACTTTTATTAATGTATCTCCCATGGTACAGTTTATTCTGCATTGTTATGTAGTTATTTGTGAATTTATTGTAATAATGATAACAGGAACACCAGCCACAAGAGTTGAGACTTAATGAATGCTTACTATATGCTAGGAATTAACATGCATTATTTCTATTTTATAGATGAGAACTGAGGCTTTGAGTGAATGAGTAACCTGCCATATCCAGGTCTGATTGATTCCAGAGGTTCAGTGAGCTCTTAGCCACTCATTACAAAGTCATTTCTCACAGGTTGTATGGTTTTTCCTTACTTCTGCATTTCTGCAATGCGGAGAGCAGTAGCTTTCAAACAAGAAGAACTCAGTAAATAATTTATTACACTAAACTAGACTACAGTTAGAAAGAACAACTACTACTACAATTCATTCCAACAGGGTATCCAAATATTTCCGTTCTAACAAAACAATATTCTCAAAGTTTATACTAACACCACTAATCAGGATTTGTGATTAAACAATTTTAATGTGAACATTAGGGGAACAATGTTCACATAATGTGAACAATAGCCTATGCATTGAAAATATGTTCATTTTTATCCTTAATATGTCTGTATATGGTCTGTTTTATAGAAGAAAAGGATATGTATTTCAATCATTCAATATGTATATATACGTATGTATACACACATGTGCAAACACATGCACAAATTATAAAGCTGTCATCTGGGCATGATAAAACACCAAGTACATTTATAAACAGTGAGAAGGTAATACAGAAATAAATCAAGATAGTTCATATCTAAAAGGACAGCAAACCTGATTTTTGGATTGTATCTTATCTCTGTGTGGATGTGCTTCTCTGTTTGATGACAGAGCAGGATCTTGCTGAACTGCACCCACTGGAGTAGGCTGCGACACAATAACAATTAGCATCAATGCATTCTATTTCAGAAGTCTTATTTTAAATTATTTAGCACCTTAAAATAATAAAAAAGTAATAAGATACTATTACATAAAGCCTTAATTAAGAAAAGGTATCTTCCCTAAAATACGTTGTTAAATATACCGAATTAAAGCAAAGAAATTATAACTACTATTTAAAGTAGCTTAAAAATATTTCAATAGTTTATCAAGTATTTGTTTTTATGTCATCAAAAGACCTTTTAATGTTACCATTATGTTTTAGGTTAATTCTTATGAAAAAAATAAAATGCATTTGTTTATGTCTCTCATTTCCAAAGCCAATATATAAACAGAAAAAATTATTTTATGGAAATTAAGGAAATAATTGTTTAAATAAGCTAATCAAATTTGTTACTGTCAATATTTTAACTCAGAAGAGACTTTTATAAAATTTAAACATTCAAATGTAATTTAAAATTTCATAATAAATGCATTAATCAAAGTATATTCGGGTTTGCATTTTAGATACAATATATATTCAAATCACTTTGGAGCTAAGAAAAATACAGATTAAACATTTAAGTAAGTCAATTGTTCAAAAGTACTTGAATCTGAAAGCTTGGTAGTTCCAAATATGGACAAAATTTGGTATCAGTGAACTGAAATTAAAGTAAATTTTGTAAGGCTTTCTTATTTATTTAAAAAGAAGACTAGTGAGAATATTTGATTTTCTTTAAGTCATCTCTTCAAAAAAAGAACTTAATAATGTTGTGTTCATTTAAATAATAACACTCATCCCATAGTTATGATCAAGACAAATTTTGGGGGCAGTTTTTATAGTTAAAAAAACCTAAACGTGCTCTGATACCTAAGTATCAGTCTCTTGCAAAATAACCTAAAACGGCTAGAATAATTAAAGTATATTCTAAAACTATGAATATCTTGAGCAATGACTAAAGAAAAAACTAGCTGATCTTTTAAAGTAATCACTAGAATACTATATTTTTAAAAAGTATGTTTGATATTAAGAACTAAATCAAAAGTAAAACATTCAAAAATAACCCATTACTCTAAAAAGCAGACTCCAAATTCTCCATTTTTACAAAACTCAAAGAATGAATCCTTTAAAAATTATTTATTCTCAATCCTAAAATGTATATGGAGCCATAAAAGACCCTATCCAACAATCTTGAGAGAAAAGAACAAATCTGGAGGTATAACACTCCCTGACTTCAGACTATACTACATAGTTACAGTAATCAAATCAGCCTAGTACTGGCTTAACAACAGACACATATGTCAACAGAAAAGAGAGCTCAGAAATAAACCTACATATATATGGTCAATTAACCTAATTAATCTATGACAGAGGAAGCAAGAATATACAAACAAGAAAAGACAGTCTCTTCAATAAGTGGTGCTGAAAAACTGGACAGCTGTGTGAAAAAGAATGAGATCAGAACATCCTAACACTATATACAAAAACACACTAAAAACAAATTAAAGACCTTTATGTATGAAACCACAAAATTCCTGGCAGAAAGCAAAAGTGAACACTCTGACTTAAATTGTAGCAATATTTTTTTGGATCTGTCGCTTACGATACAAGAAACAAAAGCAAAAATAAACAAATGGGACCTAATTAAACTTTAAAGCTTTGACATAGCAAAGAAAACCATCAACAAAATGAAAAGACAACCTACTGAATATATTTGCAAATGATATGACTGAAAAGAGGTTAATATTCAAAATTTATGAACAGCTCATACAGTACCAAAAAAACCAAATAACAAATAAGCAGATCTGAATAGACAGTTTTCCAAAGAAACCATGCCTAAGAGATACATGAAAAAATGTTCAACATTACTAAGCATCAGAGAAATTAAAATCAAAACCATAATGAGACATCATTTCACACTTGTCAGAATGGCCATTATTAAAAAGACACAAAATAACAATTGTTGGTGAGGATACGGATAAAACCCTTGTGCACTATAGGTGGAAATCTAAATGAGTACAGCCACTGTGGTAAACATTATGAAGATTCCTCAAAAAACCAGAAGTATAACTACCATAGGATCCAGCATTACACTGCTCGATATATATCCAAAGAAAACGAAAAAAGTAATTCAAAAGGTTTATGCACATCAATGTTCAAAACAGCATTACATACAATAGCCAAGATATGGAAGCAACCTAAGTGCCCAGCAGCAGATGAATGGACAAAGAAGATGTGGAGAGGAGCTTCCCTGGTCACTCAGTGGTAAAGAATCTGCCTGCTAATGCAGGAGACATGGGTTCAATCCCTGATCCAGAAGATCCCACAAGCCTTGAGGCAACTAAACCTGAGTGCTACAACTACTGAGTCTGTGCTCTAGAGCCCATGAGCCACAACAACTGAAGCCCACAAGCCCTAGAGCCCGAGCTCCACAAGAAAAACCACTGCAATGAAAAGCCAACATACCGCAGCTAGAGAGAGCCCCTGCTCTCTGCAACTAGAGAAAAGCCTGTGTAGCAATGAAGACCCAGCACAGCCAAAAGTAAAAAGATAAAAAAATAAACATTTTAAAAAGAAACGTTATGGAAGGACTATGGATGGAGGTTCGTGACACTAAACAGGAGGCAAGGATCAATACCACCCCAAGAAAAAGAGATGGTTGGATAGTATCACAGACTCAACTGACGTAACTCTAAGTAAACTCCAAGAGTTGGTGATGGACAGGGAGGCCTGGCATGCTGCAGTCCCTGGGGTCGCAAAGAGTTGGACATGACTGAGTGACCGAACTAGACTATATGATAAAATATTTTTCAGCCATAAAGAATGGAATTCTGCCATTTGCCACAATGTGACTGGAACTATAAAGTATTATGCTTAGGAGAAATATACTCTTGTTATCATTAACATGTGGAGTCTTAAAAATAAAACAAACAAATGAATATAACAAAAAAGGAACAGACTTAAAAATATAGAGAACAATCTTGTGGTTACCAGTGAGGAGAAAAAACAGAGGAGGGGCAAGACAAGAGTAGGGGATTAGAAAACAAACTGCCATCTATGAAATAAATTAGCAAAAGGGATATACTGTACTGCACAGAAAAATACAGATATTCTGTAATAACTTAAAATGGAGCATAATCTATAAAAACATTAAATCACTATGATGTTCACCTAAAACTTATACTGTAAATCAACTATACTTCAAAATAAAAAATTATTTGTTCTCAACTCTTTTCAAATAAAGGATCTCTACTATGAAAAAGGAAGCTAAATACTACAAATAATCTTTTGTTTTTCTTATACAGCCTGTAGTACTCACCAACTGTTTACCAATCCAGTCATATTCATAATCAAACATATATCCTTTTCGATCAAACAAGTCAGTAAAAAGTTTTCTTAGGTAGTCATAATCTGGTTTTTCAAAAAAATCTAGCCTTCTTACATAACGAAGATACGTTGCCATTTCTTCTAGAAGGAAAATAAAAATTACTCTGATTAAACTTTTCTATATACTTTTTAATAATAAAATTATAAATATCTAAAAGGACAAGTATTATAAGAACACACGAAAAAGTAGCAAGATTCTACTATCAGTTAAAATACTATGAACGTAATAATAAAATTAAAAGGGTGAAAAGAAGGGAGAAAAGGAAATAGAGACAAAAGAAAACCTGAGATTTAACAAGTATTATTTTTGCTTCACTTCATTAGAAAAGGCTGAAAATTTTTAAAAATAACATTTTTAATAAAACCTTAGATAATACTGAAGGTTGAAATAGAAATTTCGACAATGCATAATTATTTAATCACAAAACACCATACTCAGCTCATACTGTTAATACTGATGGGAGCTGATTTTTATATGAAAGCATCTGCACTAGTTTGCTGGATTTCCTCTAGAATCTGTGACACATACTAACTGACCAGAAGAGTATTCAAATATTTAACCTAGGCTAAATGGTATTCTACCCAACAGACCTAGCAACATAGAGCTAAAACAGATTCAGGAGAACAGTTTAATTCTTAACTTCTAGTCATAAAAGTTACAATTATTTGGTAATACATAAACCTTTGAATGGTATTATAATTCCCAAATGCATTAGAGATATATACGTTTTAAAAGGTCATCTTTTCCAGAAGTAAAAGAAAGAAAAAGTCATAAAGATAAAAAAGCAAAATGGTGAGCAATCAGTAAAACTGAGTTTTAACATGTGAGCACTATAATAAGAGATGGTAGGTTATACCTAGCTGATCCAATTGATTCATGGCCGCTGGTAAGAACAGGGTAACCCATAGCCTAAGAGGCATGAAAGTAGCACCAACCCAATTACATGGTGACTCTCCCAATATTCTGCTGTTGCTGCTGCTGCTGCTAAGTCACTTCAGTTGTGTCCAACTCTGCGTGACCTCATGGACTGCAGCCCACCAGGCTCCTCCATCCATGGGATTTTCCAGGCAAGAGTACTGGAGTGGGTTACCATTGCCTTCTCTGTACTCCCAATATTCTACTTTTTAGCTAATCATCTAGTTTACTTCGGCACTCCCATTTTTCCTGCAGAAATTTGTACAAGCTTCTTAATGTAGAGCCAATCTGCCTATGGCTAAACTGTTTGGTACTATATCATCCAGTGATTTTTTTTAATCTTCCAGTTCTAGATGTGATAGCAAGAAAACAAAACATATAATTAAAGTTTGCTATCAATGAATTAAAAAAGCAAATTTGAAAAAGGGCTACCTGAGATTATGCTGTTGATACTTGTATAGTAATAATGCCAGCACTGTACAAGAGAACCTGCAAATACTAAAGTGAGGTTGATGAAAAAGTAACTGCGGTTTTGCATGGTTGAACATTGCCATTTGATATTGGAATACATTCTTAAGTATGGTTATACATCATTTTAATGCACATTTCTATTTTTTTTGCTAATGACTAATTACTTGCTTTTTATTGTATACATATTTTAGACTACAGAAATTATGTTAGACAAAAAGCCAATTCAAGTGATTTTCTTATATAAGTTCAAAATGGGTCGTAAGCAGTGGAGACAACTCACAATATCAACAACACATTGCGTGTTGGAAATACTAACAAAAGCATGCATTGTTGTGGTGGTTCAAGAAGTTTCGTAAAGGAGACAAGAAGCTTGAAGACGAGGAGCCCAGTGACCAGCCATCAGAAGTTGACAACAACTGATTGAGAGCATCATCGAAGCTAATCCTCTTACAACTTACATGACAAATTGCCAAAAACCTCAACGTCAACCATTCTATGGTCATTCAGCATTTGAAGCAAACTGGAAAGCTGAAAAAGCTCAATAAGTGGGTGTCTCATGAGCCAACTGCAAGTCAAAAAAATTACCGTTTTGAAGTGCTGTTTTATCTTATTCTACAACAACAAACCATTTCTCAATCAAATTGTGACATGAGACGAAAACTGGATTTTATATGACAACCAGAGACAACCAGCTCAGTGGCTGGACCAAGAAGAAGCTTCAAAGCACTTCTCAAAGCCAAACTTGCACCAAAAAAAGCTCAGTCACTGGTTGGTGGTCTGATGCTGGTTGGTCTGTTACACTATGGCTTTCTGAACCCTGGCAAAACCATTACATCTGAGAAGTATGCTCAGCAAATGGATATACTGAAAACTGAAATGCCTTCAGCCAGCAATGGTCAACAAAAATGGCCCAATTTTTCTCCATGACAACGCCTGACTGCACATCATACAACAAATGCTTCAAAGGGTCAACAAACTGTGCTAAGAAGTTTTGCCTCATCTGCTATATTCACCTGACCTCTCGCCAACTGATAACCACTTCTTTAAGCATCTCGAAGACTTTTTGCAGGGAAAATGCTTCCACAATCAGCTGCTGCTGCTGCTGCTGCTGCTGCTAAGTTGCTTCAGTCGTGTCCGACTCTGTGCAACCCCAGAGACGGCAGCCCACCAGGCTCCCCCATCCCTGGGATTCTCTAGGCAAGAATACTGGAGTGGGTTGCCATTTCCTTCTCCAATGCATGAAAGTGAAAAGTCAAAGTGAAGTCATTCAGTCGTGTCTGACTCTTCGCGACCCCATGGACTGCAGCCTACCAGGCTCCTCCGTCCATGGGGTTTTCCAGGCAAGAGTACTGGAGTGGGGTGTCATTGCCTTCTTCTCCACAATCAGCAGGAGGCAGAAAATGCTTTCCAAGACTTCATCCATCTGGAAGCATGGATTTTTATGCTACAGGAATAAACAAACTTCTCTCTCGTGGGCAAAACTGTATTGTCTGTAATGGTTCCTATTTTGATTAAAAAAGATGTGTCAGAGCCTAGTTATAATGATTTAAATTCATGGTCTGAAACCATAATTACTTTTGCAGCAACCTACTTTGGCCACCTCATGTGAAGAGTTGACTCACTGGAAAAAGACTTTGATGCTGGGAGGGATTGGGGGCAGAAGGAGAAGGGAAGACAGAGGATGAGATGGCTGGATGGCATCACCGACTCGATGGCTGAGAGTTTGAGTAAACTCCGAGAATTGGTGATGGACAGGGAGGCCTGGCATGCTACAATTCATGGGGTTACAAAGATAGGACACGACTGAGCGACTGAACTGAACTGAATATAAGCTCCATCTTCTACCTTCAAGTTTAGTTCTCATTTACTGTTACTGCATAAATCATAACCCCCTTCATGGATCACAGCCTTGTCACAGTGGAGGGGTTTGCATAACTCAATGAAGCTATGATCCATGTCATGCTGGGCCACCCAAGACGGATGGGTCATAGTGAAGAGTTCTCACAAAACGTGATCCAATGGAAAAGGAAATGGCAACCCACTCCAGTATTCTTGCCTGGAGAATCCCATGAACTATGTGAAAAGGGAAAGATATATGATGCTAGAAGATGAGCCCTCCACGTCTGAAGGTGCCCAATATGCTACTGGGGAAGAGCGGAAGGCAATTACTAATAGCTCCAGAAAGAATGAAGCAGCTGGGCCAAAGTGGAAAACGATGCCCAGTTACGGTTCTGTCTGCTGGTGAAAGTGAAGTAGATGCTGTAAAGAACGATACTGTAGCTAGGACACTGGAGCAACCTAGATGTCCATCAGCAGACAAATGGATAAGGAAGTTGTGGTACATATACACAATGGAATATTACTCAGCTATGAAAAAGGACACATCTGAGTCAATCCTAATGAAGTGGATGAAACTGGAGCCTATTATACAGAGCGAAGTAAGTCAGAAAGAGAAACACCAATACAGTATGTTAATGCATATATATGAAATTTAGAAAGATGGCAATGACGACCCTATATGCAAGACAGCAAAAGAGACACAGACATAAAGAAAAAACTTTTGGACTTTGTGGGAGAAGGCGAGGGTAGGACAATTTGAGAGAATAGCATTGAAACGCGTATATTACCATATGTAAAACAGATGACCAGTTCAAGTTTGATGCATAAAGCAGGGCACTCAAAGCTGGTGCTCTGGGACAACCCAGAGAGACGGGGTGCAGGGGAGCCGGCCCCGACTGTGCAGTAATCCCGAGATGCCCCTCACAATTTGTGTGTAGACTAGCCATTCCTGAGGCCATAGGGGCGGGTCCCTGAAGTCCCCTTNAGGGGGAGGTGGGGCAGGGGATTCAGGATGGGGGGACACATGTACACCCATAGCTGATTCATGTCAATGTATGGCAAAAACCACCACAATACTGTAAAGTAATTAGCCTCCAATTACATTTAAAAAGAGAGAGAGAGAGCAATACTGTATAGGAACCTGGAATATTAGGTCTATGAATCAAGGTAAACTGGACATGGTCAAGTAGGAGATGGCAAGAGTGAACATCAACATTTTAGGAATCAGTGAACTAAAATGGACAAGATTTGGGTGAATTTAATTCAGATGGCCATTATATCAACTATATGGGCAAGAATCCCGTGGAAGAAATGAAGCAGTCCTCATAGTCAACAAAAGAGTCCAAAATGCAGTATCTGGGTACAATCTCAAAGATGACAGAATGATCTTGGTTTATTTCCAAGGAAAACCATTCAACATCTCAATAATTAAGTCTATACCCAACCATGGATACTGAAGAAGCTGAAGCTGACTGGTTCTATGAAGACCAACAACGCCTTCTAGAACTAACATGAAAAACAGATGTCCTTTTCATAATTAGGCTGTGTGTATATATGCTCAGTCATGTCTGACTTTTTGCAAGTCTACCCCAAGGACTGTAGCCTGCCAGGATCCCCTGTCCGTGGGATTTCTCAGGCAAGAATACTGGAGTGGGTTGCCATTTCCTTCTCCAGGGGATCTTCCCAACCCAGGGATCGAACCCACATCTCTCAAGTGTCCTACATTGGCAGGTGGGTTCTTTACCACTAGCACCACTTGGAAAGCTCTTCATAATCTCAGGGACTGGAATGCAAAAGGAAAAAGTCAAGAGTTATCCACAATAATACTCAAGTTTGGCCTTGGAATAGAAAATGAAGCAGGGAAAAGGTTAAAAGAATTTTGTCAAGGGAACACATTAGTCACAGCAAACACCTTTTCCAACACAAAAGACGACTCTATACATGGACATCACCAAATGATCAACACCAAAATCAGACTGATTATATTCTCTGCAGCTGAAGATAGAGAAGCTCTATACAGGTAGCAAAAACAAGATCTGGAGCTGACTGTGGCTCAGATCATGAGCTTCTCATTGCAAAATTCAGGCTTAAATTGAAGAAAGTAGGGGAAACCACTATACCTAAAGCAAATCCCTTATGATTATACAGTGGAGAAGGAGAATAGATTCAAGGGATTAGATTTACTAGAGAGAGCGCCTGAAGAACTATAGATTGAGGTTTATAACACTATACAGGAGGCAGTGACTGAAGCCATCCCAAAGGGGGAAAAAAAAAAAAAATGCAAGGAAGCAAAGTGGTTGCCTGAGGAGGATTAGGAAGCTAAGGAAAGCAGGGAAGTAAAAGGCAAGGAATAAAGGGAACGATATACCCAACTGAATGCTAGCAAGGCTATGCTCAAAATCTTTCAAGCAAAGCTTTAGAAGTACGTGAACCAAGAACTTCCAGAAGTACAAGCTGGGTTTCGAAAAAGCAGAGGAACCAAATGAAATTGCCAACACTTGCTGGATCATGAAGAAAGCAAGGGACTCCCAGAAAAGCATCTACTTCTGCTTTAGCCTTTGCCTATGCAGATCACAACAAACTGTGGAAAATTCTTAGAGACGGGAATACCAGACCACCTTAACCGGTCTCCTGAGAAAACTATGTGGGCCAAGAAGCAACAGTTAGAACTGGACATGAAACACTGGACTGGTTCAAAATTGAGAAAGGAGGATGACAAGGCTGTATACTGTCACCCTGCTTATTTAAATTCTATGCAGAGTACATCATGCAAATGCCAGGCTGGATGAATCACAAGTTGGAATCAAGATTGCCAGGAGAAATATCAATAACCTCAGATACGTAAGTGATACCACTCTAACAGCACAAAGGGAAGAGGAACTAAAGAGCCTATTGACGAGGGTGCAAGATTAGAGTGAAAAAGCTGTCTTAAAACTCAACATTCAAAAAAATAACATCATGGCATCCAGTTGCATCACTTCCTGTCAAATAGAAGGGCAAAAAGTAGAAGCAGTGACGGATTTTATTCTCTTGGGCTCCAGGATCACTGCAGACAGTGACTGCAGCCATGAAATTAAAAGACACGTGCTCCTTGGAAGGAAAGCTGTAACAAACCTAGCAGCATATTAAAAAGAAGAGACATCACCTTGCTGACAAAAGGTCCATACAGTCAAAGCTATGGTTTTTCCAGTAGTTACGTACAGATATGAGAGTTGGACCATAAAGAAGGCTAAGTGTAGAACTGATACTTTCAGACTGTGGCAGTGGTGAAGACTCTTGAGAGTCCTGTGGATTGCAAGAAGACCTAATCAATCAATTCTAAAGGAATTCAATCCTGTTTATTCACTGGAGCTAAAGCCCTATATTTGGCCAACAGATGCAAAGAGCTGCCTCACCGGAAAAGACCGAGATGCTGGGAAACACCAAAGGCAGAAGGAAAAGGGGGCCACAGAGGATGAGATGGTTGGAAAGCATCAATGACACAAGGGACGTGAATTTGAACAAACTCCAGAAGATAGTGGGAAACAGAGGAGCTTGGTATGCTACAGTCCAATGGGTCGCAAAGAGTCGGACATGACTTAGGGACTGAACAACAACATATTATAACAGGTATTTTAACACATTACGGACACATTACGCTTATCCGTTAATTAATTTAGAAATCTTAAGTAAATTTTTGTTGATTGATTTCATGTGAGTTGCCAAAAAGCTACATGAGAACAAAACTATCTTCATAAAGTAAAAAATTAGCCTATTAGTAGATTTTGCTGTACTTGGAAAACTAGACTACATCATGTATCACATACCTACCTTGAGATTGATACTGAGATTCAAATGACTAAAACTGGATACCAAAACTTTACAGTTGGTATTTCTGAGCAAATATTTCAACTTATTGAAAGTATGCTGTTGAAGAAACTACTACTTTAGCTGGTACTGGCCAACACTATTAGAAGGATTTTTCTTCATTAATACCATCTTACAAAGCAAATATATAAATTGCCCCTGTGGTCTGTGTATCAAATGCTGACATCCTTTAAATCATATTTTTAAGCATGAAAAAAGTACTTATAAACTTAAGTAACGACAATTAACACTTACGGTTTTCTGTGTATAACAAGCACATGTATCAGTATAGCATTATTCATTACCTGGAAAATTTTCACATAACACTTCTATTGGTGTGGCTCGTTTTGTATCTCCAATTTTCTGATATCTCTCTTTTAATGTGTCAGCCTAAAACAGAAAGAAAAAACTCTTGAGAAGTAATTTTAAAATTAAATACTTGGAAGAAAGTACCTTAATAAATTAATAACTTACTAAATTCAATAAAGAAACACAAAAACAATTACCTTTAAACCTTGCCAAGGAAGACTGCCTCTCAGAAAATACATGAACATGTGACCTAACGCTTCTAAATCATCTCTTCTACTTTGTTCTGAAATATAAGAGAAACATAAATTTAACTTTCCTTTCCCAGTAAAGGACACAAGAATGGAAAAATGATTCTTTCCTTAATGTAAATTAATTCCTGATAATTCCTCAAAGTTCAGTATATAAAATACAAATCTAATCATGTCTAAACAATAATGGTTTTACAGTAAAATTATCATGCATTTAAAAAATATGCCACTATGATTTTTTTACATGCTACTGGAGATTTATTTCTTTCCTTAGATATCAGTATCTATTCCTACAAATAAGGTAAGGAGGAACGGGTTCCATGATTAAAAACAGAGTCACCGTGTACTACAGCTCCATTTTACAAGATTTAGAATATAACATATTAAAAATTTTGAAAATACCTAACAATGTTTAACTTTCTTTAGTCCTCCATTTCCTAAACTTAAACGAGCACAAAAATTCCATCCCACATACCATATTCTCCATTAGCATTAAATACCATTAATATATTGCACAATATATTTTTAAAAGCACTTGTGTTTGACACATTCCAACGGTACTAACTCCTCTGACAGCACCAAAAATATGCTACCAGAACAAATTGCCATTTTCAAGTTTCTATTGTTCTAGTAACAAAATGTTGTATAGCATATAACTGAATGATATAATAACAGACCAAGACTCAGGGAGGTACTTACAAATATTTGCTGAGTGAATTTTTTAATTTTTTTGTCACTTGAGCTAAATACTTCATTTTTGTTAGTATTTTAAAATAATACAAACATGCTAAAAGCAAGAGGAGATAATAATAGTTTAATAAGAGGATGTTCGTGTGCAAGATGTTTCATCCAAATGAACGCTAAGACTATCCAAGGAGTACTAAATGCTTTAGGAAACGCAAACCTTTCAAAGGACAGATCTGAACTAGAGTGAAAGGGCCAAAAGTGTTTTAATTTTTACTATGCAACCTTAGAATATTCTGTAATTGTCTTCTGAAGCACCTGTTACAGTTTTAATAAATATGTTTGAGCGTTTATTTCATCAACATCTGTCCTCTCACCTGACATCACAGGAGAACAGAGGTCTCTGGCTCAACAGCCTCAGGGCCTAGTGTAACGGCTGCCACAAAACAGGCAATCAAGGCATACCACTTAAATAAAAAAGTGACTATTTAAAAATATACCAGATTTGTCCCTATTAATCCTAGATTATGTCTCTTTTCTATAAATATAGGGAAATACCCAGAAGAATAGGCATCAAATCATTAGTAATCAGGAGTATGAAACTGTAGGACTAGACACGATATTTCAATAGCTCAGTTCATAAGTTCAAAAATGTGATATAATGGGAATTTTTCCTTATACTTCATATTTTAACAATGTAAGCATATTTCATTTTAAAAAAGCAAACTTTCAAAATAAGTAATATAGACTTAAAATTCTTCTAAAACCCATTAATGAAAGCAGGATATGAATAACATGAAAAAAAGTCCAGTAATGAATTCTATAACTAAAATTTCACTTTATTAGACCCAAGGAGTCTTAAAGAATGAGAAGTCATGGAAAGAAAAAAATATTTCTAAAGTCCCACTGAGAATCAGAATCACCTCTAAAGCTCTTAAGAATGTCAGATGAGCGCACCTAATGCTGGATATTGATTCTTTGGGTATGACATAGAGAAGAAGAATGTACATTTAAAGTTTAGCAGATGATTCTGAAGTATAACCAGATTTGATAAGCACTAAAAACAAACTTACTTATGTCTAATTTTACATATAATAAAATACACTTATTAAAGGGTATAGCTTGATAAATACTGACAACACATACATATAAGTACTACCACAATCAAGAAGTATTTCCAACACTCCAAAAGATTCCCTTTTACACCTTGCCTGCTATGCTCCCCCTCCACTGGCCTCCCACGCATGCACGTGTTTTGTTACACTACAGCAGACTTGATTTTTTATAGACTTTCACATGCATAGGATCATACAGTTTGGACCACTGTGTCCAGATTCTTTTGCTTTACTTCTGTTGCTGTTAGTACCTCATTACTTTTTATTGCCAAAATCATTCATCTATTCGGCTACTGATGTACCTTTGAGGAACTTCCAGTTTGAGTTATTGTAAATAAGGCTGTTAAGATCATTCTTGCACAAGTCTTTGTGCGGATATATGTTTTCATTTCTCTCACATATCCAGGGGTGGGATTACTCCATTATTTAGAAAGTGTAGGTTTCACTTTATAAGAAACGTATACACTACTTTCCAAAGGGTTTGTCCCATTTTATATTTCCAAGAGCAATACATGAGACTTCAAGTTGCTCCAGAACCTATCATTTAGTATGGTCAATCTTTCCAATTTAGCCATGCTAATGGCCATGAAGTATTACCTCACTGTGATTTGAGTTTCACTAGTGACAACATTTTGAACATTGTTTCATGCTGTTACTGGTCATTCACATCTTTTTGTGACATGTTGTGACACTGTACTCATGTTTTAAAAATTATATTATTTCTCTTATAATAAATCTTAAAGAGTTGTTTGTGTATTTTGGATGTAAGTCATTTTCAGATACAAGCTTTGCAAATACTTTCTCCCACACTGTAGCATGTTTTTTTCATTTGCTTAACAGTATCCTTCAAAGAACAGCAGTTTATATTTGGATGAAATCCAATTTATTGGACGTCTTTGTTGTTTTATTGTTTATGCTTTTTTATGTCTTAACTAGAACATCTTTGACTACCCTAAGGTCACAAAGATTTTCTATTTTTCCTTCAAGAAATACTACAGTTTTGGTTCTAACATTTAAATCTATGAATCATTTGAAGTCTTTTTCTCCTGTTTTATTTTGTTGTAAGGGTTCAGATTCATTTTTTTCAATACTGATGCCTAGTTATTCTCACAAAGTTTCTTGAGAAAGCTGTCTTTTCCCTTTGGGTAACTTTTGCACTATCCTCAAAAATCAATTAAGCATCCATGTATGGGTCTATTTCAGAACTGTATTATGATTCAATTATCTATGTCTATACTAACACCACCCAAAATAAGTAAAAGAAAGGAAAATATAATGATAAATTAGAAAACCAATATTGAGAAAACGGACAACCAGTAGAGAAAAACATTGAAATCAAAAGCTGGTTATTTGAAAAGTTCAATAAAATTAATCCTCTCATTAGGATGAAGGAAAGAACACAAATTACTATTATCTGGGGGCATCAGGACAGATCCTACAGACAGTAAAAGGATGATAAAGGAATGTTACAAACTAACATTAAGCCAATACATTCAACAACTTAGATGAAATAGACAAGTATTTTGAAAGCTATAAATTACCAAAATTACCTCAAGAAGAAGACAGCTTTATATTAGTTAAACAAAATTTAATTTATAATCTCCAAATATAACTATGGGCCCAGAAATGATCACTAGTAAATTCTATTAAACATTTAAGGAACAATACCATTTCTACACAAACTCTTTCAGAAAACAGAAGAGAAGGAAACCCCTCCCAACTTAATTCACTACCCTGTTACCAAAGCCAGACAAAGGCATTACAAGCAAAGAAAACTACAGGATATTAACACAGATGTAAAATCCTTAAAAAGAAAGTAAACCATGACGAAGTTGGGGTCATCCTATGACTTGAAGTTTGGTTTAACTTTCAAAAATCAATTGATATGATTCTCCAAAATTAAAAGAAGATATGAGTCATAAAAACATCTCAAAAAATATAGAAAAAGTATTTGAGAAAAGCTAACATACATTTATGATTTTTAAAAAAAACTCTCATTCAAATAAAAAAAGAAGGAAACTTCTTCATATTGAAAAAGTAACTCTATGAAAAAAACAAAAATTCTTATGTAAGGAAAAGGCATCCCTAAGATCCAGAACAAAGCAAGGATGTTCACTCACATTTTCTATTCAATATTGTACTAGAAGTTCCTGTCAATACAACAAAAGAAGGAGAAAAAATTAAAAGATACCCAGATTGTAACTGAAAAAGTGAAACTATTTTTCTTTGGTGACAATATGACTGCATATGTAGAAAATCCTAATCCTAATCCACACACATAAAAAAAGTGTTAGGACTAGTAAATGAATTTTACCAAGGATATATGATACAAGGTCAGTATATAAAAATTAACTGTATTCCTATACTAGAAATGAACAATTGGAAAATGAATGTGAACAGTAATAACATTTCCAATAGCATCAGAAAACATGAAATGTGAGGATAAATTTATCAAAATACAAGCAATACCTTGTGGTATTGCTTGTAGTAATTATAGTATATGGTTTTAAAGGCTAAACGCTAAGCGATATATACATACAGTGGGCCCACCATATCTATGGGTTCTGCCTCTGTGGATTCAACCAACCACGGACTGAAATATCTATAAAAAATAATTCCAGAAAGTTCCAAAAAGCAAAACTTGAACTTGCCAAGGGTTGCCAACTATTACAAAGTATTTACATTGTATTAGTTATTATAAATATTCAAGAGATGATTTAAAGTATATGGGAGAATGTGTGTAGGTTGTATGCAAATACTATGCAATTTTATATTAAGGGCTTGAGCATCCTTGGGTTTTGGCATCCTCAGGGTCCTGGAACCAATTTGTGGATACCAAGGGACAAGTATACTGAGCCTTACAGTAGAATTTTTACTAAGGAGAAGAACTGGTCATAAAGGCAATTCTCCACTGATTCAGTCCAAGGGGAGGTTTAGTTATCACAGTGACAATAAGTCAAGATCATAAAGTGATCTTGCCTACATGCTTGTCTCACAGAACAGTCTTATAACCTACAGGGCATTTAAAAATTGAAACCATAAATAGGAGCTATTAAAATAAGCCTATTACCAAAACTCGTTCTGAAATATTCCTAACTCTGATAATTCCTTTCTTTCTGTTTTATCACCAACTGACAAATTTGAACATAAAATTTCACTGTGCAGTAACAGAAGTCATGAAGAGGGCTTTCTTTTTGAAACACAGTAACTAAAGAATACCTCCTCTGGTCTTTAACAGTTGAGTCAGATGAAAAAAAATCTCCCAAAGGTAATTTGGCCCATATTAAATCTTGTTCACAATCTTTAAATTAGTTAACTACAAAGGATCATTTGAAAATGGATGTTTTTGTCAAAGGCAGAATCTTTACTATAGGAACTCTTGCTTTGAGCAACTAAAACATTAAAAAGTGATACTTTTCTTTACAATAGGTACTATTAACAACTTATTGTTATTTTAACAACTTATTGGCCAGAGACACATTATTAATATTAATACATCTTTTGTAACCTGAACATTATTGACCAGAGAGCTTCAATATTCACTTAACTAACAAATCACTGGCCACAGCTGTTAGTTTCTGCAAAAATCTCCCAGTCAATAATGTGTTAAATAGGTTCTCCAATAAATTTAAAAGTTATGTAAAGAGTCAAATTAAAATTCTGCTCTTTGGGAATATATGTATCACATAAAGTAACACAACCAACACATATTACAAGCCTAGTTAGTGTGTGTCAGTGCTTCATACAGATGATCTTTTAAAATTATAGCTATACTCAAAGTATCAGCAATCCACCAATAAGGCTCAGAATGATTGGGACTAGCTCAAAACTATGCAGAATTTCAGATCATGTGTCTGTACTATTTTTCATTTCAGAAAACAAGGTAAAGTCAATCAATCAAATGCTTATTACAAATCTCTACAATGCTTTTCTATTTAAAAATTCTACTCTTGCAACTCAACATTATTTTCCTCTTTTTAAAACTGACTTATTAGCTAGCATTGTTTCCATTGCAACTGAATTTCTATTCCATTTTCAACAGAAAAATACCACCTCAAAATATCAAAAGTCCCACTAAAAGGTAGGAAACTCTCTAATATATGCGTGTGTATTTCCAAAAATAAACCTATTATTGCATTTCCCTGCAAAAATAAAAAATGAGGCTAAAAACATGTTAGTTAAACTAAATACAAGCATGACAAGAGAGCTGAACAACAAAAATTCTCACCAAAGAAAGTTTATTCTTTATATGTAACCAAAACATAAAAACAAAACTCACTACAAGCAAATAAAGTTTCACTTTATATTTCCTTCTAAAAGGTTTAAAGTTATTTTTCCTTGGCATCTCATAAAAGAAAAAAAAAAAACTCTTTCATACGATTCACTGAGCTTATTCACATTTTTCAAAATCATATAACTGAGCTTCTTAGAAATGAAAACACAAACTCAAAAGAAAAAAGACGAGCATAATTATGCAAGACAATTCTCAGCAACAACCCACTAATCCAAATACCTTATCTAGAAATATCAAAAATTCAGAAAGAAAACATACATTTTCTGAGCAATGGAACTCAAAATATGCATACATCTGATTCCTCAAAAATCTAGTTATCTTAATTTAGATATAATTCCAATAAGTTTGGCTATCAGGTTACAAGAAGCAAAACAAAAGATGAGAAAGTGCTGCCAGCAGTAGGTGTACTACACATAGTAACAAAAAGTAATCAAAAATATAGGTGATGGGATAAAAACCTGTTTAAAAAAAAAAACACTACTTCAACAGCTACTGTATGGTAGTGGCTAAGGAACAGACAAATAGATCAATGAACAGAATGGAGAGGCCAGAAATAGACTCTCATTAATACAGTCAACTGACCTTTGACAAAGGAGCAAAGGCAATACAAGAGAGCAAAGATAAGTCTTTTTAACAAATGGTGCTAAGACAGCTGAACATTCATATGGAGGAAAATGAATCTAGACACAGAACTTATACTGTTCGCTATTCAAATTAACTGAAATAGATAAGAGACCTAAACATGAAACACAAAATTATAAAGTTCTTAGAAGATAACATGGGAGAAAATCTAAATGACCTTGGGTTTGGGGATGACTTTTAAGATGTAATACTATAAGCACAATACATGAAAGAAATAACTGATAAACTGGACTTCATTAAAACTTCTGCTCTACAAAAAAATACCATCAAGAGAATAAAAAGATAAGCCATAGACTGGGAGAAAATATTTGCAAAAGACACATCTCATAAAAAACTGTTATCCAAAAGAGACAAACAACACTTAAAATTCAACAATAAGAAAATAACCAAATTGATTTAAATAGGCCAAAGACCTTAACAGACACTTCACCAAAGAAGATATGCAGATGAAAAATAAGCATATGAAAAGATGCTCCACATCACATGGCATCAGGAAATGCAAATTAAAACAAGATAACACTACAGACCTATCCAGAACACTAACAATGTCAAATGCTAGTGAGAATGCAGAGCAATAAGAACTCTCTTTCATTGGTAGTTGGAATACAAAATGGTAGCCACTTTGGAAGACAATTTGGGGGTTTCTTACAAAACTAAACATACTCATACCACATGTTGAAGCAACTGAGCTTTTTTATATTTACACAAAGGAGCTGAAAACCTTATGTCATACAAAAACTACACAAGGATGTTTATAGCAGTTTTAGGCATAATTGCTAAAACTTGAAAGCAATGAAGAGGTCCTTCAGTAGATGAATGGATAAATAATCTGTGTTATCTCCAGACAATGGAAAATTATTCAACACTAAGTGAAATGAGTTATCAAGCCATCAAAAAACATGAAGGAAATTTAACTACATATTACTAAGTGAAAGAAGCCAATCTGAAAAGGTTACATACTGTATGATTCCAACTATATGGAATCTGGAAAAAGCAGAACTATGGAAACAGGAAAAAGACCAGTGGTTGTCAGGGACTGGAGAGCAGAAGGGATTAAGTAAAACATAGAGGATGCTTAGAAAGTGAAACTAATCTCTAGGATATTACAGGTAGATACATGTCATTATAAATTTGTCCAAACCCACATAATACACAACACCAAGAGGGAACCCCAAAGTAAACTACAGACTCCTGGCAATAACGATGCATCAGTGTGGATTCACTGATTATCAAAAATGTACCACTTTGGTGTGATCGTATTACAGTGATCACATGTGGGGACAGTGTAAAAATGAAACCTCTGTACTTTCTGCCTAATTTTGCTATGAATTTAAAACTGCTCTAAAAATTAATGTTATTTTTTTTTAAATGCAAACTATTTAAATGGACTTTTTCTAAACTTATTTAAATATACATCCTAACACTCTCTAAGTGATCTTGAGGGTATCACTTAAGAACAACAATCATACAAAAATTATGACACTGAAATATCAAGAAAACACCAATTAGATTGGTGCAGTATAGGAAGTGTGCAGTATATTTTTAAACTGTTAAAATGTAATGGAAAAATGAAAACACGAGCTTTTAAACTGTTAAAAAGCTGTTTGGGGAGGCTTCAGGAGTAGGTCTCAGGATTTGGGGCAATTAGCTGGAAATTATACACATCACATCACTGAATGAAAAAATTATGATCCTGTGATTACTTCTCTCCCATTCTGAGCACTTTCCACTGAGGGAATTAAAATACCATTCTTCTTTGGAACACAGATTCTTCTTAACAATTACAGAGCAACTGGCAACTTATTCCTCAAATCCTAGTCTTTTAACTCATGAATACTCAATAATATTTAAAAATAAAAGACAAGCTTATTTCAAGACACTTACTAATGAGAAATACATAGTATTTACTTAATTTAAAATGACTCCAATAAGACAAAAAAAAAAAAGTAATCCAAAGAAAGATTATAAAATGAGGCTCAAAGCACTTGAGAAAAAAAGTCTTTAAAAATTATTATAAAGAAGATACTTGATGAGATGCAATTAAAAATAATTCAACCTAATAGTACTAAAGAATGCTTCCATTAAAGCAAACCAAGGAAATCAACATTTGTCACATGCAGCTTTATTGAGATTTCACCTTGATCAGTGACTTCAGCAAGTACAAGAAAAATACTATACAAATGAATCACTATATCTTCCTTCCTGACATAAATCTTCTAATTAAGATCAATAGACATACATACACCACAGAAATAAAGATACTAAATTCTATAATGTGATCTTAACACTATTCCTCCATATTATATTAAGGGGCAACTTTTTCCTTTTTTAATCTGACACAGTGTCCATCTCCACAAAAGAAAATTACATATAAACCTGAACAAATGTTCCCCTGATCAAATTCTCTATTTTGAAAAAAGTTCCTATAAGTAAGAGGTCCTTGTTTGCACAAAAGTGAATGAATGAATAAGAAGGCTTTAAAAGTAACAACCAAAGTCCCAGTAAAGTAGGAAAGGAAGAAATCATATATACATAAATTAAAATCAGCACTAAAAGGTCACTTTTTCATTGTTCTTAATCTCTTCCTGATTTCTCACAAACCCAAGTGCTCTAAACTCAAAACACCACTATTTCATGTTCACAGCCTCTTCAAACTTATAGAATGCTTTAACTCTAGCACTCAAACTCACTCTACATTAGCTCATTCTTAATTTTAAAAAAAGGAACTCATATAATCTGTCAAATAAATTTTCTATTTTTACCATCCATTCTGAAATTCTACATCAAAACTGAGAATGAGAGCTTTTACAAATGAGAGAAAGTAAGGTTTAAAGCTTTCGTTCTTTGCAGAACTTGCCAAAGAAATAATTTTGTGTTTGCTTCCTGAAAGAAGAGTAAAAAAGAGATTATTATATAGTTAAATACCATTTCCCAAGCTCTGAAGGCTTTTTTAACAAGGACAAACGTATCAGTCTACTTTGCCATTTCTACAAATAGAATCCTGTTACATTTACCATTGTTCAGATAAAGAACACCAGGCCAGAAGGAAGTCATGACTTCATGTCTCATAATAAAACAAACCTTTGTTAGTTGTTATAAAATAGTCTTAACAACTTCTATGAAATGAAAATTTCTCAGACACTGTTCATATAAACACAGATGTGCCTGGTTTTAACAGAAGACACAATCCTGAAAGCTGTATATCTACCCAAACATGTTTTAAAATCTACCAGGAAAATCTGTTATTGAAAGGCACTCACACAAATACCACCTGAAATATAAATACCACTGACTTTAAAAAAAAAAAAAAAAAGAAAACTTACATTTTCAGGTATTTTGAAAACCTAAAAAAATATCAAGAGTCTACTATCAGGTAAGCTGTCAGGGAAGATGCCATGTATTATTTAGGCTGAGAGGCAGAAGCAGTGAGTAACTGTGGATAGCAGACAGGTCTGGAGAGACTGGTTAAAGAAGGAGCTAAGACCTAAGCTAGAGGTTGGATGAGATGACTTCTAAGGCTCTGAACAAATTGTGATTATATTTTAAGATACACTGAGCAATGATAATGGATAAATACTGATCAATTTACATTCCTGTCTCTTCTATGAGTAACATGGTAGATATAGACTCTAAAAGCAGAAACTTAAGTTAGAGTTCCTATGATATGAAATCTAACCAAGGCTTAAGACTTAAGAATAAACTATTGTAAACACAACCTAGAACCAATTTTCTTCAAAAACACACAAAAGTAATCCAATGGAAAAGAATACCATAAAAAGAATATCTCAAGCCTATCTCACACCACACAAAAATGAATTATATATAGGTGGCAGAAGAAAACACAAAATGTTCTCATTGTAAGGGACAAAGATTCCTTAGGGTTTGAAAAGTAGTAATCATAAAAGAGGGAGAAGGCAATGGCACCCCACTCCCGTACTCCAGACGCCTGGAAAATCACATGGATGGAGGAGCCTGGTTAGGCTGCAGTCCATGGGGTCGCTAAGAGTCGGACACGACTGAGCGACTTCACTTTCATTTTTCATTTTCATGCATTGGAGAAGGAAATGGCAACCCACTCCAGTGTTCTTGCCTGGAGAATTCAAGGGATGGGGGAGCCTGTTGAGCTGCCGTTTACAGGGTCACACAGAGTTGGACATGACTGAAGTGACTTAGCAGTAGCAATCATAAAAGAAAAAATTGATAAATTAGACTTCATAAGTATTTACAACTTTTGCTCATCAATTGTCAACACTAGGAAAATGAACAGACAAGTCACGATTAGAAAAAAATGTTCACAGGGCATACATTTGCCAAAAGACTCATATCCAGAATATATAAAGAACTCCTAAAAGTAAACAATGAAACACCACAAAAGAAGATATGCAAATGGTCAATAAGCACATGAAGAGTGCTCACAACTATTAGTCACAGTAAAATAGAATAGCAAGACAGATATTCACTAGAATAGCTAGGATGAAAAAGACAGACAATACCAAATGTTGTCAAGAATGTGAAACAAACAGAACTCCCATTTGCTGCTAGTAGAAATCAAAACAGACACACATTTCCTAGTTTTATTATGCATGTGTGTGTGTATTATTCAATAAAAGGACCCAGGGCTGCTTAGAAAATGTTGTATCTGGGCTAGAGTAGAAAAGCTGTAAGATGAGCCTGGAACAACATGCTGCATAAAAAAGGAAGTTTTCCAGGAGTCCTGAGAACATGCCAAAGAACAGCAGAGCCGGCATGACAGAGCAACCAGCAGTCAAATTTGGGACAATCTGCACTTCAAAATAAATGATGATGGAATGATAGTAATGGACTATAATACATCTAATTACATCAGAATCCATGAGTCCATGCTTATATAAGTTAACAAACAAGGGAAGAAGGGACAGCCTTTGCCTACATTAGAATGTAAACTAGAATACATAAGGAATCAGAAAGAAGTCAGGAAATAATCTAGGTATAAATTTGATGAGAAACAAACCTGTTTACAAAATCTCAAAACTCACCTTAGAAAACGCTTTCTAAATACAAAGGGAAAATAAGAAACTGTTAAGTGGAGAGACTTAGCAGTCACTACCCTTGGCAAGCGATCAGAGCTACCTGGAACCAAGGTGACATCATGTCCCTTCTGACGTGATGCACTGAGAGCATATCATTCTATGATACCTGTGCTTAAACTGCACACCCAAATATAACCATGAAGAAATATGAGAAGGCCTCAAACACAGGACATTCTACAAGACAGCCTGCACTCCAAAAAATATCAAGGTCATGAACCATAAAGAAAGGCAAGGAACTGTCCCAGATGAAAAGAGACTAAAGAGATATGACAAAAGATGAAATATGTGATCCTGAATTGGAACTTGAACCATGGGGAGAAAGAGCTGTAAGAAATTCTGTGCAGTTGATACTATTTTATCCTTTATACAAACAAGGGATCTTCTTTAAAAGGTTAAATAATAGTACAAAGTAAACAGTTACCTCTAAGATATGTATTCTCAGTATTCAATGTATTAGGGCAGGTTGCTATCTCCCTGGCTAGCTGTATCACAGAGCTAAAGTCTCAATCCAAAATCTTTATACACATTAAATTCAGTTAAAATTGGGTATTTTCTGACATTCTTTTAACAGAAATAATCAAATGGATCACCCTAAGTGTATCAAAGTTAAATATTTCAAGTTATAAAAATAAAAGATACAGTGAATTTAAGGATATCTGTCATCCATTTCTTTTAAACAAGTTACTTTAAAAGACTTATCAAATACAAATGAAAGTACACTCTAGATGAGATAAATAAAAATTACAATAGAAGCAACTGTAACCTGCAAAAACCGAACCATAATAACAAATAAAAACTCACACTGTCAGTATACTGAATTCAAACATCCATACTTACAAAAGGTACACATACCTTTCCCTAAATGTGTGTTTATGCTCATATATCTAGCTGTTCCTGTAAGGCTCTTGTGTTCTCTGTATGGTATGTGTTTCTTTGTCTCTGGATCAATATATTCCTTTGCCAAACCAAAATCTATAATATGAATAACTTGCTGGGTTTTGTTTCCCGGCCGACCTATTAAGAAGTTCTCAGGTTTTACATCTCTGTATATCAAGTTCTTTGAATGGACATATTCCATGCGAGAAATCTTGATGCAAAAAAGAAAAAAAAAGATAAATTTTATTTTAGGCTTGACTAGCATAAAATAGGATGAGAGCGGCAAGACAATTTTCACAATGAAAACAACGTAAAGAAGAAAAAAAAAAACAAACAGAAATTGTTTTAACCCCTTAAAAGCAACATGCTATCACTCCATAGTTTCTCAAAAACATGTTCAATTATGATTTTTAAAATCTCTACTTTTTCTATTTGGGGCACTTATAAATGGAAGTGCTTGAATTTTATGAATTCCTTTCATATCAGGAAAACTGATTTAATCAAAACTTTCAGATGATGCCACCTTATACAATCAAACAGATTTACCAATACAAAATCTTAAAAGTATAAACATATATTCAGAAAACTGCAATTTATTTTTCCTTTTCAGTTCAATAATGGAAAAACTTTTACAATTACACTAAAGAAACTTAGAGAGTTTAACTGTTAAAAACAGTTAACAGAGTACCCTTCAGTCATATTTTTATTTTTCATAATTTGTTTACTTTTCTTACATATTAAACATTTTAAAAGATATTGAAACTAGAAAACTTTGGAATACAACTCTATAATAATATAATACATTTTTATTCCTTGCTTTACAATTATTCAATATTCATTGTATAAATTGTCACAAAATAAAACATTACAAATAAGTGAGTAAAAGTGTTTCATTCAGTAATAATCATGATTCACAATACAACATAAGTGAACACAGTCACTCAAGCCATTTTAGTTTGTTAACAAATTTTGGGTCATATATATACATAATATTCTATAACCTATACTTTTCATTTACAATGTGTTATGAGCATTTTCCAGGTCATGAAATATTCTTTTAATAAACACTTTTTAATGACTACATATTATCTTATCGTTATTAATAATTTATTCAACTAACTTATCTGTGCATCTGGGTTGTTTCCCACTTTATTATAGACATCTCTGGACAAAAAGTTTTAAGTACACCTGAATACTTCTACAGGGTAAATCTGCAGAAGTGAAAAAAATCAATAGATAAAAACAATTCTAAGACTTCTGCAACATATACTTATTAACATTTGTTTAGAAACTTCCTTAAAAATTATCCTCTAAGTTATTTCCCCATGCTGCTGCTGCTGCTAAGTCGCTTCAGTTGTGTCCGACTCTGTGCGACCCCATAGACGGCAGCCCACCAGGCTCCCCCATCTCTGGGATTCTCCAGGCAAGAACACTGGAGTGGGTTGCCATTTCCTTCTCCAGTGCATGAAAGCGAAAAGTGAAAGTGAAGTCACTCAGTTGTGTCCGACTCTGTGTGACCCCATGGACTGCAGCCCACCCGGCTCCCCCGTCCCTGTGATTCTCCAGGCGAGAGTGCTGGAGTGGGTGCCACTGCCTTCTCCAGTGCATGAAAGTGAAAAGTGAAAGTGAAGTCGCTCAGTCGAGTCTGACTCTTACCGACCCATGGACTGCAGCCCACCAGGCTCCTCCGTCCCTGGGACTTTCCAGGCAAGAGCACTGGAGTGGGCGCCATGCCTTCTCCAAGCTCCCCTGCCCCTGGAACCCTCCAGGCGAGAGCAATGGAGGGGGTGCCGTCACCTTCTCCATATTTCCCCATAGGCTCCCTGAAATTTAAATGATGTCTAAGACCCTCTCACTAGTTTGCTTCTTCTTTTCCTAGTCCATTTTACATTAATTTACTGACATTAAAAACCTGTGTTTCTGAGGGTTCTCTTGTCTAAGTATTCATTTTTTCCCCCAATATGGTAGATCTTTCTTTAGTTTTATTGAGAAATCTCCATACTATTTTCCACAGTGGCTATACCAATTTACATTATCATCATCAATGTCAGAGAATTCTCTTCTCTATATCACCTATGTTTGCTATTTTCATTCATTTTAAATTTATCGTTTTATTGAAGGATAATTGCTTTACAGAATTTTGTTGTTTTCTGTCAAACCTCAACATGAATCAGCCATAGGTATACATGTATCTCCTCCCTTTTGAACCTCTCTAAGTATTCATTTTTTACATGAAAAGAGTGCTGGAAACAACTTAATTCTCAAACTGAGCATTCTGATCTTAAAGCAATAAGATATTAATTTTTTCATACAAAAAAAATCTGAATCAGTCTAACAAGACAATATGAAAAGTAGACATATTTTTATTAGGTTGAATGCTGTGGACAACAATGTTGCAGAACTTTTAACTTTTAATGTAACTTAGTAACCAAATGGAACCATACAACTGTTCTAGCAGCTTCAAAACATCCTGCTTTACTTACCAGTTGGATAGCTATCATCAGAACCGTTTTAAGAGAAAATGTTCTGTCACACAAATCAAACAAATCTTCCAAACTAGGTCCCAGTAGTTCCAGCACCATAGCGTTGTATTTACCACAAGGGCCAAAATAGTAAACTTGAGGTATACCATCTGGGGGAAAGAAGAAGGACTTTAATAACTTCCTCATCTTGAATATCAAACTTTGCTTTCTAGAAAATCAATACACAATTTTTTAAACATTCTATAGTTTTAAGAACCATAGTAGGCTTTTTACTTTTTCTGTACAAACTTTTCTTGACCCAGCCTCCTCCCTCGTGAATCACAGGGAGCCAGGTTACACCTCTGCTCCATCTGCATTGCAAACTACATTATAAACACTGCTTCACTGCTGGTGTCCACTACTTCACCACAGAAAGGAACTGTGCGTTTGAGCCTTATTATTTCCATGGCCTACAGAAATGTCTGGCACACAGGAAAGATCTTATTTGTACTGAAAAAAAGCCACTACACTCTTTGATAACCTTGTGATAGGCATAATGTTAAGATCAATCCCAAGATTCCCATCCTCTGGTGTACACATCCCTCTGGTGTATAATCCTCCTCCAATTGTGGGCAAGATTCCCAGATTTTCCTCTATCATTAGGCTGTATTATATGGCAAAGGTAACATAGTTAAGGGCCGTGTCACTGGAGTTCAATCAAAAGGGAGATTATTCTGATGTGCCTGACCTAATCAGGTAAGACATTTAAAAAGCCATTCTAGAAATTAGAAATATTCAAAAGCAGCGAAGCAGTTCTGCTGACGTTAAAAACAAACTACCATGTTGCACAAGACAGCCACATGCCAGCGAATGGTGGGCAGGCTCTAGGAGCTGAGAGCTTCATCCCATAACCCTGAAAAAGTCAATTTTGAAAATACCAATAAACCTGGAAGAGGACTCTGAGCCTCAGAAAAGACTGCAGTCCAGGTCACACCTTGATCTAAACCTAGAAAGACCCTCAAAAAAGGACAAAGCTAAACTATGCCTAGACTCCATAGAAACTGGAAGAAGACAATAAAGTCTCTTATTCTATATCACTAATTACTAAATAATTCATTATTCAAGAACACAAAATAATACAAACTCCAAATATAAAGCCTACATGCACGGAAATCAAATGTACTTTACTTTCACTTTTTCATGTATTTTTAAAAATTTATTTGTTTTTAACTGGAGGATAACCACTTTACAATATTGTATTGGTTTCTGCCACACATCAACATGAATCAGATACAGATATACATTATGTCCCTTCCCTCTTGAACCTCTCTCATATACTTCATCTTCAGAACTAAGACTCCCAACAAATTAACTTATAATAGGTGATCATTTTAATACTGCATCTGTTTGTTTTGAGGAAATAAACAACTTCCATCTTAAATGCCTCAGTTTTACTTACAAGTGTTTTTTGTTTTGTGTAATGGCTTTGGAAGGGAAAAAAACTTTCTAAAATATACTAAAACCTTCCCCCATTCTTTTAAAAATAAAGAGCATGAGAAATGCAATTTCACTCTTACTGATTATTCTATCATTCTGCATAGTAAAGTACTGCATGAGCAAAATAAAACATTGGACTGGAAGCCAAGATAATTAGGTTCTTAGTCTGTTTTAATACTAACTATTCAATCTCTCAAGTAGACTTCAGTTTATCCGTAATATCAATAGTTTAGAAAAGACCAATTTTTCCTGAAATGTGAATGTAAGGGAGGTGTTAAACAGCTGAAGATAGGAAGCTAACATAATATAATCATGATAGGCACAGAGGAAGGAGACAGTCAAACTGCATACATGGTCCCCTCCTCAAAAACAGAGATTCTCATATACTCCCATGTGTATAAAGATACACTCCCATATATATACACACACTCTCATGTGTATATATCATCACCCTGCACCACACACCAGACAAACACACATTTTCCCCTGCCAAAAGAATCCTTATACCATGAGTTAAGGTTGGTTGAATGGGAAGATGTGGAACCACAGACACAGAGGATCCAAAACATGTATATGGAGGGCCGAGTATGAGAGAGTTACATGTGGATTTTTCACTGTGCAGAGGGTCACTGTCCCGAACTCCTATGTTTTTCAAGTGTCAGTTCAACATTGCTTAATTCCAAAGAGCTTCAAAATGAAGCTCATGGTTAATAAGAATAGAAGTAAGGCTATATAACTTTGAATATCAGAGAGAGTGTTTGAGAAACACTTTAGTCAGTTACAGTCAATACTTGGATTAAATAAATGTGGCCCAAATCTTTTTCCAATTCAAGTTTTTCTTTGTCATCCCTGAATCAGTTTTTTTTTGTTGTTATTGTTGTTATTAAAAGTTTCAGGTGTGCAGCATTATAATTTGACATCTGTACAGGCATTCCTTGTGTTGTGCTTCACCAGTATTTTTTTTTTAAATTACAAATCGGAAATTTGTGGCATCCCTACAAAGAGCAAGTCCTTGGCACTCTTTCTCTAACAGCATCTGCTCACTTCATGTCTTTGTGTCACATCTGGACAATTTTCACAGTATTTCTGACTTTTCTGAATGGGAGCTTCCTTTGTAGCTCAGTTGATAAAGAATCTGCCTGTAATGCAGGAGACCCAGGTTCGTTTCCTAGGTCAGGAAGATCCCCTAGAGAAGCAAATGGCAACCCACTCCAGTATTCTTTCCTGGAGAGTCCCATGGACAGAAGAGCCTGGCAGGCTACAGTCCATGGGGTCACAAGAGTCAGACACGACTTAGCAATTAAACCACCACCTTAGCATGAGTTCTTACTAGAGCCACTCATATCATATTTGAGTCGTATCTATCCAAATGATGTGTAAAAAAGACAAAAGGCTCAGAAATAGTGGATAAGAGACTCATTCATGTTTATTCTAACTCTGACATATGGCTTTTACTATGCTATATACATTAAGAGCCTAGTGATACAATTAAGATTTATCAATAGCTCTTAGTTGCTGCTAAGTCACCTCAGTCGTGTCCGACTCTGTGCAACCCCATAGACGGAAGCCCACTAGGCTCCCCTGTCCCTGGGATTCTCCAGACAAGAACACTGGAGTGGGTTGCCATTTCCTTCTCCAATGTATGAAAGCGAAAAATGAAAGTGAAGTTGCTCAGTTGTGTCCGACTCTTAGCGACCCCATGGACTGCAGCCTACCAGGCTCCTCCGTCCCTGGGATTTTCCAGGCAAGAGTACAGGAGTGGGGTGCCATTGCCTTCCCTAGGGGATCTTCCTGACCTAGGAATCGAACCTGGGTCTTAGTTACTAAGTTTTAAAAAATATTTTTACGATGTTTTCTCCTGCCTCTGTGCCACTGGAAAGTATTTTTATGTTCTTAATCTAGAAATCTCTAATAACCCGTTTCCTGTTGCTTCTAGCCATAAAGATGCTCACCAAACTCAGGAGGAGAATGGATTAACATAGAGACAGAAATACAGGAAAGTACCAAATAAATTATAACTGAATTAAAAACATATATATACTAGAGGAGTTCAGTGGTAGACTGGATGAGGTAAAAGACTGAATCAGTGAGCTCCAAGACAAAACAACTGAACTTATCCAGACAGAGAAGCAAAATGAATCCTAACAAGTGGAATTAACTTAAGAAATCACTGAGACAGCATAATACACAAAATAAAATGCAAAGAAATGTAAATATAACACTGAAGAAAACTACCAAAACACAAAGAAAGAGGAAAAGAGAAGAAAGGAACAGAGAGGAACTACAAAACCATGAGAAAAAAAATTAACAAACTGACAATAAGTACATATTTATCCAGAACTACTTCAAATGTACATGGACTAGAGCAGACAATTAAAAGACACTGAGAGACTGTTTGAATTTAAAGGGAAAAAAAAGACCTATCTACATGCTGTCTACACAAGACTCACTTCAGGAGAAAGAATACACACAGTCTGAAAGTGAAGAAATTGAAAAATATTTCAATGCAAACATAAATGAAAAGAAAGTTGGACTAGCTACACTCAGAAAAAGAAGATTTTAAAACAGAGACTATAAAAGACAAAGAAGAGCAAAATAATGATAAAGATGTCAATCCAGGAAAAAGGTAAAACATTTGTAAATGTATATGCATCTAGTAGAGGAGGACTAAGACATACAACTCAAATATTAACAAACCTAAAGGAGAAATTGAAAGCAAACAATAATAGTAGAGGACTTCAACACCCTACTTACATCAATGGATAGATCACCCAGAAAAAAATAATCAGAAAGAAAACAGATTTATATCATGTATTAGATTACATGGATTTAATATATAGAACATTCCATCCCCCAAATGGAATATACATTCCCACCAAAATATACATTCTTTTCAAGGGCACATGAAACATTCTCCAAGACAGATCACATATTAGGTCACAAAGTCTCAGAATAAATTCAGAAAGGCTGATATCATATCAAGCATATACTCCAACCACAATTCTATGAAACTAAATATCAACCGCAAAGCACAAAATCACAGAAATTAATAAACAACATGTACCAAACAACCAATAGGTCAATGAGGAAATTAAAAAATACCTAGAAACAAGGGAAAGCAGTGTAACAACATACCGAAATCCATGGGATGCAGCAAAAGCAGTTCAAAGAAGAAAGTCCATAGCAATACAGGCCTACCTCAAGAAGCAAGAAAAATCCAAAATAAATAATATAACTTTACACCTAAAGGAAACAAAAAGAAGTGAAGCTCAAAATTAGAAGGAAGGAAATAATAAAGATATGAGGGGAAATAAATGAAAGACATCTAAAAAACAATAGAAAAGATGAATGAAATAAGAGCTAGTTCTTTGAACAGATAAAATTGACAAATCCTTGGCTAGACTAATCTTAAAAAAAAAAAAAAGAGGACTCAAACAAAATCAAACTCTAAGAGGAGAAATTACAAATAATACAACAGAAATACAAAAAATTATGAAACCACTATGAACACTTACATATCAATAAATTAAACCACTTAAAAAGAATGGAAAATTCCTAGAAACATACAAGCTCCCAAGACTTGAATCATGAAGAAATAGAAAATCTGAATAGAATAACTACTAGTAAGGAGACTTAAAGAGTAATTAAAAAGCTCCCAGCAAACTCAAGCCTAGGATCAGATGGCTTTTATCGATAAATTATTCAAAACATTCAAAAAGATTTAATACCAACCCTTCTCAAACTCTTCCCAAAAACTGAAGAGCAAGAACACCTTCTAAACACATCTCATGAAGACACCATTACTCTGATACCAAAACCAAACAATGACCCCCATTACAAAAACAACAGGCCAATATCCGTGATGAGGGCTTTCCAGGTGGCACAGTGGTAAAGAATCCACCTGCTAATGCAGGGGCCACAGGAGACTCAGGTTTGATCCCTGGGTCAGGAAGACCCTCTGGAGTAGGAAATGGCAACCCACTCCAGTATTCTTGCCTGGAAAATTCGATGAACAGAGGAGCCTGCCAAACTACAGTCCATGGGGTCACAAAGAGTTGGACACAACTCAGCGACTGAGCACACACATCCTTGATGAACAAAGCTGTAAAAATCCTCAACAAAATATTAGCAAACCAAATCCAGCAATACATTAAAAGAATCATCCATCATGATCAAGTGGGATTAATTCCAACGATGCATAGACGTTTAACATCTGCAAGTCAATCAACATGATATATTATATTAACAAAACGAAGGATAAAAATCACATGATTATCTCAACAAACTCAGAAAAAGCATTTGACAAAATTCAATTTATGAATTTATGAATTTGAAAAATTAATTTTAAAAAAATGGGCAAAGGATCTCAATAGGTATGTTTATAAAGACACATCAAAAGGCACATAAAAAGGTGTTCAACATCACTAATTATGAGGGAAATGCAATCAAAACCACAATGAAAGATCACCTCACACCTGTCAGAATGGCTATTATCAACAAGAAAAAAAATAACAAATACTGGAGAGGATGTGGATAAAGGTATTCAAATCACCAACTTTTCTTTTTTCTCAACCTTTAAGTCTCCCCTCTTCAAATGTGTCTATTAAGCATAATTCAAAATTCATATCTATTCACAGAGAATTTCTGAATTGAAAAAGACGTATACATAAGTCAATTGATATAAGCCAACTCACTGTTGGCAGTTGTACATGTACATTCAAGCAAAGTATACACATAATATATCCGGCTTTCTAAAATAATACTGAGAAAGAGATCAATAAAGGCACAAGTGAGAACTGCTTCCATTTTCTTCAAAACTTCCTTTCTTTAATGGTTTCAAAGAATCTGAAAAATATTTATCTCTACTTTATCCAGATGGCTAAATTCCATAAAGAGCATTACATTTCACTGAGTAAATTAAATATTTAGTCTCCAATATGAATAGAAATACCTCAGCTTTACCATTCAATATAATTTTACCTTAAAATGACTCAGCACAGATCTCTGGTGGGAAAAAAAAAAAATGATCTAACTCTAAATAACTCTTTGAAATACATATTGCTTCATGAGTCAATGAATGCAAAAACTTCTTACATAACTACTAATATAATGGATAATGTATNGATCTCTTTGTGAATTAACTAGATGATAAACTGGGGAACTCCCTTCTCCCCTACACTCTGAGTGCTAAAACAGAACACAGCAAAAAAGGGTGGGGGGTGTAATTGTCCAGGAGCGAAGAAAAAAAGTAGAAGATTCTATAGGCACAGAAATGACTTTGATCTTTTCATGCAGGGATTCAAAAGTCTGGTGGTAATGACCTTGACCCTCTTCCTGGTGTTTTCTTTCATGGGAAATTGCAACAGTGCTCCTCAGGTAATCACAAGCAAAAAACTGGGGCTCCTCTATATGCTGAGTGCGTCCTTTCTTCCTTCTTCCCTCCCCTCTATTTCTTCCCTCCTTTTCCTTCTTCTCCTTCCCTTCCCTTCCCTTCCTTTTGTCCCCTCCCCTCCATTCTCGTTTATTTCTAATACTGGGCTGGGCAGCAACGCCTAACTGCTTTCCTCTTCTTGGGTTGTAGAGACTCTTTGAGAGAAGGAACTGGACTCCTCAAGCCATGCTCTACCTGAAGGGTGCACGTATGTTCCAAACACTTTGCTCTTCTGACAGCGGTAAAGGGAGAGAGAGCCTTGGGGGCGCAGGAATCCGTGGGACAGATGGAGACCTGCGGGGAGAGAATCCTCCCGAGTTTGTTCCCATAAATAACTGAGGTCATCCTAGTCTCAGTTAATCAAGGAGAAAGGTCGAGGGTGGAGGCAGGGGTGGGGTGGGAAGGATAATCAGAAATCCTCCAGCCAAAACCGGAAGGTAGTTGGCTCTTGCTCAAAGGAAGATTGGGGTTTCCCAGGCACACCGCCCTGGCTGGTGAGCGAGATCGTCGCTCCTTCCGAAACTCTGGGGGAGGTGCGCGGCTTTCCCGGGGGTCTCCTCCCCGCTCCGCGCCGGGGGCCGGGAGGCCCGCAGCCCCGCGCGCCCCGGCGGGGAGCACCGGCCTCGCCGCCCCAGCTCGCCTCCTCCTGGTCCGGAAACTCCGATCGGCCGGGCAGGGCGGGCGCTGAGCCCTTGTCTCGCCTTGGCAGAGGGGCGCCGCTTCCTTTCCGACCAGAGCCGGAGGAAGGACCTCTCCGACCGGCCGCCGTTCGGTGAGTGCGAGGGAGCCAGGAGGCCGCGGGCACCGGAAGACCGTGCGGGTCGGGAGGGTGCACTCCGCCCCCGGGAAGGCGGGCTCCGGGGCCGCCCAAGGTGGAGCCGGCCCCGCGCGGCCCGGCTGACTTTAAGGATAGAGATCCGGTGGCNTTACTAAAAAGCATGAACACGATCCAACTCAATGGGCCAAAGCAAGCTTTTGTATTTGTTTTTATATCCAGCGAACTTTCAACTATAAACTTAGAGTCCACCTAATTTCAATTGTTCTAAAAGCATTTTTGAGACTACTACAAAAAGTCATTGATTGTGGGCTGACAAAAGTTACTCTGATAACTTCTAACATCACTAATTTTCAATGATGCTTATTAGCATCCCCAACACTGGAGACAAGTATATTTTTTCCCAAGAAACACTCAAGAATGGGTAAGAATACAAAATTCACACACTACTTGAAAGTACAATTGCACCATCTCTCTCCCAAAATAAATTTCACACTTCGTGTTATATTTCAGCATTTCACTTATGTGATAAAACACCATCAACTAAGTCACAAAATAACATATGGAAATCTACACTTTGAATACTGCTTGGTAGTTTAGTTCCTTATAGGTGGGCAACGGTTAGGCGTGTTATTAAAAGAATCATTGTCATGATGTTTCTTTCCATTTTCAGGTCCACTATTGTTCATGTAGGAAGGATGAGAACAGAAGCAGTGGTAAAGAACCCATGTGCCAATGCAGGAGACATAAGAGACATGGGTTCAATCCCTGGCTCGGGAAGATCCCCTGGAGGAAGGCATGGCAACCCACTCCAGTATTCTTGCTTAGAGAATCCCCATGGACAGAGGAGCCTGGAGGGCTACAGTCCAAAGGGTTGCAGAGTCCAACATGACTAAAACAACTTAGAATGCACGCACATCAGTATTAACATTCTTATCAGAAAATTTAAACTCTACAGATCTGATCAAGAAAAACTGAAATCTGATTAGAAAAACTACAGAATTAGCACATAGGTTATGTTCTTTTCCAAGGACATTTTTTTGCTTTCAGGCATTCTTAACTTTTAGCACCAATGCTTATGCTCCTAGCTCCGCAGTTCTCAACACATGGTCTCCAGCATCCAATCTTCCTTCTTCTGGTGACACCACCGTTTCCCATGAGACAACCACCTCTCCCTATTCTCGGCCCCTGGATTTCAGGTAGTGCCTGAGACGAGCACAAGATGCAAGTCTGGGCAATCAAATTCACAGTGATTAAATCACTAGATACAAAATAAGTTCGATTCAGTCCTAGAACTTCTATTTTTTTGGTGCTGTAACTTTTTTCCCCAAAGTTCAAACTTTTACTCAATTAACAATGCCATGGTAATTTCAGGTGAACAGTGAAGGGACTCAGCCATATGTATGTATGCATCCCTTCTCTCCCAAACCCCCATCCATCCAGGCTGGCACATAACACCGAGCAGAGTTCCATGTGCTATATAGTAGTTTTTTGTTGGTTATCCATTTTAAATACAGCAGTATGCACATGTCCTTCCTAAAATACCTAACTAACCCTCCCTCCCCACTTCAGGCAACCATTACAATTCGGTTCTAGAACTTTTGCTGAAATTTTTAGTTACGAGATATTTTTATAAGTGCTAAGCTAGGCTGCTGGTAAATGTCTCTGTCATTTCATAAGAAGGGCCAATCAGAGAACAAAGCTCATGCATTTGCTTACACACACAGAGCACAGAGACAAATTAAAGAATGTCTCTGGTGACAGTATTGCAATGTCTTATAAACAAGTCTTTTCCCTGAATTTACCGTACGTGGTCAATAAACTCCTTTTTTCCCCCCTCACTTAGCTTCCTAGGGCTTTCTGTCACTTACTAGTCCTAACTAAGATGTATAGTTTCACATATAATTAGTTGTATCCCCTTATCATTTAAATCTCAATTGTCAGTGATAATTTTGGTAAGTCCTAGAGGACTGTCTGTATCAGACTCAAACACGCACTATAGAAAGTTTATAATGATAAAACCATTATTACAAAATGTCAACTTAGTGTCCCCACAACGATGACTCATTTGGAAAGCATGCTCTAAGGAAAAAGAAAAGAATGCAAAATTGATAATGTATTAAGAAATGCACAGCTCTACCAAGCAGAAGGTAAACATGAGCTTACAAAAAGACACCTGAAAAAATTCCATTCTACTGAATCTGGGCATACAAAATATCCTTACTTGGTAAGACACTGTACATATAAAAATCATTACAGTTAGTAGAACAGAAACGAAAAGTGGAGCTGAGAGAAACATTAACATGAAGTAAATACAACGTAAAATAGGAAATTCTGTCATTAGTTTTTTCCCAATGGAACAAAATATCCATTCTCACTTAGATTTAGAGTTTATGTAAAACTATACTGGCATTAATTTCCTACAGCCACTGTAATCACTACACATTTGTGGCTTAAAATAATAGAAACTTACTTTCTCATAGTTCTGGAAGCCAAAAATTTGAAATCAGTTTCAACATGCTCAATCAAAGAGGTTCTATGGGACAATCCTACACCAGGATTTCAGGATTCCTTGGCTTATCGGCCATATCACTCCAACCTTGGCCTCTGTAGCCACTTGGCCTTCTCTTCTGTTACGTAAATCGCTCCTCTGACTCTCTTTTACTGTGCATTTGGGGCCACCCAGATAACTCATGTGCTGTAGTCCATGGGGTCACAAAGAGTCAGACACGATTAAACAACTGAACTGAAGAGAGATAACCCAAAATAATCTTTAATCTCAAGATCCTTAACTTATTTATACCTACAAAGTCTTTGCTATAAGGTCACATTTATAGATTCTAGGGACTGTGATATGGATATATTTTAAGGGACCATTTTTCAGCCTACTGCTATGTCATAAGTCATTTCAGTAACTATAATACTACCAAAAAGGCTAAGAGTCTGGAAACTATATGAACTTTATATTCCCCAATTAAATTTTTTCACAATGTTCTCTATTTCTATTGGTACCAACACAAAAAGCTCCAAAAATGGCATATTCAAAATAAAAAGAGAAGACTCTAGTGAGTAAGAAAATAACCTACTAACCATAGCCTTAAGAAGTATTACTTTTAACTAAATTTAACATAGTATTCCTTGAAACTAGAGTAACTATCGTGATAATTCATTTTATTACAAATTTAAAAATTAAAATAAGACTTTACCTCCAGATCCTAACTGCTTGTAGAATCTGTATTCCAAATGTAGCTGTGGTGCTCTGGATTTCATGGGCTCCTATTATTTTAAAAAAAAAGCAACAATAAAAAAATATATGTTATTAAAGTATCGCTAGGCTCCAATTATTACGAAAGTTACAAATTGTGATGTCAACTCTTATATAGTGTAACACTCTATTAGGTACCCTTGGCTCCCTAAGGTTAAATCCAGATAATAATCAACTTTAAGTACAATGTAAAATAAATTAATGCCATAAACGTATACAAGGATAAGTGGCTATTAGACAAGCACTAGGGAAATCTATGTTTGACTCTGTGACCCTGAAGAAAAGTATACTGTTAACATTCTTGACTAAGCAATGATGGCCCTGATTCTATTTCTCCTGTTCCCAGGAATTACTGTGCCCTCTACACTATATATTTCTGATGGAAAGGTTCTGGGTTAAAGTGACATTACAGAAAACTAAAAAAGACGACGATGGAGATGGGAAAATTTTGACAGTAGCAACAATACATTTTTAAAAAATTTGGTGGAGTACAGCAGTCTAGTCAAGGCTATGGTTTTTCCAGTGGTCATGTATGAATGCGAGAGTTGGACTGTGAAGAGTGCTGAGCGCCGAAGAATTGATGCTTTTGAACTGTGGTGTTGGAGAAGACTCTTGAGAGTCCCTTGGACTGCAAGGAGATCCAACCAGTCCATTCTAAAGGAGATCAGTCCTGGGTGTTCTTTGGAAGGACTAAGGCTAAATCTGAAACTCCAGTACTTTGGCCACCTCATGTGAAGAGTTGACTCATTGGAAAAGACTCTGATGCTGGGAGGGATTAGG
>SJYV01006435.1:419568-442357 GCA_006410875.1 Neotragus pygmaeus | reverse complement strand
GGAGAAGGGGACAACAGAGGATCAGATGGCTGGATGGCATCACCGACTCGACAGACATGAGTGTGTGTGAACTCTGGGAGTTGGTGATGGACAGGGAGGCCTGGCGTGCTGCTATTCACAGGGTCGCAAAGAGTCAGACACGACTGAGCGACTGAACTGAACAGCTTACAGTAAAACACACAATTTCTAAATATTAGGCTCATGAGCTTTGTAAACTGCAACCACTAGCTCAAAAAGCCTTTAGCGCTTTTCTATCACCCTTCTCTCAGACTTCTATCATCTTTTGATTTGTTTTGTCTATTGTTGCATTTCATGCAAATGAGATTGTACGATATATGTTTTATATGTATGTCTGGCTTTTCATTCAACGTCATGTTTTTGAGATTTATACCTACACAGACAAACACATACACACTCATAGAACATAAACAGAAGCAAAGTAGATTTAAGATATAAATGTGTGAAAATAGTTGTAGGAAACAAAACTATAACAGAATAATAACACAGGCAAAGTGAACAAGATCCAACAGCAAAGTATATAACAAGCCAACAAAATTTAAACAAAACCAACAAAACTTCAAGAAGTACAAAAAAACAAAAATAACCAAAATTTAAAACCAATCTGTCAACACACTAAAACAACAGCAAAAAGAATTTGGAAACTAGGAGGCAGAAAAATATCTAAAGAATGAGAAAATTTTGTAGAATGAATGCATCTACATAAATTATACAAAATGCATTATGCAGGAAGAAAAAAAGAAAACACAGAAAAAAGATTAAAGAGCTGGACAATATAATGAGGACTAATATGCATATGATAAGGAAAAAAGAAAGAAAAGTGAGCAGAGGCAATAACTGAAGAAATAAATGCAAGAAGTGATGAAAGATAACAAACCAGAGAGTCAAGAGGAACGTGAATCCCAAACTAAAAAGAAATTTATACTTGGACATACCATAATGAAAGAACCAATGACAAAGACTTCAAATAAGGAAGCTGTAAAATCCCAGTGGAACAATTATAATCATAAGATTATTATAAGAGAAAACAATCAACTTAGTTCTTGAGAGGCAGGATGGTAGGGTAAAGGCAGAGGCACTGAAATTAAATTGTGCTGGGTGTGAATCATAAATTCACTACTTGCTAGATTTACTTAATCTTTTGGTACTTTTCAGTTCCCTTGTTTACAAAAGACAGATAAAACATTTTCTCATTTTATTTCTATATACATATATATGACTTAAAACAGCCCCTTCCATACAGTGGAATTCTTTAGTTAACTATATTAAAGTATATAACCATAACATATAAAGATATCCAAATAGACAATCATAAGTAAAATACATAATTCACTCAATCACCAATATTCCCTAGGTAAAAACAGAAACCCAGATCTACCTACTCTCTAATTTAGTAGAGTCAGTTCAGCTTGATTCCAATACTTTACTAGCACTAAAATTTTATTGTGCCACCATACAAGAAAAGTCACCTCATCATAGGATGAATTTTTCATTATTCATGAATGACAGGTTATTATGTAACTATAAACAAGATACATAACATGTCATTTGTTGTATGGCAGAAGGTAGGAGGAGAAGGGGGTGAAAGAGGATGAGATGGTTGGATGGCATCACCAACTCAGTGGACACAAGTTTTGAGCAAGCTTCGGGAGTTGGTGATAGACAGGGAAGCCTGGCGTGCTACAGTCCATGGAGTCGCAAAGAGTCGTGATTGAGCGACTGAACAGAACAAACAAGATATGAGAATGGTGGCTGAGATCAAGTTAACAAATTAACCTGAAGCAAACTATCAATATGAACTAGGGTAACATTAAATAAGTGTGTAAACCTTTATATGGGATATATATCAAAACTGAAATTAGTCACTAAAGTTTGCTCTCTGAATGAACACCACTGTCATCAAATAACACCTTTGTACCAAGGTACAAAAATAAGATAGTACTGAAGGTATACAGATACAACATTTTTAAGTGGTTACTTTTAAGGCATGTTCTGAACAAAATTACGTGGTTTTCAATAAACAGACAGTAAATATAAACAGACAAACATATAAGATAGAAAAAATATATAAGAATATTATATATATATGTATATACATATAATACACATATACATACATACATACACACACATGCAAATATTTAGGAAACTAAGTACCAACCATGGCTTAACAGTTTATATGAAAAATTTTCTATCTTGCCAATACATTTTTGAGGCAAGCATAACTCTATACCATACTTCAACCTCAAAATGCCACATATAGATATAAAAATACTTCCAGTTCTCCCAAAGAATATTGAATAACAACATTATTATATGTAGTTCTGATCACTGTGCTTTAATAACAGGCAAATCAAGGCAGAAAAATAATGTCAAAAACAAAAGAAGAAAAAAAAAATAAGGGGACTTCCCCATTGGCTCAGTGGTAAAGAATCCACCTGCCAATGGAGGGGACATGGATTCGATTCCTTGTCTGGGAAGATCCCACATACTGTGGAGCAACCAAGCCCACGCACCACAACTACTGAGGCTGTGCTCTAGAGCCTGGGAACCACAACTCCCAAGCCACACACCACAGCTACTTAAGCCTGCTCGTCTAGAGCTCATGCTCTGCAACAAGAGAAGCTACCACCACGAGAAGCCCACGCACCACAACCAAGAGCAGCCCCTGCCCACAGCAACTAGAGAATGCCTTCCCAAAGCAATAAAGACTCCATTTAGCCAAAAATAAATTAATAAATAAATTGAAGTTCCAGAATCAAAAAAAAAACTTGACATTTAAAAAAAATATGGGAATAGTGACACAGCATGAAGGTAAACTAAAACAAGTGACTTATGTGTGTATACATAGGAAGGCTAACAGATGACATAGTATATGTTTAGTAAGGTATCAAAGATGTCAACAGGGTAAACAAGTTTCAAATCTGAAAATAACTGGAGCTAAGGGTCACCAGTTAATGACTGAAATTGACAAGTAAAGGTGAGCCTAGCATGGCTATTTTGACATAAAGATTTATCTGCCCTAACCTATCAGTTAAGTATTATTCCCGTGAGTGGAACTACTCACTACAAGCCATCAGTAACAAAGACTATAGGTATTGCCATCTTTGTGTGCCACGTCCACTCCCAACACTGGCCTAGACCACGGGAAAAGAAAAGTCAGCAGTGCCCATTCCTTGCATCCTGGCCTCCCTATTGTGATTCACACAAACTAACTCCCCTTGTCCTGACTACACACTCATGAGGGAACCTTGTAAATTTCTTTCTGTAATTTTAACTTAATATTCTATGTAGATCAGCCTGCAGAAAGAAAACATGATTATACTGTTGAGGGCATTCTGGACCCATAATGGTAAAATACCTTCACTGTAAGTTAGAAATTAACTCTTCTGAAATACTTACACCTGAGAGCTTGATTGACTGAGTGAATTCATGGATACTGTGAATCTAGTTCTGATTAACAGTGACAATTTTAAGGAGACAGCCTAACCAGATTTTCTGTCATAAAACCCAAGGACCAGAACTTAAACCTTGGTGAACTCATGCCAGGTAAATGCCAGTCCCAACTCACATGTCAGTGAGCCCATCTCAGGAGCACCACAACCCCTTCTGGGCACTTTTACTTTCCAGTAAAAATAGACAGCATTTGTTCCAGTGAAACTTGACTTATACTCACAAATATACTTAAACTGTGCTTTTTAACTTAAATCACAGTTTTCTATCTTATCCCCAAAGTTTTGTTTTTCAATTTCTGCAACTTGAATAGGCTCTTCTGTAGTCACTTTACCCTAATTACAGAGGTTATATTGGCAGAAACAAGATCAAGACTGGCAGGCAGGCTGGGGAAGCCAAACAAGCCATGCTCAACCTCAGCGAAACCTGGCTGGCAAACCAAATAGCAGATTTGCACCAAAACACAGTTATATGTCATAAAGATTCCCAGATCCCAACTATACCAAAAACAAAGCTGCCTTACAGCTGTCATACCAAGCTTCTTTAGGACTTCAAATCAGTCCCTTGGGAGTTTGCTTTCCTGGCTAACCTCCACCCACATCAAGAATTTCTGAATCCCTGAAGGTCAAGCAAGACCCAGTTTTACCAAACATAAAACACAAACAGAAAAGATTTTGGAAGCTACCTGGAAATACATTTCCAAATAATGTAATCCTAAACACTAAAGACACTTTGGTCCAAATGCTTGAATCAGGAAAGTTAGAATGCCTTGCATTCTAACTTCGAGCATATTAAAAATGCCAGTACATCAGCTTCCTCAAATTTGAAGCAGTGCCAAATTTTAAGAATTCAATTCTATAATGCTGTCACAGTAAAAGAATTGTTATTGTAACACAGAAAGACACAGATATCTTACATATACATTACCATACACTTGAGGGGCATGATGATGCTAGAAGCTTAATAACAAAGGATCAGTTATGCCTCATACTTTCCAAATAAACACTCAAGTTACAAATGATATGGAAAAAACTAGTGAAAATGCAACTTAATCATTAAAGAAATAACAAGAAAATGATTGAAGAAAAATAAGAAACATGAACTTACCAATTTAATGGCCACATATTCATTTGTATACAAATTTTTCCCTTGAAAAAGAAAGAAAAATGTCAGATTCTACCAGAAGTGAATTTTTAAAGATATATTATGTAAAACTGCTCTGAGGGGATAGGTAGAGAAGCACAGAATACATTTAAATAAAATATAATTTTTGCTTCCAACTATTTAGCAGAAACCTCAATAACAGGGATATATTTAAATTTATGATCAACTCAGTAACACTTAGTATTTCACCTGGATTCATAGAAAAAAGTTAAGACTAACTAGAAATACTTTATCCTATTTATTAAAAAAAAAAAATAGAAAAACTCTTGTTTTGTTAGAATACTGTGTATCACTTAGAAAGTAATCAACAGGCAAACACACTACTAAGTTTCAAAACCAGAACAGTATATAGAAACTAGACTACACGATTCCTTTTTCAATCACCACCTCATTTTAAATCCTTTGTTATTATTGGATGTGATCTTAATAGGGCTCTTACATAATCTAGTATATATACAGAAAAATCTGTAATACACTTAAAACAAAATTTTAGAAATACTATTCAATAACTGGCTTTGACAAACTAGTTATTTACTTTGAGGGGAAGAAGTGTTATTAGCAACTTACCTTAAAACCAAATTAAATTCCAGTTATTTTAAGAGTTAGATATAAGCCATAAAACAAGAAAAAATACTTANGTCCAGTTCTAAGTGTTGCTCCTTGTCCTGCATACAGATTTCTCAGAAGGCAAGTCTGGTGGGCTAATATTCCCATCTCTTTCAGAATTTTCCAGTTTGCTGTGATCCACAAAGTCAAAGGCTTTGGTGTAGTCAATAAAACAGAAGTAGACATTTTTCTGGAACTCTCTTACTTTTTCAATGATCCACTTTGTATAGGCATGCCCTTAAATAATAGGCTTTTCAATCCATATTTGGTATGTATATGAACAAACTAACAATGTATGTTCAATGCACAAAGTATATGTTTGTGGGTATAATACAAGTAAGAGAGAGGAGTGTGCGTATGGAGGAAATCCAATTAAGAGAAGGCGCCAAGTAAACTGGTACCAGTTCACTGAAGTTTTAATCCAATTTCAAAAGATGTTTCCAATAAATAGTACTTTGTGCCATACTGAACTTGAAAAGATGGGTTTACCAATATTGGGATATTTGAATGGTCATTATTATAAAACTGTGTTCTACAGAAATTCCATATATGGTTACATCAGGGACTACTAATCAACTGAAATATCCCTGTTCACCTTCCTTAGTAAAGGAACGGCCTAAAATGTGTGCCCAGCTAGACTACATTTCTAGCCTCTCTCAAGTTGGTGCAGACATGTGATTTTAAGTTATAGATATGAGTCAACATAAGGCATGTCACTGTCCACGTGCAAGAATGAACATATTATCTTCTGGCCCTTTTCCTAGCTGGGTGTCTGGAGACAGCAAAAATGGGAGTAAACAACTCATAGATCGAGACTGAAGCCACATACTGAGGGTGCAGAGATACCCTGATAGCCCTTGGTGCTTGTTCTTCTGGCCTGTGTTATATGAAAAAGAAAGGAACTACTTTGCCTAACACTGCTGTATGCTAGGATCTCTTTCTTATAGCATTATAGCCTACTCCTTGTTACATTTTTCAGAAAAATTTTAAGCTTCAGCTAGTAAATGTAAGAAAATCAATAAATATAAAAAAGATGAATCCACCCAAATCTGCATATTTACTTGATACATATGGTAAGACCTGCAGAATTTTCAACAAAACAATTCTTAAACAAAAAGTTATAAAAACTTCTGTGTCTACTTAATTATATCAAAATTTACAATATCTTACTTCAGATATGGTAATTCATAAAACAACAGATACACCCTTGTTCTCTTCTTTCACGTGATGGTCAGTCAGGCATAGCTCTACAAGAGGAGACACAGAAAAAATATCATGTTTTGGCCAGGTGCAGAAGACAGGAGCAAGGGTAGAGCTTTGGCCAAGATCTTTGGTATTTCTGCAGGAAAAGCAAGATCAGTTCAGTTCAGTTCAGTCGCTCAGTCGTGTCCAACTCTTCGTGACCCCATGAATCACAGCACACCAGGCCTCCTTGTCCATCACCATCTCCCGGAGTTCACTCAGATTCATGTCCATCGAGGCAGTGATGCCATCCAGCCATCTCATCCTCTGTCGTCCCCTTCTCCTCCTGCCCCCAATCCTTCCCAGCATCAGAGTCTTTTCCAATGAGTCAACCCCTCGCATGAGGTGGCCAAAGTACTGGAGTTTCAGCTTTAGCATCATACCTTCCAAAGAAATCCCAGGGCTGATCCCCTTCAGAATGGACTGGTTGGATCTCCTTGCAGTCCACGGGACTCTCAAGAGTCTTCTCCAACACCACAGCTCAAAAGCATCAATCAGGGGAGGGTAAACATCTTAGCAGTGACTAGTCTGAATAACTCTGTTAACCTTCGGTGAGCAGTTTCTCTAACTGTCTTGTACTTTGCCACGGGATGCCTTCAGGAAGACTGCCTCCTGGAATGCATGGGCCATGAGAGAGGAGGGAGGTACAGCTCTAAATTGGTTAGTTTGCAGATCAAAGGCATGCTCCCAATTTTTTCTATCTTGAAGAACTGGCTATCCTCTAGACGTGCAGTCTTTCCATAGAGTGAAAGGATTTAGCTTTTTTGGTTTCTTTTTATTACTAAAGCAATGTTATATTAGCTGGTTTGTATTCCACACATTCTAGAATACATCCACAGTAAGAGGTCTATATGGCTGACCAGAAAGGTTTCTCTTCAGATGTTAAAGCCTCATAATACACAGGAAAGTAAAAAATGTATACAATATAACCCCACACTTGAGCTAGCTTTGTTCTGTCTCATTCTGTACCTGTTAAAAAACATTTCTGGGGGTTTTGGTTAATTGTCTAAGCTAGGAATATATCCAACATGCTGGTTGCAAGCCTTACCACCAATACAAGGATAAAATAAAACCAAAAATATCAATTCATCATTTTACAATTAAAAATACATATAAAAATGATAGTAAACACATTTACTTAAACTTAATTTTAGACTTTTTTTTTAATTAACTATTTTCTTTTGAATCTCAAGTCAAGTTTTTTATTTTCAGCTTTCTTTCTTTAGTGTGTGTGTGTCTGTTAGCCACTCAGTCGTGTCCGACTCTTTGCGACCCCTTGGAATCAAATCCTCCAGGCAAGAATACTGGAGTGGGTTGCCATTTCCTTCTTTCTTTAGTAACCCTCTATAAAAGTACTTTCAACAGAGGGTTATAGTGTCTCTCCTTGGGGCTTTTGGAAATGGGAGTGGGGGCTAGGGGGGAGGAATCTGGGGCTACATGTTGAGATGCAATTCCTGTTTAGTGTCCAAGAGGTCTGAAGTTCTAAATACCACACAATGTATGGGACAGTCTTCTAACAAACAAGCAAACAAAAACAAAATGCTGTCCAGCCCAAGATCCTAATAGCATCTTTCTTGACAATCACTTACCTATAACATATATACTCTATATATTCTTTCTTACTCAATACTAATCACAAAAAAATTTAGTGCCAGAAATCAATGTCTATTAACATGGTTTTAAAGAAAACAGTTTAAGAATTCAAACCAGCTTTTAATATTAGCATGTTTATCCAGATTAAATAAACATGTTTATTCACATTTATCATAGGAAAAAAATGACAGTTATAACAACTCTTTCTGTACAGAGAAATCACCTGGAACCTTTTTAAAAGGGATGAAACCTCCCTTTATTTAGTAGTCTGCTGGTGCTGGTGCTGCTGCTGCTAAGTCGCTTCAGTCGTGTCCAACTCTGTGTGACCCCATAGATGGCAGCCCACCAGGCTCCTCTGTCCATGGGATTTTCCAGGCAAGAGTGCTGGAGTGGGGTGCCACTGCAACTGGACATGTTGCTGCTAAGTCATTTCAGTCATGTCCGACTCTGTGCGACCCCATAGACGGCAGCCCACCAGGCTCCCCCATCCCTGGGTTTCTCCAGGCAAGAACACTGGAATGGGTTGCCATTTCCTTCTCTAATGCGTGAAAGTGAAGTCACTCAGTCGTGTCCAACCCTTAGTGACCCCATGGACTGCAGCCTACCAGGCTCCTCCGACCATGGGATTTTCCAGGCAAGAGTACTGGAGTGGGGTGCCATTGCCTTCTCCGACTGGACATGTTACATGTATTGTTAAGTGTTGAAACAGTAACATGTATAGATAAAACATTTAAATAAAATCTACACAACTATACAATAAAAACCCACAGGTAGATTAGATATAATAAACAGATAAATAGCAAGATGATAATGGATGGATGGATAGACTAGTAAGTCATCTTATCCCTATTCCTGCTTATTCACAGACTGCAAAAGAATGGGGGTATTTTGCTGTTTTTTTCAGTATACAGCATGTTAGTTTCAGTTTTTTAGGAGTAATACAGTTTTCTCACATGCCCTAGCTAAAATGTTCCACTAGATTATTTTGTGTGTATACACACATATACCTACACACACATATACATGCATACACACACACAGATGTGTGTGTGTGTGTATATATATAGTTATTTTGAAATAAATTATGTGAAATCAATTCTGAATAATAAATGCCAAAATATTATAGAACTATACTCATATATACAGAGTGACACAGTACAAATATATATGTCATAATATACAGCTAGAAAATTAATTTATATTAAATTTAAATATACACCCAACAGGCTATAATCTAAATTAAGAACAAATATCTTGATATCCTTTAAAGGAGTAGAACAATCACTGCTTTCCTGAAACAGGCAAGGATAATGTTGGTTCTTTTACATTGTTATCTACATTTAGTCCTCACAGTAATTCAGGAAGCAGAAATAATTCCATTTTAAAGTTGACAAATTTGAAGCCCCATGTGGTTAAATGACTTATGCGTTCCATAATGGCAGAGGAAATTTTTATATTTTCCAATGTATCATCAGTGTCTAATCACGCTTCATACATAATACTGTAGACATGTGATAAATTTTTAATGGATGGATGGGTGCAATTCAAGGTCAGACAATAATCTGCTTTTTTTTTTAATGCCAAAATCAGAAACAATTTAAGAATTTCAAAGTATCATTACAATACCTTTTAAAACATAAAATATAAAACATTCACCCTTTCAAATATTTGAGTCCCTACTAAAATGCAGAAGAGTCTATTAGACACATCATATGTATAAAATATGTCATTACCTTTTATTAGATTGCTTCATTCAAAGATTTAATGTACATTAACTACATAAAACAGTAATGAAATGAAGGAATAACTAAAAATTAAAATGTTTTTGGCCCAGATGGTAAAGAATCTGCCTGCAATGCAAGAGACCTGGATTTGATCCCTGGATTAGAAAAAGTCCACGGAGAAGTGAATGGTCACCCACTCCAGTATTCTTCCCTGGAGAACTCCATGAGCAGGAGCCTGGTGGGCCACAGTCCATGGGGGTCTCAAAGAGTCTGATACTCTTTGAGACTAAAACTTCACTTTCTTTCAAAGTGTTTTTACAAGATGATAAAAAGAAGTAGCTGAGTAGATGAACATACAATTGCATATATTTTTATAACACCAAGGTTGAATCTAGTGAAAACTGCAAAGCTAAGTTTTTTCTTTTTATTTAAAGAAGTTTACACTCATGCTGGTGCATTAACAGAGAGCCCTCAAGGAACCTCAATACTGACTCCCATAAAACCGTGCTGTCCTCCTTCTTGTTTCTCTTCAATGAAGATAGCCACATCTTCATTGCACTAGGAGTTAAAAAGATAGATTTGGATCGTGAGGCCATCATTAAATTGATGTGTGACATTTGTCAAGAAACCTTCCCTGAGTTTCAAATGTCTTAAAAGTAGAGTTAGGAGGTTAAAGTAGACCAATGTTTCCCAAACTTACCCGATTGTAAAAATACACTGAATCAGTACTTTGTGTCCCTTGGTAAGAATATAGATTTCTAAACCACTCTGGACATACATGGGGGAAGAGGGGAACACATTATAATACTGCAAACTGCACTGATTCTGACATCGTTTGAGGATATTACCTTAACTTGAAGCCATACAGTTACTAAATGTTTTCCAGTCAGAAAAGGTAGTAAGCAGTTACTAAAGTAACCAGTTACTAAATGTTTTCCAATCAGAAAAAGTAGCCTAAATATCATTCTTCAAGAGTACACTGCAAAGACTCCCCTGGTATCTCTTTCAGCCTGCTAGAGCTTTTTCATTTACTTTCTTTTATCTTTTAATCTGGATGGCTAATCTCAAGAAAACAGACACTGTTTTCTTACTAAGTAATGACCCAGAAATGAAAATACAAGTACACAGAAATTCTTAGTATTCTGTATTATTTAAAATTACCACAACAATGAAACAACTGAACAAGTAACTAATGAAATCATTTCATTCAAAAGTACCCTTCATTTTTAAAAAATGCTCCCATTATTATGGAATAAACAAAACAGTCTTACCTAATCGTAGTTCTCCAAAATTCCCACATCCAATTTTTTTTCCAACTCTAAAGTTAGGTCCAACCATTAAAACTCCAGAGGATGAAGAACCAGTTCCTCGAGTGTTATGTCCCAACCGACCACTAGGTCGTGCCATTCTATCATCTGATTTGTCCTTGTCTTTCTTTTTACTTTCCATATCAAGTTTGCGGTACTCCACTTTGAATTCTTTAATCAAGACAAGCACACTGAAATAGGGTATCGTGAGAACTGGTACATCACTAGGTAACTGCACCAGGTGGGTGATGTTAACATTCAAATTGCAGTAGGTAGTCAATGAACTGGCGCGTGTTCATCCCATTCGTAAAATTTTTCTCAGCTGTCTTTTCAGCAAAACATGTCTTCAGAATTATTTTTTCAATGATGTGAGCTGATATTGATAGAGAGCTAGAATATTAAGAAAAGAAAATTAGTCAACTTACAGAGAATTAAAAACCATGTTTCGGAAATTAATAATGTTCAGGTAATGGACTTATTAGTTAATGCCCACTGAAATCAAACCTCAGCAAGACTCTTAATCATTACCCTTTATTCCTATACTTTAATACCAAAGGGATCACAAAAACAAAACCAAACGAAATCAGTGATTTGCTTACTTTAAAAAAAATAAATAACAAAAATGTACTGAGTATTTCATAAGTCAATATACATTCACCAGCCTAGACCTTCCAGCTTAGAATCATTCCAATTAAAAAAAAAAAAAAATTCAAAGAATTCCAGTAAGTCAATACAGGAGTATCAATTTAAAAGCAAGAAAAGAGAATACACTTTTCAAATTAGTAAAAGAGTTTAATATCTTTCACATGTTCATAGATTTAATAATTTTCAAGGGCTTTTCAAATATAATTTTTATTTGATCTTCATTTATTCAAATATTTATTACTTGTAACTACATACGGGAATGGAGCAATCGTAACAAGGTTTGAAATAAATAGTACATTTCTGATTAATTTTAGCAACTCACCAAATATTCAATTATTCTTAACACCCAATCTATTTATAAAGTTTCTTATTATATCTGCCATGATCTTAATATTGCAGATGAAATATAAGCATCCGTTTGGTATAAGTAAAATTTAATGAGTTTTACATATACTGTTTACTTTCTACAATAGAGTAACTAATACTGAACTTCCCCTTGCTGTAAATAATTATGAAAATGGACAAATATTTTCAGGCATTGAATAATAGGTAGAGCAAACTTCGATCTCTCAGAAAATAGAAACACAGAAGGTGAATTCCACCTTCACTCAAGATCTCCAGCTAGGGACAGTTTTCTGACTACAGCACAGGGAAGTGGAGACTTAGGCAGGGCCCAGTGATCACAGATCAGAGTTTGGGATGTTGAAGCTAGTGGAATTGGCAGGACAGTACTAAAGGTGAGGGAGCTGTACAATTTTAGGGGTAAGAGGTGACAGGGCTGAAGCAAGGCTAGCAGACAAACTACTCTCAGGTTGAATAAAGAATGGAGACACCAATGGCTGTAGAGTGCCAGGATATCTTAAAAGTTCCTACCTAGTCATGGTGGAGGAACCTCATTAATATCCCAGAATTCAGTTGAGATGCCAGAAAGACCAAGTCTTAACAGAAGGATCATACTGTAGAGTAAGGACTACTTAGAATAGCCCGCCTAAGGCCTAAAACCAAGCCTAGAGAAGATTAAGAATATCTCCAACTACACTAACTGCATCCCAGAATGAAACTTGACATAATTAAAAAGACAGAGAGAGAAAAAAAAAAACAGACTTTCAACAATGCTGAATTCATAATGTCTGGCATAAAGTTATAAATCACTAGATATGAAAATAATCAGTAAATGTGACATGCAGTCAGAAATAAAGCTATCAAAGGAAACAGACTCCAAGATGACCCTGATACTGAAATTAGAAGACAGGACTTAAAAACTACTAAGTAGCTGTTAAAGTTCTACTACATTAAAGAAAGAGAATGGAGCAGAAAAAATATTTGAAGAAATAATGGTGGAAAATTTCTCGAATTCACTGAAAAACATTAACCTATAAAATGGGGAAACTCAGCAACTCCGTAAAGAATCAATACAAAGAAAATTAAACCTAGGTACATCAAAGAGCAAAAACCCAGAAATTAAGGGAAAGTCCTGAAAGCAGACAGAGGAAAACTCCACAACACACAGGTGAACTTCAAAACGCATCAGAAATAATGGAGACTGAAAAGAAAATGGGAGAACATGTTCAAAGCAATGGAAGGAGGAAAAGAACTCAACCAAGAACATGACGTCCAGTAAAATTAGTCTTTGAAAATGAAAGTAAGTCATTTTCGGGTGAAGGAAGATAAGAATAGTCACCAGCACACTTCCACAAGAAATACTTTTTAAATAATCCATTATGTTTAATTAAATCACATGATACCAGAAGAAATGCGAAACTTTAAGAAGAAATGAGGAACACTAGAAATGGGAAATGAATGGGTATTCATTTCCTCAAAAGATAAATTACTTGTTAAAGCACAAATCATTTTTTAGTGTCATTTATAAGATATGGGGAAGTAGAATGAATATATGATAACAGAAATGGCAGGGGCAGTAAGCAAATGGAATTATATTAAGATTCTTATATTTGTTAAGAATGAAGTAGTTAAATATTAATTTTAAATGGCAAGGCAGACAGTAAACAGAACTACATTATTTTTTAAGATTCTTATATTTGTTAAGAATGAGTGGTTCAATATTAATTTTAAGCAGCCCATGACAAATTAAAAATGCATATTATAATACCCAGACCAAACACTAAAAATTAACTGCAGTAGAAACAGCTAACAAGTTAATACAAGAAATAAAGTAGGATGATAAACATTTGATTAAAACGAAAGAAATAAAAGAGATATGAGACAAAAAAGAGAACACCAACAGAAGAGACTTAAAAATACACATATAGTGAAAATGGACCATAAAAAGCATAAAGCTTCCCATAAAAAGCAAAAAGACTTTAAAAAAGAAAAAAACCAAGATCCAACTATACATTGTCTCTAAGAAACAACTTTACATACAAAGACACAGACAAACTAAAAATGAAATAATAGAAAGATATACTATGCAAACAGCCTCAGATTTGCAGATGACACCACTCTTATGGCAGAAAGTGAACAAGAACTAAAGAGCCTCTTGATGAAGGTGAAAGAGAAGAGTGAAAAAGCTGCTTAAAATTCAACGTTCAAAAAACTAAGATCATGGCATTCTGTCCCATTACTTCATGGCAAATAGATGGGAAAAGAATGGATACAGAGACAGACTTTACTTTCTTGGCCTCCAAATCACTGCAGATGGTGACTGCAGCCATGAAATTAAAAGACACTGGCTCCTTGGAAGAAAAGCTATGACCAACCCAGACAGCAATATTAAAAAGCAGAGATGTTACTTTGCCAACTGAGGTCCATATAGTCAAAGCTGTAGTTTTTCCAGTAGTCGTGTATGAATGTGCAAGTTAGACCATAAAGAAGGCTGAGTGCTGAAGAATTGATGCTTTTGAACTATGGTATTGGAGAAGACTCTTGAGAGTTCCTTGGTCTGCAAAGAGATCAAACCAATCAATCCTAAAGAAAAGCAATCCTGAATATTCACTGGAAGGACTGATGCTAAAGCTGAAGTGCCAATACTTTTGGCTACCTGATGTGAAGAGCCGACTCATTAGAAAAGACCCTGATGTTGGGAAAGATTGAAGGCAGCAGGAGAAGGGGATGACAGAGGACGAGATGGTTGGATGGCATCGCTGACTCAATGGACTAGTTTGAGCTAGCTCCGGGAGACGGTAAAGGATAGGGAAGCCTGGTGTGCGGCAGTCCATGGGGTCGCAGACAGTCACACATGACTGAGCAACTGAATAGCAACAATGCAAACATCAAGTATAATAAGCCTTAGAGGCTATAACATTATCATACCAAGTAAACATCGAAACAAGGGAGACTCTCCAAAGATACAGAGATCTATTTCCTAACAACCGAAATATCAACTCAACAGAAAAACGTGAAAAATCATTTAAATGACATACAAATGAGCAAAATGAAGGAAAGACTTTAAAATAAGGATTAGTTTGAAATAACTGTTTGAAAAAGACAATCATAGTTGAAATGTTAACGCTGTTGTTTCACTGTTGTTTGATAAAATAGAAGATAAAAATAACAGTATGTATATTCAAACAGTAGATCTAATATCATCAACTACTCTGAACTGACATTTATAAAATACAATATCCCAAAACGGAAGAATAATATTTCCTTTCAAAAACGTTCATCACGAAAGATCATATGCTATCATTATTTAAGTCTCAAGTAACTAAAACATTGAAGTATACTCTCTGATCTCATATTTCTAATATTAGAAATGTTAAGATTTAATATTTGAAATAAATTCAACAAATTAACAGGAAAAAAAAGAAAGTATCTCAACAGACAATAAAACGCATTTGACAAAATTCAACACATTAATGTTTAAAACTTCAGTAATCCAGAAAGAGAATCAAACGTCAACCTAATAAATGAGTTTTTCCTTAAAAAAAAAAAAAAAAAAGATACCCAACATCATTCTTATATGGTAAAACACTGAACTCTTAATCGAGATAGGAGAAAACAAAAGAATGTTTGCTCTCAGATCTTCCATTCAACACATTGTACAGAAGAACTAGCCTGTACAGTAAGTTAAGAGATGCAAAAGGCATGAAAAGTGAAGAGGAAAAGGCCAAACTACTGTTATTCAGAGACATTGTAATTGTGTGTGCAGAAAACCTTATAGGGAGACAGCATCAATAGGGCAACATAGGTCATTCCCAACTTCAGTTCCCCTCACAAGACCAGCTAGCAACTATGCATAGGCAAGAAGCCTCTGAAACAAATCCCCAGAACCCAGGGCTGAGGCCAAGGCACCCTCCTGAACCAGAGAGGCAGAGAAGGGCAAGAGTGGCTACACTCTGACCACACTGGGCCTCCCCCAAGGCTGACACAGCATCACACCCACAGGGCCCTCAAGCCTATGGTTTCCCTAGCGGAAAAATGAGAGTCCGAGGTGGACCTCCAGCTTCTCCAGTCTGGCAGGATGCTCACGGAAGACCGAGGTGGACCTCCAGCTGCCCCAGTCTGGCATGATGCTTCCTGGGAGGCCCACTCTGGTCTTGCCTCACCGTGATCACTGTGGGAACCATTAGGGAAAAAAAGAAAAACCTCAATAGAACAATAGTAAAGATACACAATCAGTAATCAAAAATCTCCCAAGAAAGAAAACTCCAGGCAAGAATGAGGAACAATTAGAACTCTCGATTCCTAATGTGAATATATAATAGTACAACTTTGATTCTAAGAAAGTTTGATAGTCTATTCTATGTAAAATATACACCTATCTGATGACCTAACAATACCACTCTTAGGTAGTTACTCATGAGAAATTAAAACATATATTTAGAGAAAGACTTGTACACATGTATTTATAGCAGCCTAAATCAGTGACAGCCAAAACTGAAAACAATCCTAATATCTACTAACAGGAGAACAGATATACAAACTGATATATTCATTCAGTGGAATATTACTCAGTAAATAAAAAGGAAAGAACTGTTGATATATGTAACCATATGGATGAATCTCTCAGATATGAGATTGAGATAAATCAGGCACAAATGAGTACATATTATACAGTTCTTGGCAAATTAAGTTCTAGAATCAGCAAAAATAAGTTGTGGTAATAGAAACCAGATCAGTTGTTGCCAAGAGTGGTTGAAAGCTTGGAAAGTGGCATAAGGGAACTTTACGGGAGAAAGGAATATTCTCTACTGTGCTTGGGAGGGGATTATACAAGTGTATACATTTATATAAATTCATCAAACTAAAAATCTATGTGTTGTATTATATGTAGATAATACTTCAAAACATGATTTTTTAGAAATAACCCACTCCAAAAATAATGCTACATCTCAAAGTTCCTATGTTTTCTCTACTATAACTTTATCCCAAAACTCATGTGAAAACACTACAGCTTTTTAAGGTCAATGAACATGTAAGTATTTTAGAAGGTTTTCTTTAAAAAAGCCCTTTCAAGGGACTTCCCTAGCAGTCCAGTGGTTAAAAGACCCCACCATTCTAACACAGGGGGCTGTGGGTTCAATACTTAGTTGGGGAACTAAGATCCCACCTGCCACAAGGTGCAAACAACCAACAATAACAAAAAAGGCCCTTCTACAACTTCTTCTATTTAGAAGAAAGTAATTTCTTTCCCATTTGCAATTTTTCATGCTATTTTCAATATGTACCTTTTCGTTTACCAAATATCCAAAATACATTCTAAGTGTTGTAAGAATTCAAATACAAAGTAAAAATACCCTTGGGAGGCCCATACGTCTTATCCTTCATCCCACTTGCTCTCCTCAGATGTAAACATTACTTTGTTTGTTCTATACGATCCAACTCTTTTCGTAATGCCTGTGCATGAATATATTTATGTACAGCAATACTTGCAGGTCTGTCTGTTTGTTTTACAAAACAGGTCAGTGTACAGCCTCTGACGAACTAAAACTTCCTCACAAAAGAAACAGCATTCGAAAGCAAATCATCCACTGAAAAACTTTTGCCTTTTCCCTTTCATAACTCTCCACTCACCTGGACCCTGGAGGATCAAGGGCCAGCTTAATGAATGGCTGAGGAGGCAGGAGGAAAAGTCAAGAGACAGCCCCAAATTCCTTCCTCAGAAGAAGTTTCAAGAGACAGGAAGAAGTGACCAAATAGCTTAAAACTGTACTTGAAAATGGAACAAGTATTAACACCCCAAAATAACTCTTCCCCAAACTGAACTTATTCCTATTAACATATGGTAAGAATCAATGGAAACCAGCCACTTATATCATTTATGAGTGGGGAAAAAAGAATAATCAAAGTATACAATTTAGTAGTTAGTGAGAAATGAGGCTGTTTCCTATTTTACTCCATCGTTTTCACCACATTCAAGAAACTGCTCACAAACCTGTCTTATTAGACTTTTTTAGTCTTTTAATATAGTTAACAAATAGAATTTTTGATTAAATATTTTTTATTAAGGATGCCAAAGAGTGCTAGTATTTTCCCTATTGTTGCACCTATCAAACAGTATTGGAATAGACAAGTCTGTCTATAGTCATGGTCAGCAAACTCCAGCCTGCAGGCTAAATCCAGTCTCTTGTCCAACACAGTCTACAAACTAAGAATCGTCTTTACATATTTACATGTTTGGAGGAAAAACAGTATTTTGTGACACATTAAAATTATATGAACTTCAAATGTTAGTGTTCATAAACAAACTTTCATTAAGAATAAATCCATGCTAAGTCATTTATGCATTGTTAAAGCTGTTTCATGCTACAAGACAGTTGTTAGACCGTGTGGGGCACTCTTATCATTTCACGGTGCTGCCAGAAAACCACAAACTGCAGTGATTTTCATGCTTCTAAGGCACAGTGGAGTGTGGATTATGTATTTCAAATCAGATGGCAGAGTGCTGTGTTTATTATGTAATGACACTAAAGAATATAATATACTTGGACATGACCAAAAGTACTAGTTTTCTGTTACTGTGGAACAAACTACCAAAAACTTAGCAGCTTATAGCAACACATTTATTAGTCCAGAGTTTCCGTGGATCAGAACTCTGGGCACGACTCAGCTGAGGCATTTGCTCAGGATTTCACAGACTTCATCAAAGATCAGCTAGACGACATTCTTATCTGGAGGTGAAAATGGGAAAGAATCTTCTTCCAAGTTCCTTCAGATTGTGGACAGAACTCACACCCCTGCAGTGTATAACTGATGGTGTCAGCTTCTTGCCAGCTCTCAGGTAGAGGCCACCCTCGGGGCCTACATGGTGTCGACAGTTCCCAGCAGCTACCAACAGTTCCTTGCCACACAGACTTCTCCAAAATGGCCACTTCTTCATACCTCTAAGAAGAATCTACAACTCCAATCTTTGAAGGATAAGTCTTAAATAAGGCAACGTAACCTTCTTTCACATCCAAGTCCCAATCTTTGTACCATGCTCCAATACATCGGTTCTCCCAGGTCTTGGAATCCATGCTAGCTGCTTCCAAACCTCTTTGATGTTATCTGCCTGGCTATGTACTAGAAAGAGCATTGTATTAAAAAAAAAAAAAAAAAAAAATAGAAGTCATCTTAGAATCTCAACTAGTTGTAAAGCCTTAGGCAAGGTCTAATCTGTCTAAGCTTATTTTAATAATTATGAAATAGGAGGATTACACTAAGAGACTTCTGAGGCTATTCTTACATTATACACATTATTATAACTGTCTGCTGTATTTGATGACAAGGATTCATTATATGTAACCTGGTGATCTCTGAACCTAGCATACAGTCAGGCACCTAGGACAGTCAATAGCTACTACAGATTAAGAGACGAGTTTTCTTCTATCTCTAAACATTTTCAGGTTTTGCTGGTATGATTCCTACCTAGAGCGTTCCCAGTTACCTATCACCACACCCCCCAGCATCGGCCTCTTCATTCACCTGATGCACTCACTGAACCTCACCAACCAGTATGCTACAAGCACTGCCAGGGATGTCCTGTATGTGACAGTGTTCCCTTGTCTAAATCACTCTTCTAATACGGTCTACGTTTGTGCCCTTTGGTGCTGATTTGTTCTACACCAAAGAAAAATCAGTTTTGAAAACTGCAGATATCCTTTTAGCTACAGTTAATAACTGGTACATCAGAAGTCAAATCCAAATGCCCAAAGAGGTACCATAAAGAGAGTGAATCAAACAGAGTGTGAGACAGTAAGCAGTACTGCAGGCTACAGCAATCTGGAAAGCAAGTACTGCAATTAAAAGAGGCGGCTACCACTCAGCTGTAAACAACTGCTACCATTCAGGACCATTAGACGTCCAAAGTTTTCAAGAAGAATCCAGAAACCTGGATTTTACATAAAATCTCTCCAGTTGCCATTTGCTAAGCACTTAATTTGCTACATATTTTAAACAGATCAGCTCATAAACTCCCACAATTATAAGATACTATTTCAATCCCTATTTTTACCAATAAGGAAACTAAAATGTAGAACAATTATACAACTTGACCAGCATCATCAAGTTAATAAATGGTATAGTGAGAACATGATCACAAGGAGTCAGATTCCTGAGTTCACATTCTTACCCACTTAAACTCTGATGGTGTTTCCACTAATTCTCCGACCTCCCAAAGTCTAAATTGTGTCTGCCTTTCTGCCTGGATCAGCAGGTACAGTCTGTCCCTTCCTGCCAGCCTGTCCTGTCTCTACAGTACCTCAATGTTGTCAGATCCTAATTTGAGCCAAGGTGGCATTTTAAAGAACCCCCTGCCAAAAGACTAGTTCTTCAGTACAATGTAGAATGGAAGATCTGAGAACAAACTTCCTCGCGTTTTTTCCTAGTCTTGATTAAGAGTTCATCCATAGTTTTACCATTTAAGTATGATATTGGCTGTAGTTCCCTGAGTGTCTCCCCTATGTGAAATATGCTGGTCTATAAGCCCCATCTGCGTAGACAGATTCAAGAGGCTGATACAGAAAAAGGCAGCAGAGCAAACAGAATGGCAAAGAAAACCCAAGCCAACTGCCCAGAAATAGTAACCTCATCTCTCTTTCGGAAATATGAACTGACAATCACTAGATTCATGAAGAAAAGTAACAAGAGGATAGAAAAATGCCCCCCAAAAAAGCAAATTTTTAAAAATACAGGGAGGTACACCATTCAGAAAAAGTAAGAAAACTTAAAAAAAAAAATCCTCAATGACTTTTGAGAAGGACAATAATAAACACTAAGAAAATAATGCCATATTATATGGAATAACCAACATAGGAAAACAATCCTACTATGTGAAAGAAAAATGTAAAGAAACAAAAAATAAAGGAACAGAGACAGAAAGAAGCAATTCAATACCTCTGACTTCCAAATAATAAGATAAACGAGCATTAAGGACAGAGGAAATTAAGAAATTTTTCCTGAGCTACAGCAAAAAGGGCCCTGGGGGCTCATCAAGGAAGAAAACTAGGGAATTCCCTGGCAGTCCAGTGGTTAGGAATCCATGCTTCCACTGCAGCAGGCACAGGTTCAGTGGCTGTTTGGGGAAGACGATCCCACATGCTGCAGATGCAGCAAAGAAAAACAAAGAGAAGCTAACAGACATTCCACTGTAAGTTCTAAGAGTATGCAAGTGAAGGTGAAGTCGCTCAGTTGTGTCCGACTCTATGCGACCAGTGGACTGTAGCCCACCAAGCTCCTCTGTCCATGGGATTCTCCAGGCAAGAACACTGGAGTGGGTTGCCATTTCCTTCTCCAGGGGATCTTCCTGACCCAGGGATTGAACCCAGGTCTCCCACACTGCAGCCAGATGCTTTAACCTCTGCACCACCTCTAAGAGTGTAAGCAAGGCTAATTAATTTTCAGCTTTTAGAATCAATTTTATTCACCCCAAATAAGATGTTATTGATGAAAATATAAATTTTTCCAGTATTAACACTGCATTTGACAGACGCTCAGCTGTTAAGGCGGAGTAGAAGAGGTAGTGGGAAGGACAGGGATATGAACACCTGCATCTTAGTTAAGCACAGAGTAAAGAGATAATGCAAAATTTGCTAGAACAAAAAGAAACGTAAGACCAAAAGTGTCAAAGGGGAGCAAACGATGAAGTAAATATAATAACTACCCAAACATTTAAAGACAAAAGGGGATGAGGGAGTATGTGAGGTAAAATTTCATCACTCAGTAGGTAACTGAGTACATTTTGCAAATGTCTGCATTTGCAAACAATACAATTTTACTTTTTCTTTTCCACCTTGGGTACATTTCTTTTTCTTGCCAAACTGCACTGGCTAGGACCCCCTGAACCATGCTGAATAGAAGTATGAGAGTGGGCATCCTGATCACAGAGGGAAAGCTTTCATTCTTGCACCATTAAGTAAGATGTTAGCTATAGACTTGTCACATGTGACCTTTATTGAGATACATTCCCTCTCTATCTAATTTGATGAGAGTTTTATCATACAGGAACTTGAGTTTTGTCAGATGCTGTTTATACACCTATTGGGATGATCAGAACATTTTTATCCTTCATTATGTTAATGTCATGTATCACATGTATTGATTTGTGTATGCTGAATCATCCTTGCATCCAGGGATAGATCTCACTTGATCATGGTATATTAATATACTCTTACAGGTGTTCTGTTAAATTCACTGAGTTTATACTTTATTGAGAACATTTGCACCTATATTCACCAGAGATATTGGCCTGTGACCTCTTCTTATAATGACCTTACCTGGCTATGGTATCAGGATAATAATGCTGGACTCAAGAAGCAAGTCTGAAAGTGTTCCCTCTTCTTCAATTTTTTGGAAGAGTTAGAGTAAAACTGATGTCATTTCTTTAAACATTTGGTGGAATTTACCAGTAAAGCATAACCTCAGATATGTAGATGACACCACCCTTATGGCAGAAAGTGAAGAGGAACTAAAGAGCTTCTTGATGAAAGTGAAAGAGGAGAGTGAAAAAGTTGGCTTAAAGCTCCACATTCAGAAAATGAAGATCATGGCATCTGGCCCCATCACTTCACGGCAAATAGATGGGGAAACAGTGGAAACAGTGTCAGACTTTTTTTGGGGGGGGGCTCCAAAATCACTGCAGATGGTGACTGCAGCCATGAA
>SJYV01006435.1:360584-416123 GCA_006410875.1 Neotragus pygmaeus | reverse complement strand
ATGCTAAAGCTGAAACTCCAGTACTTTGGCCACCTTGTGTGAAGAGTTGACTCACTGGAAAAGACTCTGATGCTGGGAGGGATTGGGGGCAGGAGGAGAAGGGGACGACCGAGGATGAGATGGCTGGATGGTATCACTAACTTGATGGATGTGAGTCTGAGTGAACTCTGGGAGTTGGTGACGGACAGGGAGGACTGGCGTGCTGCAATGCATGGGGTCGCAAAGAGTCGGACACGACTGAGCGACTGAACTGAACTGAGGCTCCAATTATTACGAATGTTACAAATCTTGATGTCAACTCTTATATAGTGTAACACTCTATTAGGTATCCTTGTCTCCCTAAGATTAAATCCAGATAATAATCAAGTTTAAGTACAATGTAAAATAAATTAATGCCATAAACGTATAGAAGGTTAAGTGGCTATTAGACAAGCATGAGGGAAATCTATGTTTGACTCTGTGACCCTGAAGAAAAGTATACTGTTAACATTCTTGACTAAGGCAATGATGGCCCTGATTCTGTTTCTCCTATTCCCAGGAATTACTGTGCCCTCTACACTATATATTTCTGAGGGAAAGGTTCTGAGTTAAAGTGAAATTACAGAGAAGTAAAAAAGAACAACGATGGAAATGGGAAAATTTTGACAGTAGCAACAATACATTTTTTTAAAATTTGGTGGAGTACAGCAGTCTAGTCAAGGCTACGGTTTTTCCAATGGTCATGTATAGATGTGAGAGTTGGACTGTGAAGAAAGCTGAGCGCTGAAGAACTGATGCTTTTGAACTGTGGTGTTGGAGAAGACTCTTGAGAGTCCCTTGGACTGCAAGGAGATCCAACCAGTCCATTCTAAAGATCAGTTCTGGGTGTTCATTGGAAGGACTGATGCTGAAATTGAAACTCCAATACTTTGGCCACCTCATACAAAGAGTTGACTCATTGGAAAAGACCCTAATGCTTGGAGGGATTGGGGGCAGGAGGAGAAGGGGACGACAGAGGATGAGATGGTTGGATGGCATCACTGACTCAATGGACAAGTTTGGGTAGACTCTGGGAGTTGGTGATGGACAGGGAGGCCTGCCGTGCTGCGATTCATGGGGTCGCAAAGAGTCGGACATGACTTGGAGACTGAACTGGGACACTAACACATGAAATAGATAACATGCAGTTCAATACCCATACTGAACTTTTCTGCTTTTGGGAAGACAAGCAAAACCACAAATATGAGTAGATAAGATTTAGAGTGTCCATTAAAATTACACTAGTTTATGAAAAGCCCACAAAGCTTCTCTGAGATGCTTTAAATTCAAAAATTACAAGGAAAGGAATGGAAAAATACAGCTTCAAGACTTTAAAATTGGGCAACCATAGAAATAAAAACTATTGAGACAAGACAGTTTCATAGAAATATCCCTAGTTTACAAGTTCTCATAACACAAGGTAGTGATTCACATGGCTTAAGGATATTTTAATTTCTATTAGACATACTACTTCTAACTGAAACCTTGAACATTATACAACCAAAAAGAAAAACCATGCATTTTATGTGCATAAGTTACATGAATGCACACAAATGGTAACAAAATATTTTAAATAATGGCTGATTCTATCATAATTTTCAGCATACTAACTTACTTAAATATCTATATTAAAAAGAGAATTTATCTAAGGGATGCATTTTCAAATTATCCTTGAGAACAGATGAATAATCAATTGCTTTTCTTTCATAAACAATTATAATTTTGATGGAGTATCACTCACTAATAAAGATAAAAAATGAGCTGCTAAATACAGAAAACATTAGATATAATCTGATTATATGAATGAAAATGTAGGTCACAGGCATACTTCTAATTTGATGATCACTGATGAATCTTCAAAACAGAAAACAGAAAATCAGATTCTCTAACCTGCAAGGCCCAATAATTTAGGACATTACAGAGCCAACTGACCTCCTTTAAGTTGCAAATAGATAAATCAAAGTAATCTGAGAACAGATTAGTATAGTATGTTCTGCTTCATAAAAAGCCATACAGCCAGCTAAAGCTTTCCAGTAAACATTAATGATCAGTTCTAAATTGTTTAAAATAGTTATTAGTACTCTACCTATCTTCCCTTGGACTGCAAGGAGATCCAACCAGTCCATCCTAAAGGAGATCTGTCCTAAGTGTTCATTGGAAGGACTGATGCTGAAGCTGAGACTCCAATACTTTGGCCCCCTGATGTGAAGAACTGACTCGTTTGTAAAGGNCTACCTATCTTCCCTTGGACTGCAAGGAGATCCAACCAGTCCATCCTAAAGGAGATCTGTCCTAAGTGTTCATTGGAAGGACTGATGCTGAAGCTGAGACTCCAATACTTTGGCCCCCTGATGTGAAGAACTGACTCGTTTGTAAAGGCCCTGATGCTGGGAAAGATGGAGGGCAGGAGGAGAAGGGGACGACAGAGGATGAGATGGTTGGATGGCATCACCAACTCACTGTGTTTGGGTGAACTCCAGGAGTTGGTGATGGACAGGGAGGCCTGATGTGCTGCAGTTCATGGGATTGTGAAGAGTTGGACACGACTGAGCAAATGAACTGAAACGATCTTCCAAAATATGTTGTAATCAATATAGAATTTTCATGTACCTGTAATATTAAATATTAAAAGTATCTACAGGTATCTTTTTACATTCAGAGTGTTATTCAATATTTTTTGCAAATAAAAAAAGTCACATGGAATAGAAATTTTTAATTTTTTTCACAAGTTAGTTGTCATAGCATTGATTTCTCCCTGCTTTATCTTAAATTTAAAAATCCATACACAAACAGCCATTCAGTGTTTTAAATGCCTAATGCAGTCTCTACAGAAATGACACTACTGCAAGTCTCCAAGCTTCTCCAAAATCTAAATGAGTAAGGATATTTGTGATGTGATGGCTAGCCGTTACATCACATGCTTCTGTTAGCAGCCAGTGTCCCAGTTACTGGTTTCTGGCATGAGCTCAACTGTGGTTGTCTAAGAAAAGACTAAACACTTATTTTTGAAAGCTAAATCATTAACTGTAATGACAAAAATGGAAATCAATTTCTCTAATTACATACCACAGAAACTTATTTTATCTCAGAAATGTTTAGTAACTATCATCTACAACACTTCAGATTTTTTAAACCTGCTTTCAGTGATGTCCCTTGTATATTTCTGTTTAGATCCAGAAAATTCTAGCCTTTAAAATTTATCATCAGTTCTATTAGACAACAGTGTTCTCCAAACTGTGGATAATGACCCATTACTGGGTGTTTAAAAAAATGGGTCTTAAGCAACAGTTTTTTTAAATAGTATCAAAAAAGAAAGAAAATAGAGTGCACAAATGTAGTAAGAATAGTTTTGTTTAATGAGATTTTGTTCTGGCTCCTTATATGAATATATACATATCACTAGGATACAATGCAAAATATATTTCTCTAAGTTGAGGTAAATATTTATCTATGTGCTGTGGTCAAAAATATTTCTAAATTTGAAAGCTACTGCATAATACATAACAGCAAAGGAGTAGCAAAACATCGGAGAAGGCAAATGGCACCCACTCCAGTACTCTTGCTTGGAAAATTCCATGGACAGAGGAGCCTGGTAGGCTGCAGTCCATGGGGTCGCTAGAGTCGGACATGACTGAGCGACTTCACTTTCACTTTTCACACTCATGCACTGGAGAAGGAAATGGCAACCCACTCCAGTGTTCTTCCCTGGAGAATCCCAGGGATGGGGGAGCCTGGTGGGCTGCCATCTCTGGGGTCACACAGAGTCAGACACGACTGAAGCGACTTAGCAGCAGCAGCAAAACATACTATATTCAGTTATAACTAAGTCAATTTTATGGGAAATTGTATTAAAATCTCAACTTTCATAAAATATATAAATATTACTGGAAGTCTAATTAAGTAAATTTTCTAATTATCCACATCTGACTGTTCTCTAGTTAACCAGGATATGACTGTTCCATAGGCCCTCAAAATGTCTTTTGAGGACATGTGCCTCCTCTTGAATTTCACAGGTGAATTTACACTCCCATTGGTAACATCCCTTATCATTGCTAGTGAGTCTCCATATTTGAAAGAGGAGGGAATGTTTAATTTGAAAATGTCCAGCCCCTAAAGCACTTATAAATACATCCAATCACTCCCATCTCCTGCACGATGAAAATCAAAACTCAAGTAGCCATCATGGTAAGTTTAGACTAAGAGCAAAGCACTTATAAATACATCCAATCATTCTCATCTCCTGCACAATGGATATCAAAAATCAAGTAGACATCACAGTAAATTTATACTAAGAGCAGGTCCTCTCACTATCTCTAAGCATAAACTTGACTACAAATCTCAATCACAGGAATGATGTTAAACTCCAAGCCATCAATGAAAAAATCATGTTCCATTTGGGGGCACTTACTTTCATCCAACAAACACTTATTGAGTATTTTACACTGTTGTTGCTGTTGCTTAGTCGCTAAGTTGTGTCCAATCTTTGAGATCCCATGGACTGCAGCCCATCAGGCTACTCATAATTTATATGAGCATCTCTTTTCCAAATAAAGGAAAGAAAAAGGTATCAGAGGGCAGGCAGGTCATTTANGTTACTTTGTGTGGGGGGAAGGGGGGGAAGGGGAAATGCAAGTGTGCTGTTTTTGTGGACTGCTTGAGAGAAGATTAAAAGATTTGTCTCTTTGCTTGTTTTATTTAAACACATATGCACATAAACACACACATATACTTCAACTCTGTCTAAAATTTTCAAAACCCTGAGAACTTTAAAGGTACTTGGCTGACTGCTTTATATAACTAGCCCATGGTCCTGAGCAAAACTGCAAAATATACAAATTTTTTCACGGCCTCTCCCCTTTTGGTCAGAAAGAGCATCAACCTATCAATGAGGATAGGAGGGTTCTATTAACCAGGTACATGACAAGCATTTCAACCTTCCACAATTCAGTTCTATAAGTCTGTGATTCTCCTCTGGTCCTACAATTTTCGGGGCGGGGGAGGGGTGGTGGCTGTAGTCAAGATAATATAACACCCATCTTTCCCTCCTACCTCAATGAGATTTGTTGACTCAAAATAAACCAACCATTTCTGACTGATAAGTTCCCATTTAATCAAGGCATCTTACTCTCCTCCAGGTGTCACAGAGAAATCTGATGAGATCAAAGATGTTGGGCAAGTTTTTTCCAGGAAGGAGGGCGACAACACACCAAAATATTTAAATAAGTTTAGAGGAACAAGTTTTTAATTTAAAGTTAAAACAGCCATACGAAAGTTAAAATAGCTTTTTTCCATGAAAAAAGTAATAATCAATTTTACTGACTTGAAAGTTAGTCAGTAAGAGACTAGTAGTGTTTTCAGCTCCTAAAACATTCATACCTGAGCATATTTAAGACAGTCACATAGAAACAGCTTTCTAATCTTTCCATCTGTTACATTTGTACAACACTTTAAAGTTCAAAGTGCATTTGTATGCATTATTTATTTTCATCCTTTAAACAAGCAGATGTGGTGGTCACTATTGATTGCCTCTGTAACATCCATTTCCCGCATATTCTTCCTTCCCACAGTTCTTTAAAACATCCTCCCTCCACCATGTAACTCAGGGAAATGTGGCCCCAGCCCCAACTGCAGGGACTATATCCTGATGAGTAGAAACTCACTATAGTAACCCTGTTCCCCGTGTCATAACTGGTTTAGAAGTGTATGTGATCTAATTTCGGTCAATAAAACATGAAGAGGGACTTCCCTGGTGGTATGGTGGATAAGAATCTGCCTGCCAACGCAGGAGGCAGTGGTTCTATCCACAGTCCAGGAATATCCCACATCCCGAGGAGCTACTAAGACAGCCAGTGTGCCACAACGACTGAGCCTGTGCTCTAGAGCCTGGGAGCTGCAACTGCTGAAGCCCACACACACAGACCCAGTGCTCAGCCCAAGAGAGGCCATAGCAACGGGAAGCCCATGCCCCGCAATGAAGAGCAGCCCCTGCTCACCTCAACTAGAGAAAGCCCATGCACAGCAACAAAGACCCAACACAGCCAAACGAAACAAAAATTTAAGGGAAAAAAAACCAGGAAGGGGAAAGTATGCAGGCAGGCTTGTGCAAAAGACGTCCTGGTCAACGCACCAGGATCCTGCTACCAGTAGCAGGAAGAACCCCATACACAAGGGAAAGCAGAGACAAGTCAATTACACAGGAGCTAGCCAACACTGACAAACTAGCCCTGCCTTCATACTTCAGTGTTCCATTTCAGAGGCTACTGCATTTCTGGTGGTATAATGTGTGACACCACGATAAATAGTATACTCCATCTACCTTTCCTTCTCCAACTTGGACCTCCTTCTCCTATACCTGCGTGCCTTCCTTTCCAATTGGGCTGAGCTAGACAGGAAAGGCGAGTAGTTACCATAAGCTGTTAGATGAGCACGCTTTGCACCAAGCTCAACAGCTCCTCGCAGACATCAAGGGGATGGCATTTCCTCTTCCAAAGGACAATTTCCTCTACCAACTCACTCCTGCAGTCCCCACTCAGGTTGAGGAGATTGTGGAATTACAAATGACTCTATCCATCCCTGACACTGTGTAACAGCTGAAAGGGAACACAGAAAATCAGATGAGGGACTGTATCAGGAAACAAGTGGATACGGTGTGACTTGATTACTGAACAATTCATCCTAAAATATGAATGACTGTATGCTCAGGAAGACAAGTATTTCTCTCTTTTTTAAAAGAGGATGCTGTTAAGTAAATCTCTGTGAGTATAAAAGAGGTGTTTCAGAAGTAGATACCTCTTTAATATATTATTGTTAACCAACAGTTCACAAGTGAGTTTTAAAAGGGAAATCATAAAAAATCTACATACTTTGAACAGTTTAATGCCACCAATGCTAAAACCATCACAAAACAGTCTTTTAATGCAGGTTGCCAAGGCCTTTCCTTCAAGCATAAGTCTACAGATTGTAGTCCTATTTATTTTTCTTGCAAAAACCACACCCATAGTATATCACCTGTGATTTCTAGTTTCTGTCTCTTAAACATGGAAAGACATCTCACAACACTTAAAAGCAATTTTACTGAAGAATCTTACTGTGAAATCTAAGATCTTTAGGGTTTTTTTCCCCTAATCATTTAAGTTATTTCACCTAAAACTATTTTAACTATAATTGACTTCAACTACTCAATTACTCAACTGCTTTTCAAAGCAGCCACTGGGTCTCAAGAAAAACATCTTTTTGCCTTCATAGTTCACTGAATAATGTTTCATTAAACTATGTAATTACAACAAGACATACAACTGCCATTAACTTTTATTCTCATCAGTTACTGTATACCTTGTATACCTACCAAGAATCATTTGTCTTTGTAACAATTTGTTGGGTACAAAGACAAATGATTCTTGGTAGGTATACAAGGTATACAGTAACTGATGGGAATAAAAATTCAAGAAACTAGAGGGTCGTCTACTGCCTTTTAATGTAGCATGGACATCGAACGGTAAATGAATGAAGAGTACAACTATCTTTTGAGTGGGTTAAAGAGAGGTGAGTTCAGAAATTCTCCTGCAATAGGCTATCCCTAATAGTCTGCTGATTCTATGCACCAATCAACCCTCTGTCAACTCATATACATCAGCAACTTCTATGTTTAAGAGAAGACTTGCACAGTCCCTACTATGTGCCAGGCATCACATCCTGGCACTTCATACAAGTTTTCTCAATCCTGATGAAAAATATAATGGCAGAGAAACTCTATCCCCACTCTTTTCAGCTAACAAAAGCAGTTCAGCACCTAATCAGCTAAATATATGTAATAAATCTGAATACAGTTAAAAGTCTGACAACTCGTTGAAGAAAAAAACATTAGAAACTTGTGTTTAAGAAAGAGGGCATCTATCATGAGATTTTTACCTAATAACAGTAAAAGCTGTAAAAAAAAAAAAAAACAAACATGGATATGGTATAGTCATTGGATATAAGTTATAGATTTTCATCAAATTAAATTGTAACTATGTGATATGTCATTAGTAAAGAAAATGATCAAAATGTGTCTTATCTACCAAATACACAAAAACTTCATGCTCGGAACTAAGATGATTGGCAGGGATAAGAAGGAGAGAATATAACCAGTCACTTAATATGGTTAAAAAACAAATCACTATGCATCTTCCTTACATCCCATAATATAAAGAAACCCAAACATTCACGGTTCCTAAATCTCAACTTTCAGAAGGGAGCTGGAAAGATCATGGCTAACAGCAGTCTCCACTGTCTCTAAAACTTACCCATCTCCACGTTTCTGTCTCATTCCATGTTTCCTGACTAGTTCAGAGGCTCTCCAAAGTCACTTTACATTAATAGATAATACACACTTGAATTCTACATATTAATAATCCCATGTATGGTTCTTTCCTATAGATCGTCACAAAAATGATACTCTGCAGTAGCTTAAGTTACTTGAACCATATCTTCTGCTGCTAGAGACTCCATGATTATAGAACTACATATATCCCCAAACCACCATTTCCAAAGAAATTACAGCTTAGAAAAACAACACCCAAACACATACTAAAAACACTAATCAATACTGCTAAGTGCCAACTGCATAAGAGAAGACAAAAAGGACGATGATGAAAGATTAGAGAAGATATCACTGGTCTAACACTGCAAAGCCAGAAAAAAAAAAGATAGATATAAATATGCCCTCTGCTACTCCCAAAATATACCTTAAACAGGATGCATAAACTCTAGAACACCATTTCCTACTGTCAAAGGCAATCGTTATGTCACCTAACTCATAGAGCTGTCTTATAACAATATCATTTAAGGTCCACAAAGTGGATATTTAATAAACTGTAATAGGTACTGTTATTATTGGGAGATTTGAGATACAAATTCAGTTATAAAGTAAGTCCTTGTTGAACACCAAGAAGGGAACAGTTAGTAAGAACTATCAAGACTAGATGATTAAACACTGGTGTCGTAATGGTGATATTTTTAAAGCACTCCTTTGATAATGATTAAATTGAGGGTTAAATTTTTTTAGAATTGTTGATACCTTGTACATATTTATCTAGAACTGTGGAATTTTCTCATGTTGTCATCTTACTATTACAGTCAATTCTCGTCCTATGTAGATTCCTCACATTTCACTTCATCCATAGCAAATCTCACCTTAAAATGTATTAACAATAATATAACTATCCAAAGACCTGTATTTTGTTGCTTATTATTTTCACATTCCCTCTATTTAGTCTGTTATATTCTTTTAGAAAGTTCTTGGAAACTAAACAACCACTTGTTCCATTCTGAAAAAATATGAAGCAAAAACCCATGCCAGAATGATGATCTATTATCAGCATGAAGGGGATTACAGAGGGGACCCAGAGAAGAAATGCAAAGATTCCCATTTCTTTCCCAGTCACATGTTTAAAAATCTAGATTTATTTCATATAACCAACTGCCAGATTACCACACACTCATAACCAAAAGTAAAGAAATATGACAAAGCCATGTATAAACTGTTTCATATAGGCTTCTGGCTCTCCTCTATTAGCATGAAGGATAACAAATTGACTATTCTGTTATACTTTGTTTCCTTTAAACTTACTAGCCTTATTTTTATAGGTACTCCCCATCACCTTAGAATCTATACACTAGGATCTTCATATGGTGAACTGACTCATTTTTAAATACAAGGCATTCTAGATGTCCATGGGCTGATCACCACCTAATTTTATAGCTTCATTTCCCATAAAGACCTCCTGGCACAGAGCCTTACCTCCAGTTCAACAGGCCCCACCATAGCAAACCAACATGTCCATGCTCAACTGCTCCCTTCAACTACAAAAATATTTTAAGGCCTAAATGGAGTATTACCAGCTTTAAACTCGTTTGTAATTCCCAGTCAAAAATTAGTCTCTCTGTCTCACACACACACACACACACCATCACCACCACCCCCACACTTCCGTACATCTCTAATAAGCCCCACAGGAGTCCTGTGTTGCAATTATTCTGTGCCTGTCTGCTTCTCCCTTAAAGGTAACTAACTGGATCTAATTCCTCTTCATGTGTCTACCCACTGTTTCATCCTCAACACACAGTAAAAGTCCCTTGCACAAAGTAAAGTTTCAGTTTGAACCAAGCTATTCCTTTGTTTGAATCCTAGTTCTTTTATTTGAAGGAATAAATGCANTCTGACCTGAATGTGGCTATCCTGAATTTCACACTAGGGGTTCCTGAGGGGCACCTGGAAGAGAAATGTATTCATCTTCTGGAGCAGACGAAACTGAGGTACAAGACTCAGATGACCATAAATGAGGAGTAATGCGCTCTTAAAGTGTTTTACAAGAGAAAAAATAGCATCTTCCAATATGTGTGCATAAGTCTCTTCAGTCATGTCCAGCTGTTTACAACCTTGTGGACTGGAGCCCGCCAGGCTCCTCTGTCCATGGGATTCTCCAGGCAAGAACACTGGAATGGGTTACCATTTCCTTCTCCAAGGGATCTTCCCGACCCAGGGATTAAACCCAAGTCTCTTACATCTCCTACATTGCAGGCGGGTTCTTTACTACTAGAGGAACCTGGGAAGCACCATCTTAAAATACAAACCCGAACAAATAAGCAGGATCAGGCAGTCATTTGCATATGAAGCTGCTTTCCACATATGCATTCTGTATATACAGCATTCCAAAATGTATAGTAGCTGGGACTAATTTATTTAGCAATGGTTAATGATTCTTCCAAAAAATTATCAACGGAAACATCACAAATATTTCAAAAAATGTTTTAGGTAGCAAATCACTATCAACTCATCACACATTGAACAAATGTAATAATATTAGCAATGATACTACTGAACATTTATTGAGTACCTACTATATACCACATACTTATTTAATTTTCAGAACCTCAGTGAGTAGGCATTTTTCTTAAATCCATTTTTACAAATGAGAAATGTAAAGGAAAGCCACTGGGGGATTTATCAAAGAGCTTGGCATAATTCAGGCTTCCCTGGTGGCTCAGACGATGATCAATCTGTCTCCAATGCAGGAAACCTGGGCTTGATCCCTGGGTTGGGAAGATCCTCTGGAGAAGAGAATGGCTACCCACTCCAGTATCCATTGGCTGGCAGAGTTGGACACGACTGAGCAACTAACACTTTCACTTTTCACTCGGCATGATTCAATTTACATCTGAAGAAGGTCTCTCTGCCTGCTCTGAAGGAATTAGGCCAAAAGGGCAACCATTAAGGAAGCTATTGTAATAGTGCACGCACAACATGATGACTAGGAGCAGAGAAGTAGTAATGAAGGCGCTGAGAGCTGTGAGTCAGAATATAGTTTAATAATCTAGGTGTTTGTGTTGCGGCACACAACTTTTCTTTCTCAAAGATAGTAGCTTTCAGTAGGCTAAAGGAAGGTTGTCAGGACTTCCCTGGTGCTCCAGAGGTTAAGAGTCCACCTTTCAATGCAGGGCACCCGGGTTGGATCCCTAGTCAGGGAACTAAGATCTAACGTGCCAAGGGGCAGCTAAGCCCTGGAGCCAAAACAAAAGATCCTGCATGCTGCTACTAAGGCCCAGTGCAGCCAAAATAATAAACAAATAAATACTAAATGAAGGTTGTGCTTGCATGCTAAGTTGCTTGAGTCGTGTTTTCACTCTTTGGTACCCTGTGGACCGTAGCCTGCCAGTCTCTTCTCCAAGAACATTGAAGTGGGCTGCCATGCCCTCCTTCAGGGGATCTTCCTGACTCAGGGATCAAACCCATGTCTCCAGCACCTCTGGCTTTAGTCTGCCAGTTAGTGCACTTGGCAAGCCCCTAAATGAAGGTTATCAAATGTCAAATGATCAGAAAATAAAGTCCCCCTGCCTTTCCAGTCGATGCTGAGAGTAGAGCCAGAGCTTTTTTTCTGGTGATTTGATACCACTCAGAGAGACTGCCTTCCAACAAAGGGGTATGATTTCGTTGTGGGGAGAGCTGGAGAACACTGCCACCTTCTTCATCGTGTTTCCTTTTAGTGAATGCCACGTCAGTTATCCTTTAAACAGACATCAAACCCCTGGGTTGAGAAACATCAGGGAAAAGATGTTAGGGAGCCAGAAACTTAGAAGTATATTAAGATCTAAAATTGTCCTCTACTTAATACAGAGTTTCCACGTGTAAAGTAAATTAAGCAACAAGGATTCTAACAGCCTGGGAAGTTTAAGGTGAAAAAATGTGAGAATCAACTTAAATCTTTCTCAGGTCCCAAGCCTAAGAAATGTGAGTAAAATGAATCTATTGTGAGTTAATAAATTTTCAGCTCCTGAAAAACAAAATGCATTTCAAATGACCTAGCCTGATGATGTTGACATTCCAGTCCCACCAAAGGGCTAATTCTTATCCTCTTTTACCTCAAACATAATTTCTCCCTTTACGATCTCTGCATTGTGGTCTCACTAATGTGAGTTTCCCATATGTCTCTCTACTGTCTGCAAGTAGATTATATGTTTTATGGGTTCTCTGTTGTGGCATAAGAATGCTGCCAGGCCATTGGCTGAGCCTGGACAAGATCGAGGGTGGGGTCGGCAATCATAAAGGGTGTCGCTGTGAGTTTGTAGCTATCTACATTCTAAGTGTGTGTGTATGTGTATAATATCATATGCCTTTGGATAATATATAATCAACAATGTCACATAGTGTATATAATATGTATGCATATATATGTAATATATATGCATATAATATGTAAATATGTTTATGTATATGATATACCACAGAAAAATAAGTAGTTGTTTTGTTGTGAAGCATTTTTGCCTTGTATCTTATCCATCCATCCTTCCCTGACATTGGCTCTGCGTTGCCTCATGTGAACAAATAAATTCAACCACCTTGAACTGTAAAAGACTTCTAGACCAAGTCTTGTTGATCCTTGGTATAGTAAATGGCTTTTTTTCACCTTTAGTTACATCTCTTTATACAAACTGTAGACTCCCAGATCACTTTGAAACCGATCCTGAAGAATATCATGCGTTCTCAGACAGGAAGCAAGGGCACCTTTGTCTTTGGAAAATAAATCAGATCTAAATGTGTTGAAACTAATTCCACTTTAATCCTACTTCTAGACCTTGAGCTAATTCTAAAATCATTCTCTGGTTCTAATCAACCTCACTGTGGATCTTTTTGCCTACAATAGAACAAAGTTGGTAGGATAACTTCTCCCTGAGCTCTTTAGTACCTTTCCTATTCTCCAACCTGACCCACCCTAAAGTGTACAAACCACTAATTGACTAGAAAAACATGAGTTGCTAAGGTGACTCTTGAACAAACCTAGCTTTCCAAATATCTTCAAGATTGAGAGTGAGAGCAACTTCCTACAATTACTGACTTCTAGATGAATGGCAACCCACTCCATTGTTCTTGCCTGGAGAATCCCAGGGACGAGGGAGCCTGGCGGGCTGCCATCTATGGGTTCCACAGAGTCGGACGTGACTGAAGCGACTTAGCAGCAGCAGCAGCACCAGATATCACCTTCCTTATTTTATCTTCCAGACCTTATAAAATTTTCTTAAAAAAAAAAACAACGCTTCATAAAGGCTAGAAATACCTATAAGGTGAAAGTGTCAGTTACCCTGTCGTGTCCAATTCTTTGGGACCCCACGAACTGTAGCCCGCCAGGTTCCTCTGTTCATGGAATTCTCCTGACAAGAATATTGCGATGGGTTGCCATTCCCTTCTCCAAGGGATCTTCTCAACCCAAGGATTGAATCTGGGGCTCCCATGCTACAGACAGATTCTTTCCTATCTGAACTACCAGGGAAGCCCTGAAATACCTAGAGTGGTTTCTAATTCCCTGACTGCTACTGACAGATAGAGGTCTAAAGCAGCACTCGAGATGAAAGCAAACCCCTGGGGCCAAAAGGAGCCAGCTGGGAAGGCCGAAACACAGTGGAAGGTATTCTACAGTTAGATATACAAGGTATAGCGTAAGTTTATCAGTTCTATCACTGGTGTGTAACCTTCCAAAAAGATACTAAATCCATTTGAGCCTCAGTTACCACACATATAAAATGAGAATAGTAATGAAACCCGCTCTCTAGGATGGTTGTAAAGATCAAATGACACCAACCATGTTGAGAGTCCTGTAAATTGTACAAGACAATATAACAATTTATTATAGCTTTCTAGGTTGTCATTCACTATCAGACTGACTCTCTAGATACAATTCTCTATCTAACTATGGTCTGGTGCTTATCATGGCAAACTAGTTAAGAAGTTACTTTAAGATGTGCAGGACCTCCCTCATTTCCTCCTCAAAATCACAAATGAATAAGCCACTTTCTCTACCAGTATGAGTAAACTCCAGTGGTACGCTGGTAAGTATTTAACAACTGGCTCTCTGGGGAGGAAAGGGGAGCTCTCAGTGGTTTGTAGAATTTGCTGATTTTCGTAACTTAAATATTCCCACCATGGCCAATTCCAAGTTATCAATGTGACATCAGCTGTCTTACAAAAATTCTTCATTATTTAACAATTGGCTGTCTACACACTACTGTTTCAGTCTGCCTCATTACCATAATAAGAGAATTCCTCGGTGTTAATGTAGGTTATAGGAAATAATTCTGGATATTGACGTTGGTCAAGATCTGTTTTTTTTCCATTTACACTTTATCAGTTAGGAATCACAAAATCATCCTTTCTTTAATGATATCCTTTTTATAACGAAAACCCTGAAAATAAAGCCCTACTTTTATTTTCCTAATTGATGAAATTATTCTCTGCTGCTGAGTATACCATTTAATTGTAATTTAATTAACTCTCAAGAGTTTAAAAGCTATGGGGTATATTTTGGAAAGATTAAAAGGTAAAACAAGGCCTGTTAAAAGTCCAACTAGTAATAGAATTTATAAAATCTATAAAATTAACACCAACTACAAGATATCTAATACGCATAGGTATTTTCAAAATATTAACCAAGGTGTATGCATTTTATGTATTAACAGATCCCTTTGCATTTGCTTTGTCTTTCATGGGCTGACAGTTCTCTTACGGTTGATGTCATAACAAGATGATCTCTCCAGAGAGACTGTATTGGCAACATGCCCACCCCTCTAGTTGCACACATGCTTCAGAGAATTGATTTGGTTTCCACTGACTCTTGGAGGTGGGAGTGCCCAGGGAATTCTTGCTGACTCAGACCATTACTAAACTGAAGGACTCTTAGGCATGTAATTTCTGGTGTGCCTACGACTGAGCAACTAACAAACACAGAGATCTGATTTAACTCCATTGCATTCTTAGACATTAAATTTAATCTTGCTGTAATGGTGGTTTTAGGATCCTTATTACCACCACAGACCTACCCCAGGTTAGACTCACACCCTTAAATAAGTTTCTATACATGATGGATGAATGGGGCTAGAATCTCAGGAATAAGCCCAAGTGAAAATTGTTACCACATTGTGGTGAAACCATATTGGCAGGCAAGAATATTGGAGTGGGTGGTCATCTCCTACTCCACGGGATCTTCCCAACCCAGGGATTGAACCTGCATCTCTTGCATCTCCCACATTGGCAGGCAGACTTTTTTTTTGTGCCACTGTGCCACCTGGGATTCCCACTGTCAGACATGCTGCTGCTGCTGCTGCTAAGTCGCTTCAGTCGTGTCCGACTCTGTGCTCCCATAGATGGCTCCCCTGTCCCTGGGATTCTCCAGGCAAGAACACTGGAGTGGGTTGCCATTTCCTTCTCCAATGCATGAAAGTGAAAAGTGAAAGCGAAGTCGCTCAGTCGTGTCCGACTCAGCGACCCCAAGGACTGCAGCCTACCAAGCTCCTCAGTCCATGGGATTTTCCAGGCAAGAGTACTGGAGTGGGGTGCCGTTGCCTTCTCCGACTGTCAGACATAAGTTTATCTATTTGTGGTCTGACCACTTCTATGTATTCATCTTCTGGGGAAAAAATGAGAATGTTAGCACAAGTTGATATTTTAATCTTATCCACTTTGAGTTTTCTTCAAACCCATACTAAGGGAGACAAGGGAAGATAAGGTATCTTATAAAGCATCACCCCAAAAGTTCATATTTGAAAGTTGCTTTATAGGAAGCCTCTTGAAAATATGCTGAAAATGGCTTTGAACAGGTGATATTTTGTATATCTTGGAGTGATTTATATTATATATTCTTTACAATGACCTTAATTATTATAAAAGGATAAATTTGGCAATATATTGAACGTAATGTCTCAGAGGACTACATCATGACTCGGTTCAGGACAAAAATGGAAAATAGCTGGAGGATAGGCTATGCTTTCCTTATAATTTATACTTTAATTAAAAAGTATGTTTTCCATAGAAAAACAGAAAACTTGAATACAAGGAGAGATTACTCGTTGCAAATGAAAAATATTTGGAGGAAATTAAATTTATACAGGAATGTTCCCTTCAGAAATACCTGAAAAAACTGCCAGTCACTGACATTAAAAATTATATCAACCCATTTCCAAGCACTATTGAATACATTAAATTTCAGAGGCATCAAAGAATATCATCGGAAGAGCATGAGTTCCACTAAAGCTAAGGGGTAGTGATGAGTATCCTAACTACCTTATGGAATCCCTTATGGATAGAATGTCTAGGTAAAACTATCTCGAATTATTCTGTTTCTGTTTTTCAGTATCTAACATTAGATCAATAAAATCTATAAATCTGCAATCAACTTCTTCTGATTGTCCCACATTTACCAACTTCAAGCTCCAAGCTATAAATCTGACCTATACCTCTTTTAATTGAAGTGTTTATTCAAATAATGATAGATTCATACACAATTATAAGAAATAATATAAATCCCAGTACATTACACTCAGTTTGCTCCAGTGATAACAATTTGCTAAATTACGGCATAATATCATAACCAAGATATTGACATTAATAAAATCCACCTATTTATTCAAATTTCCCCAGTATTACTTGTACTCATTTGTGGTCTGTGCCTCTGTGTGTGTGGTTTTGTGTGAAGTTTTATATGACATTGTATATATACAATGTGTGGGTCCATATAATGACCAGTTATAATACCGAACAGCACAAGGACCCCCCTTTTCTTAAATAAAATTTACCATTTAATAACATACTCATCTCTCTCCTACCTCCTCAAAACTATCCTCCTCACTCTAATCCCTGGCAACCAGTGATCTGTTCCTTGCTTCTCAAATGTTGTTATTTCAGAAGTATTTACAAATGTGATCATACAGTATGTAACCTTTGGGCATGAGCTTTTTTCCTTTTTTAAGGCAAACATGAGTTTGACGTGGAAAATTTCATACCAAGAATTTATAGGACATTACTAATCCCACCAGAGAGAAAACATTCATCAACTAGATGCCTCAGGAGGCTAAGTGAAAAGGCAGGCCCAGGAATGAACATCTGGGAAAGCACCAAGGAGCCAGGAAGCTTCTGACATACTGAGTGATGTCTCCTCTCTGCTCAAAGGTCCCAGTTCTTGAGACTGCCATTGGTTAGAAAAACACCTTTTGGGAATGCTCTCTCTTGTGACTGCTGCTGCTGCTGCTGCTGCTAAGTCGCTTCAGTCGTGTCCAACTCTGTGCGACCCATAGACAGCAGCCCACCAGGCTCCCCCGTCCCTGGGATTTTCCAGGCAAGAACACTGGAGTGGGTTGCCATTTCCTTCTCCAGTGTATGAAAGTGAAAAGTGAAAGTGAAGTCGCTCAGTTGTGTCTGACCCTTATCTTGTGACTACTTTCTAAAATTTCAATACTCAGCAGAATTGGGCTTCTCAGGTGACTCAGTGGTAAAGAATTCTGTTAAGCAGGAGACCCAGGTTCAATTCCTGAGTCAGGAAGATTACCCTGGAGAAGGGAATGGCAATTCACTCCAGTAGTCTTGCCTGGGAAATCCCATGGACAGGAGCAGCCTGGCAGGCTATATAGTACTTGGCATGGCAAAGAGTCAGAGACAAATAAATGACTAAAAACCAACAGCAGAACAGCAGAATTACCCACTAAACAATTCACAGAGGCCTTCCCTACAGCCTCCTCCAATAAAGAAACTCAAGACTACCGCAATGGGCAACAGGTGCACATGTGTGTGGAAAGGGGAGGAGGTGCCACGGTCATCACTAAGGTTCACAGCTGTTTTGATTAGCAGATGAGCCAGGTTTGCTCATTATCTTGTCCTTTGATGAAGGAACATAGGTTAGGATAAAGGTTTTTCTAAATACTATGTTGTTTACTTGCTAAATCGTGTCTGACACTTTGTGACCCCATAGACTGTAGCCCTCCAGGTTCCTCTGTCCATGAGATTTTCCATGCAAGAACACTGGCGTGGGTTGCCATTTCCTTCTCCAAGTATTATAAGTATAATACGTTTCAGTTTTTTCACTGGATGAGAAATTAACCTCCATCTTCCAAGGATTGGAATGACCTCCATCTTCCAAGGATTTGGAGTAGTTTAACGCATTGCAGGGATAAACCCCAAAAGTATGAGATGTCAGTGAGCTTGGGAAAAGGCTACTCACTGTAATTTCTAATTTTTTTTAAGTGCCTTTTGAACTTGGGTGAGTAAACTTCAGGTTCTCGGAAGCCAACTTCTGATTGAAACTTGTCCCACTAGAAAAGTAGAGGACCTGGAGTTATTTATTGAGACTAAAGGCTAGACGTCTCTTCGAGAATATTTTATAACAAAATAGCATATGTTTCTCTTTAACACTTTTCTCCTCCCCTTTCAATCATCAAAGGTCTTCACCTGAAGAAAAGAGATGATTTAAATAGGAAAGGAAAGCGTGGAGATCTTTCTAGTACCACCAGTTAACAGGCCCCCTCTGGCCTGCATGGGCTTCATGCCCTGGGAAGTCCTCACAGGTGTGAGCGCCCAGCGGCGGCAGGCCACAGAAAGGAGTCTGAGCGGGCCAGAGCAGGACGTCACTCATTCCCAGGCTTTCAGCAAGGAAAAGCCTGGGGTCCTGAACTGCCTCTTGCATCACAGCAGGATTTAAGACGTGTGGTTTCCAAGGAGATGCTCGAGTGACTTCTAAGGTAACTTGCTGGCCCTTCTAGACCTGGGTTGTCATACTCCAGGGGGTGAAAAGGAATCTGAGCAGCATAGTCACTTGCATTCTTGAGGCTTATTTTCAACAGGCCCGTCCAGTCCACCCTGCTGCTGCCTGCTGTTCTCTAGTTGGTCAGGGCAGCTGGTTCTGGGCAGCTTCTCTTTCCTCTTTACAGGCCCGTAGGCTGACCAATACTGGACTTTTCCATCACAGGTCACTTCTGAGATCTCAGGAAAGGGAGCCGCCATGTCCTTCCCTCACTGCAGGGAAGGATCCACCAGGACGGGCCTTTTTTTGCTCAGCCTAATTTCTTGGTGTTTCATTCAAGTTGTTGCATCTGTCAATAGTCCATTTCTTTTTTTTTAATACAAAGAAAATATTTTTATTTGTATAGCAGATATTCAAAGAAATGGTGACATAATAAAATTAACAGAGTTGACGTCAAGGCACAAGTAGATATGAAATGCTATTGATGATTAATCGTTTTGTTTCATCTAACCTCCCACTGATTATTTTAGAGAGCATCTCTGGTATATTTCTGACATGATATATCCAGGTGATTCGATTATGAAGTCTTTGAAAGAATGGTTCCTTCCAGTAGTCATCATTAACTCTTTTTTTTTTCTTTCCTTTTTCTTCTCTGGGCCTGCAATTGTTATGCCGGTGCATGGTTCTTCCTCAGAAAGTGGTTTTTCATTAATGCTTTTTTCCCCCCATCCTTTTTCTTCTACTTCACAGGCATCTCCTGTTTTTCTACGAGTTGTACTCCTCCTCCTTCTCCTTCTACTACTTCTTCAACTTTAACTGAATAGTCCATTTCTTTTTGTTGCTAAGTAGTACTGCTAAGTCATGCAACCCTATAGATGGCAGCTCACCAGGCTCCCCCGTCCCTGGGATTCTCCAGACAAGAACACGAGTGGGTTGTCATTTCCTTCTCCAATGCATGAAAGTGAAAGTGAAGTCACTCAGTCGTGTCTGACTCTTAGCGACCCCATGGACTGCAGCCTGTTAGGCTCCTCCATCCATGGGATTTTCCAGGCAAGAGTACTGGAGTGGGGTGCCATTGCCTTCTCCAAAGTAGTACTATGTACTATATAATATTTACCACAGTTTATATAACTGCTTATCTATTGAAGGACACTTGGACACTTTGATTCCATTTTGTGGCTATTATGAATAAAGCTACTGTGAACATTAAGTACAGGTTTTTGTATGATTGTGAATCTTCATTTTTCTGATATAAATGCCCAGGAATGCAGTTGTTAGGTCATATGATATCAATAATTAGATGTTTAGCTTTTTAAGAAACTGACAAGCTATTTCCCAGAGTGGCTGAAATATTTTACATTTCCATCAGTATGGGTGATTCATATTCTAATTCTCACCCACATTTGGTACTGTTCCTAGTTTTAAAAATTTTAGCCCTTCTGAGAGGTGTGTAGTGGTATCTCTATTGTTTTAATGTGCGTTTCCCCCAAAAGCTAATGATCTTAAATATCTTTTCATGTGACTACTTGCCATCTATATACTTGTTTGATCACATAACTGGTCGTTTCTTTTGTCTACTTTCTAACTGGGTTGTTTGGTATTTTACTATTGAGGTTTTTTTTTTTAAGTATTTATTTGGCTGCACTAGGTCTTAGTTGGGGCATACAGGATCCTCAATCTTCACTGCGGCATAAGGGATGTTTTAGTTGGAGCATATGAACTCTTAGTTGCAACATGTGGGATCTAGTTCCCTGATCAGGGATTGAACCCAGGCCCCCTGCACTGAAAGCATGGAGTCTTAGCCACAGGAAGACCAGGGAAGTCTCAGTATTGAATTATGAGAGTTCTTTATGTATTAAAGATACCAGTCTTTTGTCAAATAAGCATTTTGCAGACATTTTCTCCTGGTCTCTCCCTTGTCTTCTCATTTTCTTCATTGGACCTTTCTCTGAGCAAATTTTAAAATTTTGATGAAGTTCAACTTATCAAATTTTCCTTATATGGAAAATGCTTTGGTGTCATGTCTGAGAAGTCTTTTTCTGCATTGAGATCCTAAAGATTTTTTTTTTTTTTTTTGCTGTTTTCTTCAGTAAGGGGATTGGGATTTAGAAGATTCCTTGGTGGTTCAGTGGTTGTTAGTGGCTTAGTTGCGTCTGACTCTTTGTGATTCCATAGACGGTAGCTTGTAGGGCGCTTCTGTCCATGGAATTCTCCAGGCAAGAATATTAGAGAGGGTTGACATTTCCTACTCCAGAGGATCTTCCCAACCCAGGGACAAAACCTGGGTCTCCTGAACAGCAGGCGGTCTCTTTACCAACTAAACTACCAGGTCGAGTGATTAGGACTCCACAATTTCACTGCTGTGGCCCAGGGTTCAGTCCCTGGTCAGGGAATGAAGATCCTACAGGCAAAAACTGATTGACTGATGCTGTGCAGTTTCACATTTTACATGTAAGCCATGATTCTTTTTGAGTTAATTTTTGTATAGATATTAAGTTTGAGCATTTTTGTTTTGCTTTACTTATTCAAAAAGTATTACTTATTGTGTATCCCTCTGCCAATACCACATTCTTCATTACTATGACTATGTAAAAAGACTTAATACCAAGTAGAGTAATTCTTCCCACTTTACTTTTTGTAGTGATTTTAAGCTATTCTAGGGCTTATGATTTTCCATATGATTTTTTGAATAAGCTTGTTGGTGACTACAAAATTCTTGCTGGAATTTTGTACAAATTGTATTTAGCCTGTGGATGAATTTGAGGAGAATTGACATCTTTACTCAGTTGAGTCTTACACTCTATAAATATGGTATTTGCCTCCTTTCAGTTAGTTTTACTTTGATTTCCCAGCATCAGTGTTTTATAATTTTCAGCATATAAAGTTTAGACATGTCTTTAAGTATACATCTAAGTATTTTCTTTGGATAAATTGTAAATGGTATTGTGTTCTAAATTGTGACTTCCACATGTTCATTTTGTGTATTGATCTTGAACCATCTTGAACTCTTTTTCTAGTGCTAGGAATTTGTGGGGTTATATTTTGTAGCCTTCTTGTTATTTTCTGTGTAAACAATCATTTCACCTAACATTACAGATTGTTTTCTTTTACAAACTATATTTTTTTGCCTATCACAGTGGCAATAACTTATAAAAAAGTTCCAGCAATATGTTGATTAAAATGGTGAGAGTCGCCCTCCTTACCTTGATCTTAGAGAGTGCTATGCTCAATTGTGGCTGACTCTTTGCGACCCCATGGACTGTAGCCCACAAGGCTTTTCTGTCTATGGGATTTTCCAGGCAAGAATACTGGAGGGAATTGCCATTTCCTCCTTGAGGGGATCTTCCCCACCCAGAGATGGAACTCGCGTCTCTTGCATCGGCAGGCAGATTTTCTACCACTGTGTTCCCTGTGCCAACAGGGAAGCCCCAGTCTTAATCTTAGTCTTCTACCATTAAGTATGATATGAGTTGTAGGGTTTTTGTAGATGCTCTTTATCAGGTTGTGTTAATTATATTCTCCTAATTTGCTGAGAGTTTTCATCATAAACAGGTTATTAGATTTTGTAACTAAATGCTTTTCTGCATTAATTGAAATGCCATTATGAATGTTGGTGATAAAACAGTAGATTGCACTGATTGAGCTTTGCATATTTAACTAGGCTTGCGTACCTGGAATAAGAGCCACGTGATCATGATATAATTTTTTTAACATTGTTGGTTTCCCATATTTTGTTGCAGATTTTTGTTGAGGATTTAGGTTCCTGAGAAACATGGGTCTGTACATTTGTTTGCTTGCTTTTTGGTGCTACCTTTGTCTGGTTTTAGCATCAGGATAATATGGCCCTCGTAAAATTTGTTCTTCTTTCATCTATCATCTGGAGGAAAAGTATCACTCCTGCCCTTTCCCACCCCCACCTGCTCCCCTGCAGAGGGGAGGAAGGAGAGGACAAAGAGACTTCCCAGACCATGCTACCGTCCTGGGTCTCTCCTGCTAGCTCTGCCTGCCTGCCTTAATATCTGTCAATGGAAAATGGGAATCTCAAGCCCAGCAGAGGAGGACGCTACCTCCTCTGGTCACCTAGCAGTGTTCCCAATGCATCTCACTTGCTGGTGGTGTCAGGCTTATGTGGTGTTGTCAAAGGGAGTCTGGGAAATGAATGAGCCCACTGAGCTAGCTTTGCTAGCTTGAAAATCAAGATATCCTGGGTCTGGATGGCCTTCCTTTGTTGGGTAGGGGGATTCTATTGTTCCTACAGTTATATTGTTTCTGCAGTCTTAGGATCACAAACCACCTTGCTTTCTTCTAAACACATTTCACATTTCTCCTTCAATTGTCTCATGGACCATTTCTAGGGTCTCTATTTGTACTTAGCAGGGAGGAGTGAGAAAAACAGGTCTACACCATCTTATCCTATCTGGAAGTGACCTTCACTTTTAATCATAGATGCACAAGGACTGACTCAGTCCCAAAAGTCCTTGAATTACTTGAATTCTGCATAAGCAGACAAGGATTTAATATGATGGTGAGGAAGAGGAGGAGAAAGAACCATTCATCTTTGGAATTGACTTCAAGCTGATACAGCGCGAATGAGGANCCCCCATCCTTTTTCTTCTACTTCACAGGCATCTCCTGTTTTTCTACGAGTTGTACTCCTCCTCCTTCTCCTTCTACTACTTCTTCAACTTTAACTGAATAGTCCATTTCTTTTTGTTGCTAAGTAGTACTGCTAAGTCATGCAACCCTATAGATGGCAGCTCACCAGGCTCCCCCGTCCCTGGGATTCTCCAGACAAGAACACGAGTGGGTTGTCATTTCCTTCTCCAATGCATGAAAGTGAAAGTGAAGTCACTCAGTCGTGTCTGACTCTTAGCGACCCCATGGACTGCAGCCTGTTAGGCTCCTCCATCCATGGGATTTTCCAGGCAAGAGTACTGGAGTGGGGTGCCATTGCCTTCTCCAAAGTAGTACTATGTACTATATAATATTTACCACAGTTTATATAACTGCTTATCTATTGAAGGACACTTGGACACTTTGATTCCATTTTGTGGCTATTATGAATAAAGCTACTGTGAACATTAAGTACAGGTTTTTGTATGATTGTGAATCTTCATTTTTCTGATATAAATGCCCAGGAATGCAGTTGTTAGGTCATATGATATCAATAATTAGATGTTTAGCTTTTTAAGAAACTGACAAGCTATTTCCCAGAGTGGCTGAAATATTTTACATTTCCATCAGTATGGGTGATTCATATTCTAATTCTCACCCACATTTGGTACTGTTCCTAGTTTTAAAAATTTTAGCCCTTCTGAGAGGTGTGTAGTGGTATCTCTATTGTTTTAATGTGCGTTTCCCCCAAAAGCTAATGATCTTAAATATCTTTTCATGTGACTACTTGCCATCTATATACTTGTTTGATCACATAACTGGTCGTTTCTTTTGTCTACTTTCTAACTGGGTTGTTTGGTATTTTACTATTGAGGTTTTTTTTTTTAAGTATTTATTTGGCTGCACTAGGTCTTAGTTGGGGCATACAGGATCCTCAATCTTCACTGCGGCATAAGGGATGTTTTAGTTGGAGCATATGAACTCTTAGTTGCAACATGTGGGATCTAGTTCCCTGATCAGGGATTGAACCCAGGCCCCCTGCACTGAAAGCATGGAGTCTTAGCCACAGGAAGACCAGGGAAGTCTCAGTATTGAATTATGAGAGTTCTTTATGTATTAAAGATACCAGTCTTTTGTCAAATAAGCATTTTGCAGACATTTTCTCCTGGTCTCTCCCTTGTCTTCTCATTTTCTTCATTGGACCTTTCTCTGAGCAAATTTTAAAATTTTGATGAAGTTCAACTTATCAAATTTTCCTTATATGGAAAATGCTTTGGTGTCATGTCTGAGAAGTCTTTTTCTGCATTGAGATCCTAAAGATTTTTTTTTTTTTTTTGCTGTTTTCTTCAGTAAGGGGATTGGGATTTAGAAGATTCCTTGGTGGTTCAGTGGTTGTTAGTTGCGTCTGACTCTTTGTGATTCCATAGACGGTAGCTTGTAGGGCGCTTCTGTCCATGGAATTCTCCAGGCAAGAATATTAGAGAGGGTTGACATTTCCTACTCCAGAGGATCTTCCCAACCCAGGGACAAAACCTGGGTCTCCTGAACAGCAGGCGGTCTCTTTACCAACTAAACTACCAGGTCGAGTGATTAGGACTCCACAATTTCACTGCTGTGGCCCAGGGTTCAGTCCCTGGTCAGGGAATGAAGATCCTACAGGCAAAAACTGATTGACTGATGCTGTGCAGTTTCACATTTTACATGTAAGCCATGATTCTTTTTGAGTTAATTTTTGTATAGATATTAAGTTTGAGCATTTTTGTTTTGCTTTACTTATTCAAAAAGTATTACTTATTGTGTATCCCTCTGCCAATACCACATTCTTCATTACTATGACTATGTAAAAAGACTTAATACCAAGTAGAGTAATTCTTCCCACTTTACTTTTTGTAGTGATTTTAAGCTATTCTAGGGCTTATGATTTTCCATATGATTTTTTGAATAAGCTTGTTGGTGACTACAAAATTCTTGCTGGAATTTTGTACAAATTGTATTTAGCCTGTGGATGAATTTGAGGAGAATTGACATCTTTACTCAGTTGAGTCTTACACTCTATAAATATGGTATTTGCCTCCTTTCAGTTAGTTTTACTTTGATTTCCCAGCATCAGTGTTTTATAATTTTCAGCATATAAAGTTTAGACATGTCTTTAAGTATACATCTAAGTATTTTCTTTGGATAAATTGTAAATGGTATTGTGTTCTAAATTGTGACTTCCACATGTTCATTTTGTGTATTGATCTTGAACCATCTTGAACTCTTTTTCTAGTGCTAGGAATTTGTGGGGTTATATTTTGTAGCCTTCTTGTTATTTTCTGTGTAAACAATCATTTCACCTAACATTACAGATTGTTTTCTTTTACAAACTATATTTTTTTGCCTATCACAGTGGCAATAACTTATAAAAAAGTTCCAGCAATATGTTGATTAAAATGGTGAGAGTCGCCCTCCTTACCTTGATCTTAGAGAGTGCTATGCTCAATTGTGGCTGACTCTTTGCGACCCCATGGACTGTAGCCCACAAGGCTTTTCTGTCTATGGGATTTTCCAGGCAAGAATACTGGAGGGAATTGCCATTTCCTCCTTGAGGGGATCTTCCCCACCCAGAGATGGATCTCGCGTCTCTTGCATCGGCAGGCAGATTTTCTACCACTGTGTTCCCTGTGCCAACAGGGAAGCCCCAGTCTTAATCTTAGTCTTCTACCATTAAGTATGATATGAGTTGTAGGGTTTTTGTAGATGCTCTTTATCAGGTTGTGTTAATTATATTCTCCTAATTTGCTGAGAGTTTTCATCATAAACAGGTTATTAGATTTTGTAACTAAATGCTTTTCTGCATTAATTGAAATGCCATTATGAATGTTGGTGATAAAACAGTAGATTGCACTGATTGAGCTTTGCATATTTAACTAGGCTTGCGTACCTGGAATAAGAGCCACGTGATCATGATATAATTTTTTTAACATTGTTGGTTTCCCATATTTTGTTGCAGATTTTTGTTGAGGATTTAGGTTCCTGAGAAACATGGGTCTGTACATTTGTTTGCTTGCTTTTTGGTGCTACCTTTGTCTGGTTTTAGCATCAGGATAATATGGCCCTCGTAAAATTTGTTCTTCTTTCATCTATCATCTGGAGGAAAAGTATCACTCCTGCCCTTTCCCACCCCCACCTGCTCCCCTGCAGAGGGGAGGAAGGAGAGGACAAAGAGACTTCCCAGACCATGCTACCGTCCTGGGTCTCTCCTGCTAGCTCTGCCTGCCTGCCTTAATATCTGTCAATGGAAAATGGGAATCTCAAGCCCAGCAGAGGAGGACGCTACCTCCTCTGGTCACCTAGCAGTGTTCCCAATGCATCTCACTTGCTGGTGGTGTCAGGCTTATGTGGTGTTGTCAAAGGGAGTCTGGGAAATGAATGAGCCCACTGAGCTAGCTTTGCTAGCTTGAAAATCAAGATATCCTGGGTCTGGATGGCCTTCCTTTGTTGGGTAGGGGGATTCTATTGTTCCTACAGTTATATTGTTTCTGCAGTCTTAGGATCACAAACCACCTTGCTTTCTTCTAAACACATTTCACATTTCTCCTTCAATTGTCTCATGGACCATTTCTAGGGTCTCTATTTGTACTTAGCAGGGAGGAGTGAGAAAAACAGGTCTACACCATCTTATCCTATCTGGAAGTGACCTTCACTTTTAATCATAGATGCACAAGGACTGACTCAGTCCCAAAAGTCCTTGAATTACTTGAATTCTGCATAAGCAGACAAGGATTTAATATGATGGTGAGGAAGAGGAGGAGAAAGAACCATTCATCTTTGGAATTGACTTCAAGCTGATACAGCGCGAATGAGGAAAGAGACAAAAACCAACCAACATTGAAACAGGGGACAAAGGTCTTTCCTTTATAATAGGTGCTGGCCAGCATGTCTTTTCTTGGTATTTACCTCTCTGCTTCATACTTTTAATATAAAACAAAGTTTTAGAATATCCAAAATTTAATTATGGCTTATGAAAAATCGGTGAAACTTGGAGAGCAATTGTACTGTCAATCAATCAGCAGATTCAAAAGGAAGTTTAGCTCAATCTGCTGAACAAGCACACAACACTTTATCATTCATCAACAATAGATTGAATGACACATCAAGTGGTAATAACATGTTTGCTTCTTATCTTGCTGCCTTATCTTTTCTTTTAATCATCATTTGTAGAAAATACATCTTGCTTCCTTAGGGAGCATTACATGAATTTATTTTCTACCTCGAAGAGAAACTATTTTGAGTGCACGCACTCCTTATTGATTAACTTCTGCCTGTGAAAGTGAAATCAGATACTACTCATTGAAACTCCTCATTGAAATTTCAATTAAATAGGCCAACATTTGAGATTGCTAAAGAGAGTAGTACATTCTTTGGCTGAAATGGATTGCTTTGAAATAATAGGGAAAATGATTTTAGACATAACTGGTGTCCAACATTTGTTATTTTTGAACCCAGTCCAGTTGCCATATCATTAATCAATTTTAAACATTTTATTGATACATTTTAACTTACTTTTGAGAATAATCCACCCACTTAGAGTAGGTGCTCCCCTTTGCAAAGAGTGATATAACAAAGGAAAATTACTATGATCAACTTTGCAAAGTTATACTGCATAAATAATTATTATAATACCCAATTCAATGCGATGCTAGTGTAAGAATAACTTAAAGAAGAATCATAATCATATACCATGTATTGTTCCCAAAACTATCAAGAAGCAAATTTAAATCACTTCAGAAGCCAACCAAATTTTAAGTAATGGTCACTGGTAAGTATTACTACTCTTAAGAAAGCTTATAATAGCAACTGTTCTCTGGCTCTAAAAATAGCACTCTCCCACTCAGAAAATACTAGCAGCAGCAGCAACAGAAGTCCAACTGGAAATCCTAGGGAAAAATGCCTCTGCATTTACAAAAGATCTACAAGTTCTTCTGAACTATAATAAATTTATACTTAAATGAGACATACTAGAAATTGCGCTGTACTTACTAGATTACTTTTTGAGTCACAGAAGAATGTTTATGTTTTTAAATGATACCAAATTGATATTTGTAAAGAAGTGAAAAACATGGCTAAAACCTAGTTAACATTGATTATGTGCTATTTATCTGTTTCTAAAGAAATGATTAGATTACCTCACTACAGTCAATATTAATAAGTCAGATAGCCTAACTTTTTAGTCAATATTTCTGTATTCACAAATTAAGTTCTAGGTAACCTAACTTTGTATCCTAGATGAAAGGACACAGTTTCGGATTACTTATACTTTTCTAGTGATATCCAGATATTATTGAAAGACTAGTATATACCACTTAGTTGTTCATAAACTCCTTAAGAGCAGGGATCCAGTCTTATTTATTTTCATGATCCTAGAACTTTGTGTCATGTAATATATGACATTCTGGATGTTCACCATATATTTGTTAATTAAAAAAAAATAAACTAGTAGAGAGGTGTTAGTTTAGCTAATATTTATATACCAAGCGGTATGCTAGGCTACAGTCCTCACAAAAATCCTATCAGATCCATGTATTGGTTAGCAATCTTTTGGTGGCAAATAGAACATGTAATCAAAACCTAGCTTAAGTAATAAAAGGAATGTATTGGTTTGTATAACTAAAAGGTCCAGTAGTGAGTGAGTCTTCAGGTACAATTTCAACATTGCTCTGGCTGAATTTCTCTTCAGTTCTCTCAGCTTTGCCCTCTTTGTGGATCAAATCCATTTCAGCTGGCTTACTTTATGGTAGCAAAATGGCTGCAGTCATTCCACGGCTCCCATCAGCACATCACACCATAGGTAAGAATAGTGTGAGTCTCTTACTATTGCAGGCATCTTAGAAGAGTTAGCATGTATCCCAGAAGCTTCATCTCCACCCTCTAAAGTCTCTCTAAGCAACCTTAGCCTATATTGATGAAATGATTAGTTTGTCCTCATCAAAGCCAACTATTAGAGTTAGAATTGTGTTTAATCCTTCCCAAACTGCCACTGGCTGGGAAATGGGGGAATTTTCTTAGGAAAAGGGAAAAGATAACTGAATGCCAGGAAGGCCATCCACATATGTCCACTAGACGTATTGCTAGCCCCAGTTAGCTTCAGAGAGTTTAACCTGCCTGAAGCAGAGAGTGGTTTAAACCTAGATTATAATTCTAAAGCTTGTGTTCTTTGCACCTTAAATTTTATCAGGTATTTAAAGAAACTACCAGATACTATAAAGCATCATACTTGCGCTAACTTTAGAATGCTAGAACTAAATTAGTCTTATCCTAGGAAAAAATGAAATTTAAATGTCTTTTCACACTTCTCTAACTCCCACCATCCTTATTTCCCCGTTCCAAGTTCAGAATCCTTCCCATTGTTTCAGCGCCAGTCTTGCACTCTTTACTCCTGGGTCGGTGGTATCTCTTCCAAAACTATCTCCCTCCTCTTCATTCTTGCAGAATTTCCATTCCTTTGATGAAATGACTCAGCATTAGTAATAATATACTGCTTTAGCATGTCAGGAATATTTATAGTTTGTATCAGAACTTTTTGGACAGAATCGAACACTCTTGCCCCCAAGATCTCTCTAGAAGGCATTTTAAGGGATGGAAATACCAAAGGTGGATGAGGATCTGGTTGCAGACAGACCTTTCCAGAACTCCTGAGTTCAGACTCTGAAGTGTTGGTTCCTGTTGCTTTTGTGAATGAGTTGAATGGCATGCCAGAGAGTCCTTTTCCTAACATTTGACTCTTGAACAACACAAATTTGAACTGCTCAGGTCCACTTGTATGAAATTTTTTTTTCAACGGTAAATACTGTAGGAACCAAAGTTGGTTGAATTCACAGATGTGGAAGCTTGGATGTGGAAACCACATATGTGGAGGGCTGACTACAAATTACATGTAGATTCTTGACTGCATATAACTGCACTGAGGGTTGGTGCCCTTCCCTTTGTTCAAGGGTCAACTATAGTCTTTTTCCTAGAGCCCTATTTTTTTCCCCAGAGTATTCCAGCTGGCAAATGCTCTTCTTTCCCACCGCCCCCCCCCATACATTTTCAGGCCCATTTTATATTTAAAAGTTGTTATTTGATTGATATTGTTTATGTGGTGGCTGTTCCATTTTCAGATTGTTCTTTTGCTTTAATTTGTGATTATTCTCATTTAAACATTAGTCCCCCTCCAAAATAAAATAAAAATGACTCCCAGATTTCAATTTGCTTTTGAATGAGATTTTATCCTTCTCACCTCCCAAAAAAGTAAGTTTCACTTTCTTAAGGCCTTTAAACTCCCAAGAACTTATAATAGAAGGGAAAAAAAAAAGCCTTAGAAAGTCTAGAAATTCATATTTTAAGAATGATAAAATTTGGAATTTATTCATCAAAATGTCAGTTACTTCATAGCCATATAAAGCCAACCCCAGTTGAATTCTAAATTCAGGAAACCGAATGAAGTTGAGTGGTACAGTGTTGGTTAGGAAAAAGGAAAGTTGCATTAATTCAAACTGCCAACATATGTCTGGTCAGATCTGGTTTGAGCTGGTGAAAGCTCCACCAAGAATTTTTAAAACTCTTAAGTGAGCCAGAATTAGACCATGCACTTTAGGTTACTGACCCTTTCTGTAATGCATGCAGGCTAACAAGAAAGTCTCTGTGTACTTGTTTTACGCTCATAAGATTTACCAATGTTTTCCTCTGCGTTGCAATCACAAATGTTTGCCGCTTAGCTGCCTGCATATAAGACATCCCTTCCCGCCCACTACCCACGCACAGAAACACTGCTCTTTCAATAGTCTGAGCTGTTCAGCCACTGCAGAATCAACCCACACACAGTAACCATTAAAGTGCTTATTATGTCCTCCTTAGAATCTGATTTGTTAAATTCTGTTGTTTTCCCTAATCAGATACAACATTTTACATATTTACAGACTTTTTCCTAAGTTGAATTTTAAAAGATCCCTAATGATCTTTGCAAGACAATGTCACAATTGTTGAAATTTTGAATAATTTCTATGGCTAGCAGAATAGAGTTTCTTTTAAGAAAAAAAAAAGACACCTAGTACTAGAAAAATCAGGGAATTTCAGATGTGGGTGGCATTTTACTTGGACATATCCATTTAAGCTGAAATTAAGTTATGGATGTGATTCTGTCTGTCAACATTTATAGATCTTTCCTACACTCTTAATGTGATACTTAGCACCCAGGGGATGGGGAGTATAGGGTGTGAGTTAAGGGGTAGAGTCAGTGTTCGCATTAAGAGCTCCTGGTCACTGCTTCGGGCTGAACATAAAATATTCTCCCTGCCCACTCAATAACAGGCAAAGCCAGGCTGAAGCAGAGACTCTGAACTGGGGAGTAGTTAACGTAGAATATCAGTAAAGTAGAAGTTTGGAATATAGGCTGAGGGCCTTAAAATTTATATATAAAAAGGCAATTTGGCACCATTGTATGTTTCCATGAATTGTGTGTGCAAATTTGATTGTTGGTTCTTTTCAAGCGTCAGAGCAGCAATCTTAGAGCTAGGTTCTTTGCACGCATACTACTTAAATGTTATTTTTAGATCAAAGTTATGTTAAGAAAGACTAACAAAGCTGAACTCTGCCTCTACACTTTTCATGAAACACACATTTATTGAGTACCTACTAAGAGTGATCATAGTGCTAGATACAGAGAGAGAAAAAGATAAGAAAAGCAAGGAAGATCCCTGCATTTGAGGAGCTCTGTCTAATGTGAAGGGATACATTTAAACAAATAATAACCGTCTAGCATAATTCTGTCACTGAGACATATACTCAAGGAAACACTGACTCACAGGGAAAATGATTTGGAAGGCTGGAATAAACACTGATGTTAAACAGGAGGGATATTTAAATGGGATGGATGTTTAAGTGGTCAAGTTAGGGAAGAATAATTTCCTATATGAGTGAAAAAGCTGGCTTAAAACTCAACATTCAAAAACTGACGTAGCATCTGGTCCCATCACTTCATGGCAAATAGATGGGGAAACAATGGAAATAGTGGTTTTATTTTAGATTTTATTTTCTTGGGCTCCAAAATCACTATGGACAGTGACTGCAGCCATGAAATTAAAAGACATTTGCTCTTTGGAAGAAAACATATGACAAACGTAGAAAGCATATTAAAAGGCAGAGACATCACTTTGCTGACAAAGGTGTGAATAGTCAAAGCTATGGTTTTTCCAGTAGTCATGTACAAATGTGAGAGCTGGACCAAAAAGAAGGCAGGGCACTAAAGAATCGATGCTTTCGAATTGTATTGGAGAAGACTCTCGACTCTTGGGCTTCCCTCATAGCTCAGTTGGTAGAGAATCCGCTTGCAATGCAAGAGACCCTGGTTAGATTCCTGGGTCGGGAAGATCTCCTGGAGAAGGGATAGGCTACCCATTCCGGTATTCTGACCTGGAGAAGAAGTCCATGGGGTCGCAAAAAGTTGGACACAACTGAGTGACTTTCACTCACTCAGACTCTTGAGAGTCCCTTGGATAGCAAGGAGAACAAATCAGTCAATCTTGAAGGGAATCAACCGTGAATATTCATTGGAAGAACTGATGCTGAAGCTCCAATACTTTGGCCACCTGATGCGAAGAATGGACTCATTTGAAAAGACCCTGATTCTGGGAAAGATTGAGGGCAAGAAGAGAAGGGGGTGACAAAGATGAGATGGTTCGGTGGCAAACTCCGGGAGATCATGAAGGACAGGGAAGCCTGGTATGCTGCAGCTCATGGGGTCACAAAGAATTGGACATGACTTAGTGACTGAACAACAACAGCTAATGATAGCTTTAGTTTTCTTATGTAATCTTGTAACTTAGGGGTATTGGTAATGAATTCTCAAATAGTGTGGCTCTGTGCAGCCTTCTTTCCCGTGGTCACAGAGCCCTAGGTCTCTGTTGGGCTCTGCTGTAAGGCACATCTTATATTCAACTGAAAAAGAGTTAATGATCTTTGATTAAACTATCAGTGAGCATCCTGCCACAGGACAAGTGGGCTCATGGAGGTTGGTTACAGCTATGTGGAGCAGGTGTAAGAAGGGGGGTCAGAGTGCTAGATACTCACTGAGAGCATTTGAATGAAGGACATACATTTCTATCTATTGAGTGGTAAATTAAAGCTCCAGCCTAAGGTCACACAGGCACTATTAGAGCTGAATTTCTAACACAGTTTCCCTGATTTTCGAGGGGAAATGGACTCATGCTAACAGCTGTGAACAAAGATTTACCTTAAGAGAGAACGACACGGCATCCTGTCTCTTTAACTGGGTGGGGAGTACATTGGAAATTATTTGGTATTTTTTAAAACCTTACATATGTTGTCATTAGTGTGTTGGATCTATTCAATATTTACTAAAATAAACGTAAAAGGTAGAATTAAAAGGGAATACTGGATGAGCCAGAACTATATGAGGAGATGATTCTTAATCGAAAAAGAGAAAATTTGGCGGACAGTCAATTGGCATCATTAGGATCCCACCAGAAATATAAAAATTATTCCGATGGAAGAAGCATGGTGCTTGGAAATCCAGAAGCAATCAAATAGGGAGTCCTAGAGGAGTCTGATATTAGGGAACAGGGTACCAGGCATCCACTGGAAGTGAAGCAAAGCAGCCAAGCCTATTGTGGGGATGAGGGCATAGCAAGAAACATAGCAGGGACCTGGTTCAACCCAGATCCGGAAATAAGATAAGGCCTTGGTCCCTAGAACTGGAATCTCAGAAACAGGAAGTCCTCAAGAACAAGGCAGAGCCTATTCTAGAACCAAACCACAAGGCAAAGCCTAACCAACAAAGAACTCTTTAATGCACTTAATGCTCTCAAAGCTGAACTAGAGTTTTTCAGTTCTTTCTCAAGAATAAGAAAGGGAAGGGAGGGCTAAAGACAGTGTCAACAGCATAGGGTTATGGAGAAAGGAGGGTATTGGGACAACGATTATGAGAAAAATACTGCCTGTAAGGTTTATCTGTTGGTTTTTCCTTGCTTTCTTCTGGTAATAGCCTCCTAGTTTTCTTTTCTGATCTCTCCATATCCCCCAAGAATAAAAATATAGCTGTTTGTCCATCAGAGTCTTGCCCACCCAGATCTAGAACCCTAGCTAGATATATTGTCCTCTCTCTAACTCAAACTTGAATCTCAAAAGAAGAAATGAAGAGAAGGAAAATAACTGGCGCTTTTTCATTCCTTGGTCTGGATTTCAATGAGCACTTGGATCACCAATGCTGTTCTGGTTCCTGTCCTTTCTGAAATCTGTGTCTTTGATATTTCCTGGATCTTGAAAATATCAGTGATCCCTCTAGTGAATTACTTTTTTCATTTCAGTAACTAAAGTCACTTCTATTGTCCACAACCAAAGTATCATAAGTGATTCTTTATTGAAGATGACAGCAAGATTCTGGCTCTTTTCTCAATCAACCTTCTCAAAGGTAAAATCAGGATCAATGGCCCTGAATTTGCAGTTTGGAGAGCCTCAGAGTCATATTTCTCCAGGAGACTTACCAAGCCCTGCAGACTCTCGCATCTCAACCTTCTTCCACCCCACTTTCTGTCAGAGTGAAATACATTTTCTTAAGCCCCAGAATGCTCAAAGGTTGATTGGGATCTCTGCGATTTTCCTAAAATTTAAAACATTTCTCATAGGTGTGCTAAATCTTTTCTTTCATGGTCAAAGTTTGAAAGAAATATCAGATCTAAAATACATCATACTATACAAAAAATTTATTTTTCAATGTGCTGAAATTGAGTAGAAGATTTTAGTGGTCAGCAAATATCTTTAACTTACATCAGGCTGAACATGACCATTTTATCATAAATCTGAACAAGAAAATGGTCAAATTTTTTCTTATTGAAAAGCCTGGGAGGAAAATCATCCTTTTTATGTCTATGATGAAAGATTAAAAAATAAAAGCATACCATTTAAGAATTTACAAACTTGTTGTAGACATGATACTTTTCTTTTTAAAAGTCTTTATTTCGATCACAACAATTTCATTATAAACACTCATAAAGCCATAAACGGGGAAGATAAAACAATGAGCCTTAAATACAAAGAGGTATCAGAAGTTACTCATAATCATTTTCACTGGCAATCCATATGTTATTGATTTTCTCCTCTTGCAACCCTTGCAGTAATGTCCTTGCTTGAAATTCAACCTCAGCTAGGAAGTAGTAGCAAATAAAGCAATTCCAACTTAAGGAAATTGAAAGAGAAAACAAGACTTAACAGAGATAAAAATAAGTGTCAGCTGACAGAAGATGCTGTTTAGAAGATGGTGCCAAGGCACCCCAGGCTGAGAGTGAGCCTGTGTGGACTTCAGGTTTCACTCTTTTCTACAGCTAGAGACTAACCAGTATCGTCACCAGTCAGGAGCATCTTTAGTCAAATGAGAAGTGACTAAGAGTCTCCACAACTCCAGAATCTACTCAAAGTGTATGCCCTACTGATTGCTGGTCAATAGCATTATTTGAATACACGAGGAGAAGCAGAATCTCATTCAAATTTAAAAGGAATTGATCAAATTGGAAAAATTTTAAACTATCATGCATTAAAGCACAGACCATTAAAGCAGCCCTGGGGAAATTCATTCCAGGGTGGAGCCCAATAATTTCTTACAAAACGGAACATGCTGAGGCCTACATTGAGTAATTCACAGTTAAAGATCAAAGCCAAAAGCCCGAAGTTTAACTGGATTCAAAATACAGGTGCATCAGATCACAGAACTTTAAGTGTAATTTCAGTAGTTCTGAAGGATTCGATAAAAATAACTTTCAAAGGATAAATTATGCTTTCCTGACCTTGGGATGCTTGTTAAGTGGCTTCAGTTGTGTCCAACTCTTTATGACCACAAGGACTGTAGCCCACGAGGCTTCTCTGTCCATGGGAGCCTCCAGGAGTGGGTTGCCATGCTCTCCTCCAGGGGATCTTTCCAACCCAGGGATAAAAACTCAACGTCTTTTATGTCTCCTGCGTTGGCAAGTGGGTTCTTTTTACCACTAGCGCCACCTTCCTGATCTCACAGTATTGTTTTTCATCATTCATCAAATCTGAGTCATATACAGAGAACCAGCAAGCATGGTAGAAGATGAACTCTGTCTGCCTCTAAATTACGAGAATAGTTATAAGACATTTGCTTCTAAATATTTATTTTCTTTCAGCTTCTTTGTAAAATTACATTTTTCAAGACCGTTTTCTGTCTAATAAAACTTACATCCAAGAGAAGGCAACCATTATTTGGCATCAAAGGTACAAAGAGAGGTCATATAAATAACTGTTAAAAGACTTTCCAAAATAATAATACGAAGCATCATTTAACTTTTTAGGAGTGCAATGTGTGGGACATGAGTCACATTAAGTTTCACAAAGTTTTCACAAACTTCTTGTAGCCCCATAGGAAATGTGTACCTGGTTGGAAATGGCAGAGTCCCATAGTGGGGCAGGTGTGAAATCCATGTTGGCGTGTAAGGGGTGTGATCCGTGACAAAAAGAAGACGTGGCAAAAAGAAGAAAGTCAACAACATCACACCCAAACTAAAAACCTGCAGTGTCCATGGGGGTAGTTCTCTCAGTCTCAGCATGCTCACTGTCTTGTCAATCTTCTCAGGATCTTCCAGACTCAGGGTCAAGGGGTTTCCTGAACTACAGCTACACGGATTTCTTTCTGCTAAAGCGTGGAACAAGCATTGTGCTGTTCTTTCCCCCTCAGCTCACCACTCTTGTGAGCAGGAAAAAACAAAAACAGAAACAATACACCCCAAACTTTGTAAGCACCTGTCCTTCTCTAACATTGAGGGATATTTAATTATTTGGTATTTTTGCAAGCTGTTTTATAAACTCACAGAATACTAGAGCTAGAAGCTGCTATATAGTTCACCCAATCCAACTCTTCATTTATTGATGAGACAAAATTCTGTTCTAGAGCCAGAAGATTGGTCCTAATCTCTGTCTCCAAAGCATGAAAATGATACTTTTTGGTCACATTTACCATTCTGTTGGCATTGTTTTTTATTCTCTTGTTCCACAGCTTGGAATCACTAACTTATTCTGGGTGATGAAAGACTTAAGTATATTAGCTCTGCAAAATACACAGTGCTCTGCATTGACTAGAACAGCCATTTGAAGGACGGAGTACTATGTGCTCATTAATGCAGAAAGCAAATGCTCAGTGTAAATTTTTTGTATAAGCTATAGCTCATTAGAACACATGATTAATTAGATGTCCAAAATGTATCCAGAGAGAGCTTTTATGCTGTCTTTGTGGTGATCTGACATTGGTATCAGATTCTACCGAGCATCCATCAGATCTTCTAGATGTTTCAGAATACACCATACTAGGAAGTAAACAGTTACCTAGTGGGAATCCAGATGGCCCAACCCTCACTGTTAGGAATCAGTTTGTAAGANTTGTGGTGATCTGACATTGGTATCAGATTCTACCGAGCATCCATCAGATCTTCTAGATGTTTCAGAATACACCATACTAGGAAGTAAACAGTTACCTAGTGGGAATCCAGATGGCCCAACCCTCACTGTTAGGAATCAGTTGGTACTAAGAATACTGACTGATAAGAAGTTTGTAAGATGAGTGGGTATAGGGAAACTTTGACAGAATGCAATGAATCTGGGATTATTTATTGGGCATGTTTGGACATAAAGACAATATTTAGCTAATATTAAGGCATGGTAGTCTGTCAGCTTATTCATTCAGATTTAATCAAATTATCATCTAGAATGAAATATGTATTGAAGAAAGGATTTTGAACAACCTCATGGCTAATGTTATAGAATAGTCTAATGAGCATGGCTAAAGTGATTATACATCTAGTTTCTCCTGGATATTTGATGTCTCTTGTCCCAGCATAGTTTTCTTTTCTTTTTTAAAAATTTATTTCATTGACGTATAGTTGGTTTATAATGTTAATTTCTACTGTACATCAAAGTGATTTAGTTGTACATATATGCACATTTTTCCCATATTCTTTACCATTATGTATTATCACAGAATATTGAACCATTATAATTCCCTGTGCTATACAGTAGAACCTTATTGGTTATTCATTCTGTATGTAATAGTTTACATCTTTGAATCCCAAACTCCCAATCCATCCCTCCCCCACCCCTGATCCCCTTTGGCAACCACAAATCTGTCCTCCATGTCTGCGATTCTGTCTCATAGATAAATTCATCTGTGTCGTAATTTAGATTCCACACATAAGTGATACCATACAGTATTTGTGTTTCCCTTTTTAACTTTGTCTTTCTCTTTTCTGACTCTTTTTCACTTAGTGTGACGATCTTCAGGTCCATGATGTTGCTGCAACTGGCATTATTTTGTTCTTTTTTATGGCTGAGTGTATTTCATCATATGCAGGTACTACCTTCTCTTTATCCATTCCATCTGTTGATGGGCATTTAGGTTGTTTCCGTGTCTTGGCTATTAGTCCCAGGATACTTTTCATTAGCATATCATCTCCTTTCCCGCTCCAGACTGTCCTGGTGTGATCAACAAATCCTATGTTCAACCTAGAGCAGTTATTGAAAAAGAGTTGATTGGTAAGAATAGGAATAGGGATATTTGGAAGGAATAGAATGTCTCAAAGGTAGTATCTTCTCCCTCTGGGGATGAATCTGTAACTGCCTTGCTTGAAGACTCTGTAATGATCTTACCTGAAGAAGTTATCAAACAAGGAAAATCCTAGTCATGGGCCTGACCTCCACTGACCCTGATTGTCTCCAGGCCTATAATTAGAATCCCTAGAGAAGAGCCACCCAGGCCCTATTTGACTTCTGTAACAACAACAGGACCTCGCTCGACTGGGAGAGGCCTGTGTTCAGCTACCAAAACAGTCACAGTTCTTCACTCAATTCTCAGACCTGAGTCCCTACAGAAACATCCCTAAAACTTTGAGGTGATGCAGGATGCATTTTTGCCTTATCATATTGTTCATGGGATTCTCACAGAATACTGGAGTGGTTTGCCATTCTCTATTGTGGATGGTGACTGCATCCATGAAATTAAAAGACACTTGCTTCTTGGAAGGAAAGCTATGACAAACCTAGACCACGTATTAAAAAGCAGAGTCAAAGCTATGGTTTTTCTAGTAGTTACGTATGGATGTGAGAGTTGGACTATAAAGAAGGCTGAACACTGACGAATTGATGCTTTTGAACTCTGGTGTTGAAGAAGACTCTTGAGTCCCTTGGACTGCAAAGAAATCCAACCCATCCATCCTAAAGGAAATCAGTCCTGAATTTATTCATTGGAAGGACTGATGCTGAAGCTCCAATACTTTGGCCACCTGGTGCAAAGATCTGGTTCATTGGAAAAGACCGTGATGCTGGAAAAGGTTGAGGGCAGGAGGAGAAGGGGCCAACAGACCATGAGATGTTTAGATATCATTACCGATTCAATGGACATGAGTTTGAGCAAACTCCGGGAGATAGGCAAGAACAAGAAAGCCTGCCATGCTGCAGTCCATGGGGTTGCAAAGTGTCAGACATGACTTAGCAACTGACCAACAACACAAGGATGCATTTAAGGGGACCTTGTAATACTTCATAAATATGTTCTATGATTTTCTTTCTAGCTTTCCACAAAGGAAAATTCTCATTTATCAGAGTAACTATGCGCTGGGAAAATAGAACTACCCAGAACTTTCAGGGATATTTAGACATTGCTCTAAGCTAACACTAATTCCAAGAAATGGAGCTGACTCCCTTTGTGGTTCACTAGTTAGAATGGAGACTGAAAGCATTCAGGTTTTGAATAGTGAACCAAATCCAGCTCATCAAGGCCTAGTATGTTCCTGAACCTACCTGATAGTTGTTTTCCTGGTTTCTAAATGTAGTACCAGTACAGATAAGCCCAGCAAATGGCCAAATCCCCACACTGGATTCCTCGTTCCCAAAGGATCACTCTGTATCTCTTTTTCTGGCATAATTATTAATAATACTCCTTTTCAAGGGGCTTCCCTCATGGCTCAGCTGGTAAAGAATCTGCCTGCAATGCGGAAGACCTGGGTTCAATTCCTAGGTTGGAAAGGGTCCCTGGAGAAGGGACTAGCTACCCACTCCAGTATTCTGGCCTGGAGAATTCTGGATAGTTTTGAAATATCTGGAGATATTCTGGATAGTCCATGGTGTCACAAAGAGTAGAACACAACTGAGCACTTTCATTTCACTTTTCACTATCAAAAGTAAACTGGTTTTGATGATAAATTATATGGTCACACTAGCTATTATGGTAGGAAGGTTCAGAGAAAAAAACTCTTAGAGCTCCCCATCCCTATCAGAAAGTAGATCAAGAGCTGTATCACATCTGTGGGAGGAGGCTGGGAGAGGTAGGGGTGGAGATACAAAGTTAAATGCTACCTTCAAAGACTTAAAAGATTCCAAAGTAGTTTGTTTGGCCTAGGCAGAAATACCCTAGGACTCCAAAATATTTCATAAACATTCACATCTAGTTGATTATCATAAACCAAATCGGTTTTTCAGGGCCTTGCCTGATGGCTCAGTGGTAAAGAATCCCTCTGCCAATGCAGGAGACACAGTTTTGATCCACAGTTTGGGAAGATCTCCTGGAGAAGGAAATGGCTATCCTCTCCAGTATTTCTTACCTGGGAAATCCTATGGACAGAGGAATCTGACAAGTTATAGTCCATGGGGTTGCAAAGAGTCAGACATGACTCAGCGACTAAACAACAACTGTTTTTCAATTCAGAGTGGCCAATCCAGATTTAGTTTATTTAGGGGAGCAAATAAAAGCAATTTGGGGTTTGTATCTATTGATCTGACAAATGCTTTCTCAATAAACAGAAAATCTCAGAAGTTTATCTTCACTTCCTGCAGTAGTATACTTACTTTGTCTCAGGATTACAACAGCTCTTGTTATCTGTGCCACAATTTGAACCTGAAAGTCTCACCATTTTGTAGGGCCTCATGCTAGTCTAATACACTATTACTCCATGCTCTAAACACCGAGGAAAAGAGGTAGCATTGACTTTAGATAGGCCTCCCACTTATCTGAAGCACATAGGAATATTGTTGTCACTATGAAGGACAACTTTGCCACTGTAGAGTCATGACATTTGAAAGACCTTACTGGATATTGGAGGCAACATAAGGCTCTGATTCAAAGCTGTCAAATTCAAGTGGGGCTCAGAACCTGTGAAGGCAGACAGTTCAAGCTGTACTGCAGGCAGCTCTGCTCCTTTATGACCTGGTGAATCCAACAAGGTTCAAAGTTTCTATAGCAGATTGGAATTCTCTCTAAATTCTGTGAAAATTTCAGTACACAAATCATAACAGAGGCTTGTAGGGTGCTGGCTCACAAACACGCTCTCTTTGCCGAGTTAATAATTTTCTTTTTGAGAAACAGCTAGTAGGTCCTAGCAGAGACTGAGCACCTGTCCTTAGGATTCAACTCATGAACTTACTGTCATAAATGAAATATTTGCAATAAAATCGGATGTGCCCTGAAACACCCTGTGCTTGCTTGGTGAGCACATTAAGTGGTCATATTGAGACAAGTAGAACCTAGGCGTGGGCTTAACTACATGGGCTCGCCATCACTAAGGCTGGCCTGTCTACTCCCAGCACTGAATGTCCAACTTGACGTTTGCATTAACTAGATCTGAGCCTCTGATGTGGTCCGCAGCTCCAAGGGGACCAGACAAGCAACTGGTGTTAGGCAGAGTACACTGTTTCAGGAAGGGGCGATTTTTGTTTTCATTGGAAGGATATTTATTTTGGATCTGAATTTGCCTTTCCTGGCTACTATACATCTGCAAATAACACAATCTATGAATTTAGTGAACACTTTGTTCATTTGCAACTTCTCTTTCAAAACGTTACCTTTTAAACTTCTATATTGCAGTATAGTTTAGTAACAGTGTTGTGATAGTTTCACCTGTACAGCAAAGTGATTCAGTTATACACGTGGGTGTATCTAATTCTTTCTTAAATTCTTTTCCCATTTAGGTTGCTACATAATATCGAGTAAGAGTTCCCTGTGCTCTACAGTAGGTCCATGTTGGTTATCCACAAAGCGCTACTTTTAATAAGTTTACTTTTTAGTGAAATAATGCAATACTGATACCTTGATAGTTTGCCTTATAGAGTAAGAGAATACCTATTGAATATTCAGTTATGTGGCTTAGGGAACTTCTCTGGGTGCTATTCTGTAGATGCTGTTTGTACTCTGAACCAGAGACAGATACTTGGTGCTTTTCCACTACAGCAATAATATATGGGTCCAAGAATCACTGGATGGTATTGGAAGTGGCACCTCCCACTATTAAACCTAATAACCTACTTGTCCTTCCTTCTTGGGGCTTTGCTGATTTAGCATTCTTGGTGCGCAAAGATTTCTTTCAGCAGATAAACAGTTATGGTTTCACTGAATTGGAAGCAACAACCTTGATCTAGCCATTTGGGGGTTCTCATGAAATTGGAAGGGCTTCCTTGGTAGCTCAGCTCCTGCAATGCAGGAGGCCACAGTTTGATCTGTGGGTTGGGAAAATCCCCTGGAGAAGGGGCCACCCACTTCAGTATTCTAGCCTGGAGCATTCCCATGGATGGAGGAGCTGGGCAGGCTACAGTCTATGGGGGTAGCAAAGAGTTGAACATGACTGAGCGACTAAGCCGAGCACATGCCATTGGAAAACAAGCCAAGAATGGGACTACAGTCATGTCTGTGACATAAAAGATATACTGTTTATGTTATGGAATTGTGTATAGAAATTAATTTGGGGGGCTTAATGTATTAAAGAGTCTTGTTCTAATAAAAATCGGTAAGTAATAACAATTTTCTGTTACATGTCAGTAAAGTATCTTAAAGAAGGAATATTTCTTCCTAGTTTCCACAAAAGCACCGCATTTTTGGTGATGGTTACAGTGATGTCCTAAGTTACAGTGGTTTTTAGCAGAATTGAATATCAAAAATAAATGTAGTTACTACCTTGCAAAAGGGTAAAGAGATGTTTAGATACACAGAGAATATAGCTGGGATGCTTTCTAATCATGCAAATCTTTTGTTGTGTTGGGCTTTTCCTTCTGTGTACATCCTTATAATCCCTCCAAAGCATTCTAAAACTTGACTGTTTTTACACGTATGGAGAAATGAGTAAAGGAGGATGGCACATGGAGATGCAAGAGACCCAGATTCAATCCCTGAGTCAAGAAGATCCCCTGGAGGAAGGCATGGCAACCCACTCCAACATTCTTGCCTGGGAAATCCCATGGACAGAGGAACCTGGCTGGCTACAGTCCATGTGGTTGCAAAGAGTCGGACACGACCTAGCACACACTCATGCACGTGATACATGAGGAAAATTGTCTTCCTCTTTTAAGATAAACCCCCCAGATAAATCATGTGAATGACTTTCAGATGTCCCCACATTTCTCAAGAATAATTTCTGATAAACACTCTTGGTCACGTGCCTGAGTGTAAGGAACATGAAGATAAAACATTTGACTACTGTGGCTTCTACAACAGGTGATATTGCAAATTGGGGATTCTGCACAAATAAAAAGGGGTTGGAGATGGTGGGACCCCTCTCTTACCTCATGAAAAGGCAATAAAAATGTCAATTGTCTTATATCACTAAAATTAGTATGTGGTATATTTATAAAAATAAGTAAAATAAACAGAAAAATCTTTTTTAAAAAATCTGTAATTTCTAGGAATTCAATTGTTGGAAACAATGATTTGAAAGCTTTGATTAAAGACCACACAATTTCAGGGTTACAAAAGACTTCTGATACCCCCTTGCAATTTAGTGGCATGAGATTTTCCTTTTGGGGCCAGAATATCATATGATGCTGACAAATGCCATGACAATTTGGCTGTCATAGTTTCTTGTGATACTGGAGGTGACTGATGATAGAATCTTTTGGGTACAGTCTCCTAAAGTCTCCTGTTTACCTGTCTAGGTTCCATTGGAAGGATCGGGGTACACTGCAAGGTGTTGTCTGCAGGAGCCTGCAAGTAGATGAAGACCAAGCAGGTCAAGGTGAAGTGATTCCCTAAGCAGCCAGAAGCAGCAGCATCAAGGAGTGAGTACAAATCATGATGGGGTAGGAGTGCCAACAGCAAGGAAAACATTATGAATGAGGTCAGATGTTGGGAAAGCAGGAATAAATCTAAAATTGGAAGGGTCAGGGTGAAAACCGAAGTACCAGCTGTGTGGTAGGTGAACAGCCCAGAACATGCTGAAGCAAGGCAGGATCAAGCACCAGTCAGAAATCTTCTGGGTCAGAGGAAGGAGGCTGAGTTACAGGTAGATGCTCAGCATGTGAAAACCTTGATTTCTGCCCAGGCATCATTGGTTATTGAACCTAGTCATCCTTAGAATCAGACAGGCTTTTGCCTGCACCTACACTCATAGCATCATTGCCGGGAGGCAGAGTTCTGCAACTGGGCGATGCCCCCATATCTCTTTCTGGGTCACTGGGCTACCTTTACCTGTGAAAAAGAAAGGTGATCCGCTCTACCTCATCGAGTTACGAGAGAACTCTCTGCACCTCTTCCACTTTTATTTGGAGCAAATACTGGTCTCCTTACATGTAAATTGGTTTCTCCAAAACCAAGCAGCTTGTTGTCCTCTTCCCCATGTTTGAGAGATTAGAAATCACTCTGTGACACATGGTAGACTACTATATGCTTTATATAGTTAAAATATCTTTAAAAATCTCAAGGAAAAGAAATGTAATTGTTCTTGTGAGCAATGCTAAGGCATTGGCACCCCACTCCAGTGCTCTTGCCTGGAAAATCCCATGGACGGAGGAGCCTGGTGGGCTGCAGTCCATGGGGTTGCAAAAAGTCGGACACAACTGGGTGACTTCACTTTCACTTTTCACTTTCCTGCATTGGAGAAGGAAATGGCAACCCACTCCAATGTTCTTGCCTGGAGAATCCCAGGGACGGGGGAGCCTGATGGGCTGCCGTCTGTGCGGTCGCGAGTCGGACACGACTGAAGCAACTTAGCAGCATACAAAATTCCAGCAAATCAGAAGAGAAGGAAAAGAAACCAAACATTAGGTCTATTATGCAAAATTTCAAACAAATGAGTACTATTGTTTGGAAGTTAAAATACAGAAATAGATTTATATAAATGCTATTATACTTTAAGCCAAGTTATTTTCTATAAAATGACGACTGAATTTTCAAACAGCTTGAATTCTTCTAGACCTTTGAGTCTCAATCATTTAATATTTGGTAAATGTGAAGGCGTTATGTTTGACTCCATATTTCCATGGTCTGATTTTATCTTTTTGTTAACATATTCTTATTAAATAGCTATGTGGAGTTGAAGGTAACAAGTAGGCCAAAAGAAAAGGAAAGGAATCACTTATTGAAATTTTGTTATGTACAAAATGAAAAACATTTCCTCCTTTAGAATGTAATATACATTGCAAAGAACAAAATTATTTATTCCACATAACTGTTATTGATATGTAGTTAATCAGTCCCATACCTACTATCAGTGAAATTAAAGAAGCCAGTGTGAGTTCTTGCCCTCAAGGAACTCATGTTACAGCCATCTCTGACTTCTACCTTTCCCTTATGCTTAATATTTGGCCTTCCCTGGTGGCTCACACTGTAAAGAATCCGCTTGCAATGCAAGAGGCCAGGGTTTGATCCCTGGTTTATGAAGACCCCCTGAAGAAGGGAATGGCTACCCACTCCAGTATTCTTGCCTGGAGAATTCTTGTCCATGGGAGAACCCCATGGACAGAGAGGAGCCTGGTGGGATACAGTCTAGTGGGTCACGAAAGAGTTGGACACAGTTGGATGATTAAGCAATATGCTTAATATTTACAAGCTATCAAATCTTGTCAATCTGATTTCTGCATGATTATCCAAACTTATTTTTTTCTTTCTGATCCCCTAACAACTAATTTAGACTTTTGTTATAGCTTTTAAAGCTTATTTACTGTGACCAGGTAATCCATGCACATTTATTATTTTAAAATATTATTAAATACTAAATACATTAAAATATTCCAACAGTAAAAAATATCTCTCTCCCACACCTGTTTGTCCTCCTATCCTCTTTTCAGAGGCAACCACTCTAATCAGTTTTTTTTTTGTACCTGGGCAGTTATTCAATGTCTATGTAAATGTCTATTTGTATTTTACACAAATGATAACATGCTATATACTGCATGCTGTGTCTTGTTTTTTATTTTATTTTTTAAACTGAAAAATGTATATATTTGTTATTTATATGTCTGACTATGCCAGGTCTTAGTTACGTGAACTCTTCATTGTGGCATATAGGATCTAGTCCCCTGACTAGGGATCAACCCCAGGTCCCCCTGTATTAAGACTGTGGAGTCTTAGCCACTAAGCCACCAGGGAAGTCCCATTGCTTTCTAAAGTAAATGTATTGGAAGATTTTTCTAGATCAACATATATTAGCCTCATTAAAAAAAATAGCTGTGTGATTAATGGGTATATCACCACCCACTATTTGATTAAATAGCTCCCTACTGTATTAGTCAGGATAGACCAGGTTATGTTACATAAACAAGTAATCCCACAAATCTCAGTGGTTTATTTCTTGCTTACAAAATGTCTGTTGAGGTTCTGGGCAGCCATCCAGGGAAAATGCCTTCCATATGGCCGTTTAGTGATCATTTGTTGACAGTGCCACCATCCTAAAGCTGTACCATCTGGAACAAGTGGCCTCCTTAGTTGGTGTGGCAGAAGAAGAGAGAGCATTTGTCCAGAAGTAAACCTGTAATGCTTCAGTGTGAGACACACACATTCAACTTGCAGCCATTTGCCAGAACTATTCTCTTGACGTCTCCTAACTGCAAGGACAGTAAGGAAGTAAAATTGTCCCATGTGCCTGAATGATAGAAGAGCTGGCATGTAATTAACAAATCCTTCAAAAAACTATATTTGAAAGCCACTGTTAGTCTGAACCCTCTTAGGGAAGTCCCCTGCATAGCTTTGCCTATTTAATAAATATTTATTAGCTAGCTAAAAATTATAGAGTATGCATATCCATTGATAGCAGGGTCAATGAATAGCCTTTAACAAGGTTAAATACCTTAGCCAAAAAGCACCATTGCAAAGGCGAGTCTGAGTTGTTACTGTTGTTCAGTTGTGTCTGACTCTTTGCAATACCATGGCTGCAACTCACCAGGCTACCCTATCCTTAACTATCTCCTGGAGTTTCTGAGTTATCGATACCATTTTTAGACAAAGCAAAGATGGAAGATAGAGGACAAATATTTGAGGAATTATTTTAGTACTGGCTTGGTTTGTAAAGGAGTAATTAATAAAGCTTTTCAGAGGCTGACAGCAACAAAAAAAGGTGAATAAATACACCCACATTTCTAGCAGCATCATTCACAATAGCCACAGGGTGAAAGCAACCTAAGCATCTATCAGCAGATGAATGGACAAACAGGATATGGTCTGTACATACAACGGGATATTATTCAGCCTTATAAAGGAAGGAAATTCTGACACATCCGGTAACATGGATGGACCTTGAGGACATTATGCTAAGTGACATTAGCCAGTCACAAAAAGGCAAGGACTGTGTGGTTCTAGTTATGTGAAGTACCTGGAGTAGTCAAATTCAGAGGGAGAAAGTAGAATGGTGGTTGCTAGGAGCTGAAGGTGGAACGAACAGGGAGTTAGTGTTTAATGGGTACAGAGTTTCAGTTCTATAAGATAAAAAAAAGTTCTGGAGCTTTGAATGGCTCCACAGCAATGTGATGTACATAATGCCAGGGAACCGTACATTTCAAAGTGATGAACAAGGTCGATTTTATGCTATACAACATAAAAAAGATAGCTAAAAACCTTTGGGAAATGACTACAAAATTCTGTGAGAAAATTCTGAATTGTTCTGATTCCTTTATGGAAGCCGTTGACATGAGAGGAGGGAACTGGTGAGCTGGGAAAGGAGAACTTGTGGTCAGAGAACAAGAAATAGAAGTTAATGATTTGAAATGTAGAGCAAGTTCAGATGGTGCTGGCAAGATCTAGGATATGGCCATAGGAGCAGATGGCTGAGGCAAAGCAAAGGAAAAGCTAGAATATGTGTGTGTGAAAGAACTTGGAGGCCAGGGTGTTAGGTGGGACATCCATGTAGACGCTGAAATCACCCATGGGGATGCCAGAGTCTGAGATAAAGAGGAAGACTGTGAGCAAGGGGTCAAATGCTATGAATGAGTAANATTCAAGACTCTTTAAGCTTATTCTATGTGAAAGTTGTAATAGTTCACCATTTATTATTGTAAAAGCGATTTAAAGAATGCTTTAATATAAAATGATACTAATCAGGGTAGATTCTACTTAATCATAGCTAAGGGTGTCTTTGCATCAGATCTGAGACACGTAGATATAATATATACAACATGGAAGGTTCAAACTATTTAACTTTTATTGACAGTCAAATCTATTTTCCAAATTTTAAAAATAAGTGTTCCATCTTCTTTTTCTAGAGTAATCAGACCCTGCTGGGAGGCTTTTCCTAGATTTTCTTAAAATTCATGAACTGAGCTTCTCCTGCTGAGCTGTGTGGTTCCAATCCAACCTCTCCTGGACAGTTCATGAACTATGTCATCTGCTTTCACTGTGGAAGGGATTCCCATAGTGTTCTCATTCATGTAAATAAAGTAGTCAAATCAAAGAGAGAGAGTTTCATTAAGAAGGCTTTTCTCTGATGTAATGCCTTCTAAAACAGAAAATCATTTTATATAAAGTTCATTTAGGATCAAATATGGTATAAATGGCCTCTAACAATTATTCTTCAAATATTGAAGAGCTGAATATTACATTATTTTCTATTGAATTCCTTGGTTCTATGCCAAACATGTCTTGGCTGCAACAGAAGAGTGAGGAGGCTTTTATATTTTGGGGAGAAAAAGAACTATAGAGGCTCTACAAGGGTGTATTTGCAATCTGAAACTCTGCAGAAATTCCGGAAAATGAATGAAGCTCTTTTACAATTATAACTTTATAGGTAGGATTTACTTACAAACTACAGGAACTTTTATAATACATCCCTATATAAATCTAACCCTTGCCAATGGGACTTACTATTTATTTAACAGCAACAGTGAACCATATGGTTTTGTTCAGACATGCAAGGTTAAAGAATAGATTTTATATCCAGGAAAAATCTCTCTTATAGGTAAACAGAAAAAAAAAAGGCAAAATAAAAAACTTAAAACATAAAGGAAAAACCAATCATAGCTATTTAAGAACAAAGACCAAAACCTTTTCAACCAGCTAAACATGAATTAAGACAGAATACTAAATTGAAGAAAATTAGCAAGCTGTCATATTAGTTCAAGAATAGCAACAGTGTTTGTTGCTAAGCAGGAGCTATACAGAAAGAATGCAGTAAAATCTTGACATATTACAGAATCAAGAACAACAACAACAAAAGCCCCAACAAAAAAATCACTCCACAAATAAAACAAGATTTCATTTTAAGAATCTGATATGGCAGTTGCTTTTCTCAAAGGACTGAAACAATTTTGACCCCCCACTGCTACTTACTTTAAGATAAAGATATAACACTGTTTAAAGATATAACACTTCTGGTGAAGCTATTCATTTCACCTAAACCTCATATAGTTTAAATCTTAGAAGAGAACTTTACCACCTACAGGCTGTATGCACAGACTAAATACAACACTTGTGCCTGATTCTGAATGGTATCTTATTTCAAAATGCTCTCTTAACTTCAGCTCTTGCTTCTCAAGCTGTGCTTTCAACTTGTCAGAAGCTGCCTACAGTAACTAAAATTGGAATCACACAGAAAAAAAAAAATTTATTTCAGGAAAACATATGCAGTAAGCACCTTAGCATCTGTTAACATTAAAACCAGAAGGCAGTATGTTACATAGGGCAGGCTGTAAAATTAATAATTCACAACATTCATTTTGAAATATTATAGCAATCTTTTAAAACAATGGCATACATTTCCTCTGTTCAACAAATATCCATTCAGAATCTATACGCCAGGTGCTAAGGATATAAACAAAACAATCATAAAGCTCCACAGGTTTTTAAAGCTAGAAAGCAAAGAGGTCATCTTCCAATTTTTCTATTAGAGGAAGCCATTCCTCAACCCCTATCCCAATTAGGAGAGGGCTGAGGCCCACTAGTTTTGTGTCAGTCAGTTGCAATATTTATGGGAAACTTCTTCCTGGAATCCCAGTGCAGACAGGCACAGATCCTCAGGTGAGCCTTTTTAACACGTTGCCAAACTATTGTAGTTTCCAAATTCTGATTGCTATTTATAATAATGCTGCTCTTGGAAAATGCTTTCTGAGTTCTAAGAGGACATGAGCAAAGCACTTTCTGGTTCAGCCTAGCAGTGGAACCCTTCCAGGTCTAAACTGGTAATTCCTATGGAGAGGAGAACCAGAAGTCTCAGATGAGAACAAGAGAAGGAAGCAGGAAAAACAACACACTTTAGGAGTAAGGATAGGGAATGAGCTCAAACTTTCTTCAACCTTCTTTTTCTTTTCTCTTCACTGATCAGATGAGTATGTGATAATAAATGGGAAGGTGTCCTGGGTGTAATCAGTTTAGGATGGGGTTATGAGAAATAGTTTTCAGGGATGTACAGGGAAAGGACGAGAAATCCCCAAGAGTGACAACAGGGGAAGACCTGTGGATGTGGCGGAAATGAGTCACCAACCAGAGTAAACATTTATATGTTGGCGGGGAAGTCACTGAAAAGTTAGCCTGTTGAGGGCACATTAGAAACATCCATTGAAATGATTAGCAACCGTTGACTGTTTCTTGGATATGGGGTATATGATATGTGCTGAGAGAATACAAATAAAGGGAAAAGAAGAAATGAATCCTACACCATTGGAGTACTTATAATGCCATGCAAATTACAGTGTTACACAGAAATACTAGTTATTAATCATTTATTCTTATTACAGACAAGGAAGCTTTGTTTCAGACAGACTGAATGACTTGACCAAGGTCATACAGTCATGCTTAGTGGCAGAACAGGCAGACTCGAGCAATGAACTTTATATTTGACTAGGCATGTGTCAAAGCCATAACATGTGATCTTCAGGGACGCCATGTAAATGAACACTGAAGTAAGCGGGGAAAGGAAAATAAGTCAGACTCCACCCCGCCAATCCGAAGGCAACTGCCTCATGTACTTTGGAGAAATTAAACCACTGGAAATCACTCATCACACATTACAAAGCTACAAAAAAAAAAGAAAGAAAGAAAGAAAGAAAAAAGCAATAGTTTTCAGCAGAGACTATGCTTTTTTCAGCATGCCCAAGTCTCATCTTTGGCCACGTCTCTCCTTTTGGGTGTATCATCTTCCTATTACTCAAACAGATACCCTTAAGGTCTTTTCTTTCCCTCTCCAAATCTGATTTCAGGACAGATTAGAAAACATCCTTCCCAAGGTGTAGAAGATTCATGACACTTTAAAGAAGTTATACCCTTATATTGTTTTTTAAATTAGACTTTATTTTTTAGGTTAATTTTGGATTCACAGCAAAACTGAGTAGAAAGTAGATTTCCCACAACCATCTCCTCCCCATTCCTGGGTATTTTAATAGATATCAAATACTGAAACAAAATTAAGAATTTTTAATCTGGGGTCTAGGGAAATCCATTCATAGTCTTAAGGGAGTCCTTGATCTATCAGATATTATATCCTGAATTATGGAATATGGTTGTATACAGATTTTTAAGAAAGCAGGTTTCATCAAGTTCTCGAGGGGTTGGCATTCAGAAACAGCTAAAGTCACTAAGGTAAAGAATAAAGTTCAAGTCCAGACATCAGGTGGGAGACTAAAGGAATTATTTGGAAGCAGAAAGGCTTTATCAGAGTCCCCAAATCATATCATATGGGTGGCTGCTATAGCAAGTATCAATGTGTATATACCAAGGCCTCCTAACTTCAACTAGGACTATAGAAATATCCTAGTTAAGCAAAGAAATGGCTTTCAAACATATGATGGCCACTCTCTCTCTCTTTTTTAAAAAACATACCTTTAAAGCTTCTATAACGAGGTCCCTTGCTTCAAGCTCTCCTTCAAGAATACTGAATAGCGTTAGGAGTTCTGGCTTGCTGAGTTTTTCCAGATTCATCCTGAAAGCCTAAAACAAGGACAATAATCAGATAATCTCCAGAAGACAGAGGTAATTCGATTCTATTTAAGAAAAAATAAAGTGAGATAAGAGCAAGAATTACAATAGAAAATACTTTTAAGAAAGGAATAAAACTAGGAATAAAACTACCATCTGACTCAGAAATCCCACTACTGGGCATACACCCTGAGAAAACCATAACTGAAAATGACACATGTACCCAATGTGCGTTGCAGCACTATTTATAATAGCTAGGACATGGAAGCAGCCTAGATGTCTACTGACAGATGAGTGGGTAAAGAAGCTGTGGAACATATATACAATGAAATATTACTCAGCCATAAAAAGAAACACATGTGAGTCAGTTCTAATGAGGTAGATGAACCTAGAGCCCTATGAACCTATACAGAGAGAACTAAGTCAGAAAGAGAAAAACAAGTATCACAAATTAAGGCACATACATGGAATCTAGAAAGACGGTACTGATGAGCTTATTTGCAGGGCAGTGATGGAGACAGACATAGAGAAGAGACTTGTGGACACAGTGGGGGATGAAGAGGGTGGGACATTGCCCTGTGTACAGCAGACAGCTGGTGGGGATTTGACGCAGGGAGCTCAACCCAGTGCTCAGTGACAACTTTGAGGGGTGCGATGGGGTAGGAGGTGGGAGGGAGGTTCAAGAGGGAGGAGACTTATGTATACCTATGGCTGATCCATGCTGATGTATGCAGAAACCAACACAATATTGTAAAGCAATTATCCTCCAATTAAAAATAAAATTTAAAAAAGGAAATGGTTGTAATTAAATGTAAAAATAAGAATTTTCTGATGTTAATCATAAACTAAGCAGTAAATGAAAATAAAATTCATTTTAATTATTGACTTTATCACCATTTACAAAGATTAGATTTTCATTATTTTTCTCTCCTGGCATATATTCAAACATCCTAGAAGGTCTCAGAAAGAATTGTTATCGTTCAGTTGCTAAGCTGTGTCTAGCTCTTTTGCGACTCCATGGACTACAACTTGCTAGAGTTCTCTGAAACAATTAGTCACTAGTTTTATTCATTAGAAGTTCAGGTAAAATTTTGTAATAATGAATACTATTTCACTGAAAAACTGTTATACCATGAAAAGATATTCTAGTTTTAGATAACCAAACTCTAAAACTGTATATAAAACACTCTGGGATCCCTCTGAAATTGGTTGAAGTCAATTTGAGCAGAGATAACGTTTGGTGGGACTACAGGAGAAATTTTTCTTTTAAACTGTCTACTTTCACAGAGAGCATCTATCACAATATTTATATCTCATAGTAAAATAAGACTTAAGTGCAACCATGTACAAATGTACTTTTAAATGAGTGCTTAAAATATATTGTTTAAACATCTTAACTGGCCAGGCTATTACAAACTGAATTTATTTGACTTAACAAGTTCACATTTCTATGAAGTCTTGCATCTTTTAAAATATGTTAAATGGCAAATTGCATGGCACAAATTTAACCTTTTCCATAAGATTAATTTCTCACAAACCACACATAGATAAAAGACTATGATACAATCTTTGAAGGCTCTTCTGACTAGTGTGTATGGTAAGACACATTTTATAACTTATAAAGTAGAACAAAATCTGTTTTCCCTCTCCCACGCTCTACTTTTAAATTGCCACACTCATGTAGTTGTTTTTTTTTTTTTTTCCAAAGTGAATCACAATATGACTAGTTCCCACACCCTCTAGTAACTCGCAATTCCTATGAGCACATTAAATTTTAGGAGGCACACAAAAGAGTCATTGATTCCTTCTAAAACTACTGCCTTTAAGCGAATGAGAGCATATAGAAAATACATACTTCACTGTGTTGTCAGATATCCTTCCAGAATGTGCTGTAGGAATCTTTTGCCACATGGTAAAATATGTTCAATGTAACTTCAGCTCTAACTGCTACATTTCTAATTGGTGAGGGTTAGCAACTAGTAAGTAATTCTCATGTAAGTATTAGAGAGATACCTCACAACAGTTAATTTAAAAATAAAAACTAACAAACAAACAAAATCCCCCAAACCCACAAACCGAATAAAGCTACACTTAAAGAGAGTATGTTGGAAAAAACACATTACTTGCAATCAGATAGATGCCAGGTTGACATCTTCGTTGTGTGACTGGACAAGTGTTCTTCCTATCTGTTAGAGTGAAATGATACCTAACTCATAGGATTGCTGTAAAGATTGAGTTAATAAATACAAAACATCTTGCCAAGCTCCTGATACAAGGTGATCAATGCTTTAATTATTAGGAACAACTATCCTGAAAGAGGAGAGTGAAAAGTTGGCTTAAAGCTCAACATTCAGAAAATGAAGATCATGACATCTGGTCCCATCACTTCATGGGAAATAGATGGGGAAACACTGGAAACAGTGTCAGACTTTATTTTTTTGGGCTCCAAAATCACTGCAGATGGTGATTGCAGCCATGAAATTAAAAGACGTTTACTCCTTGGAAGAAAAGTTATGACCAACCTAGATAGTATATTCAAAAGCAGAGATATTACTTTGCCGACTAAGGTCCGTCTAGTCAAGGCTATGGTTTTTCCAGTGGTCACGTATGGATGTGAGAGTTGGCCTGTGAAGAAAGCTGAGCGCCGAAGAATTGATGCTTTTGAACTGTGGTGTTGGAGAAGACTCTTGAGAGTCCCTTGGACTGCAGGGAGATCCAAACAGTCCATTCTCAAGGAGATCA
>SJYV01006435.1:250173-358431 GCA_006410875.1 Neotragus pygmaeus | reverse complement strand
GACTCTGTGCGACCCCATAGATGGCAGCCCACCAGGCTCCGCCGTAATCCCTAAAGTCCTTCGTGGTTCCATTCGAAGCTTTCATGAGTAAAAATTAAGAATTATTTGTTAGAGAAGTCAAGTAAGAATTATAGGTAAATATACAAAAGGAACTGAAACAGACTATACCTAAATCAAAGTTTTTTATTTGTTGTGATAAATATACATCATCAAAAAAGAGTGAAACTGAAACAATCTCTAGTCCCTTTAACTATTGGGTTGGCCAAAAAGTTCGTTTAGGATTTTCTCTAAGATGTTATGGAAAAACCTGATTAAACTTTTGGCCAACCCAATATAAAGCAGTCTAGTCTAAGCAAGAAAAAATTCTGTTCTTTGTCAATGGCATAAAGAACAATATTCATGTTACATCTACATTTGGAATAACTTCTGCACACAAATTTTAATATCTGGAACATTTTGCTAATATGTACCAATCCTGGTGGCTCAGAGGTTAAAGCGTCTGCCTGCAGTGTGGGAGACCTGGGTTCGATCCCTGGGGTCGGGAAGATCCCGTGGAGAAGGAAATGGCAACCCACTCCAGTATTCTTGCCTGGAGAATCCCATGGATGGAGGAGCCTGGTGGGCTGCAGTCCATGGGGTCGCAAAGAGATGGACTCAACTGAGCGACTTCATTTTCACCAATTATTTAGCTTGGTGTCTACAGGAAGTGATGGAGAAGGAAATGGCAACCCACTCCAGTGTTTTTGCTTGGAGAATCCCAGGGACAAGCAAGCCTGATGGGCTGCTGTCTATGGGGTCGCACAGAGTGGGACACGACTGAAGTGACTTAGCAGCAGCAGCTACAGGAAGTGAATTTAACACAAACATGACACAAGAGAGAAAGAAGGGCAACAGCTGTGTAATTCAAACCCAAGAGATCTGTTTTTGCATATTCCCACAACCATTCTTTGTAAATATTAAAATTTTCCAGGTTTTTCGCTGTCCTTTACATTTGAATCTAATTTCAATACACAACATACTGCAGTAACTTTTTGTCTGAAATATAAATGCATGATAGTAAAACTGCATTGAGTTTTAGCATGCTAGTGATATTCTTGGGGGTGGTACGAGGAGGGGGATGGGGTGGGGTGATACTGACCTGATAGCTTATGGTCACACTTTAGTCCTCAAGTGTAAATTCTTAAGGTTTTCTTCAGTTAAAATTTGGGAAAACTGACAAATACATTTAAAATGTCATCAGCATGGTGGGAAAATGTTCAATGTGCAAAATAATAAGAGATTTATTGTCTACATGACCACAATCTATAAACAATTAGTAAATCCTCATTATGTCAACTGTCATCATAGCTGCAGAGGCCTGACAGCTGTAGGTTGATATAGACAAGAAAGAAAACAGCCACTTCAAGATGAAGCTGAGTAACATTGGAAAAAAATACCATGAATCTGCCTTCCCTTTTGCAATTATAATTAGGGAAGGTGAGGCCTTTCAAAGTCTTTTTTAAGATGTCCACTGCCATTTCAAGGACATTTTATGAATGTCACTAGAAGAAACTGACTTTCTCTACCCGAACTGACAAAAACCTATTTGCTTGAATCACTATGACTTATTCACAAAGCACTAGATTTAAAAAATAACATGATTACAAATGAACTTTTCAAACTGCCAAATTCTGGTAAGGAAAATTCTGATCCCTTCATCTGCCAATCAATAAACAAACAAATCAATCTGTTACCACCTCAACTTTGAAGGGCTTATTATTCATCCCAGCTTCTACTTTTTCCCACTTATTTTCAAATATTAAATGTTGAATTATATGTAATTTTTGGTTTATGCTTCTCTAATAGTGTATTAGATACAGCAAACTTTTAAAAAAGATAGGCTCTAAATTTTATTTGATTGAACACAATTTCCATCTTGTATTTTAAGCTTCCGAGTCCATTCGACTCCAATTTCTGCCTAATATATAAATAATTCGGTCTGAGATTTTCAGAAAAAGGCTGTTTCTAACTCTATATTCATTATCAGAAATATGACTGCCAGATTTTTGGCAAGTCACATCATAGTCTACAGATTCATTCTCCACTTATTTTTTAAATGAGTTGTTACTTGTCATTGTCACTGTCCATTAAGTAATAGAGAAAAACAAGATCATTTCAACCAGGTGCTCAGCTCATTCCTTCCAGTAGAATCTTTCTAAGACCCAACTTTCCTTAGAGTTTAGATGCAGATAGTTCTGCCTAGGGAATTTCTATAAATTTGAAATAAAAACCACTTGTGGACAAGTTGTCTGTATGTATTATCATACACTGTGGTATAGCTAGCTATAGCTATATTGGGCTTTATAGTTTTTCTAAATGAAAAAATACATATAAATATATACAGTAAAAAGGTAAAGTTATACAAACTACAATACCCTGGAAAAATAAGCCTATTTATAGACTAAATATGAAGCTTATTTTNCATACACTGTGGTATAGCTAGCTATAGCTATATTGGGCTTTATAGTTTTTCTAAATGAAAAAATACATATAAATATATACAGTAAAAAGGTAAAGTTATACAAACTACAATACCCTGGAAAAATAAGCCTATTTATAGACTAAATATGAAGCTTATTTTTAAGCTTAATAAGTGATTTCAAACTGAATTTGCCCAGCTTACTATGTGGTATATTTATATGCTACTTCTCACCAAGTCAGGGCTAACAGCCAGGAGCACATGAAGGTCTTCTATATAAACTTTCCTGTGCCAACAGCCACAAGAACAGAATTATGGGTATCCAGGACCCTGGCCCCCCACCTCCACTGTGCCCCAACACCAGTGCTGATTCTGGCATGGAGGTACGCTGCTGTGGCTTGGGCTCTGTTCGCTTTACTTTCTACTTTGGGTAAAGGCCTTCCCTCTACCCAGCCTCCACTCATTTTGGTTCTGGCTGTGGCTGTGCCTTTTCCGTCTTGCTCTGTAACTTATTCTAGATGATAGCAGGCGTTGTTGCCTTTTTACCAGACAGACAGGGTGGCAGAAAAAGAAACACCCCAAACAGCTTCTATAGCTAAGTAAGTGGTAAGGCAGGGCAGGGTGGAGTTCAAGTAAGATGTTTGTCTACCTAGTATCTGGGTGTGTGTATGTCTTTATGTGGAACTGAAGACTTTATTTCTAAGTGGTGGGTGAAATGGGACATGTAAGAGAAAACGTTTTTAAGATGAGTCTTAGATATTTCCGGATATAGAAGCACCCCCCCAAAAAAACCCTACATAAATCTTTTCTTTCAAATCCACTTGGTTAGTGCGCGTGCACACACACACACACACGCACGCACTCAGTTATGGTACCCAGATCATTCTTCCAAAACTGGATAAAAATCATTTCATTATTATATATTCACATATCAAATTTAAGAAATTTACACAGGCTACAACTGACTGATATTCAGGCCATTCAGTAAGTTTTCAATATAAGTAATAGAATAATAGCAAAGATGTAATGCAAACTTGCTCCAATTATGTAAAGACTCTTTTCAGTACATATAAGCAAAACCAAAATTTGGAAGGCCAGTGAATTCTAAAAATTCAAAAAATCAACACTGACATACAAAGTGGGTGTTTTGACAGCTTTCTACTAGATAACATACTTCCTTAAAAACCCAGTATATATGAAATTTTAAAAAAAGGTACATTTATAAATACCAAGTCTACAATAAATAAAAGTGCACTGCTGTTTAAGAAGAAAATGTATCCAAGCAACCTTCTATCTGAGGGTGGAAGGTGTTGACACATTACCTTGACTATTTCAAGATTTAAGTTCCCCCACCCTCTGGCACTTCTGGCTTTTCATAAAGGTTATTCATGCATTTGGGGGTGAGAGAGTGACAGCATCCCAAATTGTACTTTTGGAATTTTAGGATTAGGCTAGTAAAGAAAAATATGTCAAAATATTAAGATGTGTATAAGAGACAGTCACTTCACTGGTAAAGAATGAGTAACTATGATCATAGACTGCATGGATTATGACCACAGACTTAGTGATTACACTAAATCTAACGGGATAATCCAGGATACTCTCCAGGTCTCACAATACTTAATTTAATCACACCTGCANATATTATCAGAAAAGGCACAACCAGAACCAAAATGAGTGGAGGTTGGGTAAAGGGAAGAGGCCTTTACCCCAAATAAAAAGTAAATAGATCTTTTGTACATTTACTAAAAAGAGTTGTTTTTGCTATTATTTACAAAGATTCTAAAATCAAGGTAGAAAAACAAATCTTACTAAATTCTACAATACTGTGCAATAAAAGCTTTACTATAAATGTCAAGTCAACCTTCTTTCAGTTGAAGGTAAAAGATATTACTGAACTATTTGTATTCTTTGTACTTACGTGTTATAGGTTAAATGTGTCCTCTAACCCAAATTTATATGTTGAAGTCCTAATCCCTAATACCTGTGATATATTTGAAAACAGGGTCTTTAAAGAGTGATTAAGTTAAAAATGAGGTCATGGGACTTCCCTGGTGGTCCAGTGGTTAACACTGCTTCCACTGCAGAGGGCACCGGTTCAGTCTCTGCTCAGGAAACTAAGATCCCACATGTCACATGGTGCAGCCAAAAATTATATGAGGACATTAGAGTAGACCCTTATCTAATATGTCTGGTGCCCTTGTAAGAAGAGAGATTTGGATAAAAACACAGGCCAGGAAGAGACCCTGTGAAGACAGGGAGAAGATGCCTCCCGTTTAATAAGAAAGACAAGAGAGGCCTCAGAAGAAACCAATGCTGCTGACACACTGATTTCTGATTTCCATCCTCCAGGATTGTGAGAAGATAAATTTCTGTTGTTTAAGCAACCCAGTCTGTGTTACTTGTTATGGCAGCTCTAGCAAACTAACACAACATTGTAATCATTTTACTACTGGTATTTTTAAACGTTATTACTGCAACTAGATCAAAATCTTCCCCTTACTGTGAGAGTGCCTGAATTGAGAATGGCTTGCTTTGTCTTATCAGTCTGATGACAGGATTATGTAAAAAGGAATGGTTTTGTAACAGTTTCAGAGAGTATAAATTTCAGGATCCTGAAATATAAATATAATATACAACAGTGCTAAGGGATTGAGATGCTTGTTTATCCAATACTCTCAATGTGTACTTTGAAGAAGGCCTCAAGAAACCAGCTCTGTAATAATGCTAATACTTGTTAAGGTCAATACTTAAAATGCTTTCAGAATTCTACTCAAAGCTGATTCTAGGTTGCCAGATTTTTTAGATTTATACTTAGGGCAGAAATTAATAATAATATAATTAAGCTTACCAATATTAATCACCACTTCCTCAGAGTTTTATTTATTTTTTCCTCAGAGTTTTTTTAGAATTCAAACTATAGTAGTAATAAAAAAAAACACACACACTGAGCTAAACATTAATGTGTTCTAGGCAGTGTTCTAAGCACTTGATATATATTAATTCAGTCCTTACAACCTTAGGTGATAGGTGTTATAACCATGAACCAGCCAGTTCATCATAACCATCACCTCCATTTTAAAGATGGGAAAACTGAGGTACAAAGACTAAATAACTTGCTCAAAGTCTTACATGTAGTATGTGACAGAAACAGAATTTGAACCTAAGTAATTTAACTCCAGGGGCTTCCTTAGTAACTACTGCTACTTGGTACCAACTGCTTTCATCTGATTTTCTCATTTTACCAGCTACAATGTGAGTTACAGAGCTGGAAGGGACCTCAGAATAATCTAACTTAGGACTCTCTCATTTTACAGATGAAAATTGAGACTAGAGTTGTTAAGTGAATTACTGAAGATTACAGTTAAATAGTAAAACTATTAAGATATAGTCTAATCGACTTTCTGGGACACATGATGGATATCAGTTTTTTGTTTTGGTTAGTTCTGTTTTAAGACTCATGTATCTCCAGCGCATTTCTGTGTGTGTGTGAAAGTCTGTCTCCCTCACTAGGTGTGCACATCTGTTTCCACACTGTCTCTCCTACATGTTGCCAACAACATTTATACATATACAGAAGAAAAGGAGGAAGTGGCCTCATGCCCGTAAACAAACATTCAAACATCTCTCCCCCAAAATGGGGATGTCTGGCACAAAGCTATTAAAAACAGATCTGTCTACCTAGAAATCTTGTTTATACCTTTTCAAGTATTCTCACCTGGGACAAGACCAAACCAGAAGAGCTACATTAGTTAAGCAACTGGAACATACGTTAATGAAAATGAATAACAGTTTTTACATTAATAATTTTTTCATTTAAATTAAAAATATGTCTTGATAGTATCAGGAAATTACCAGGAGTATTTACCATTTCAGGTATATTTGTTAGTAGCTTTATTTCAGTGAAATTATTAGCATTATTTCAGAGAAGTAAAAATTTAGGGGACAGATAGATGATATAGACAGATATACATATTTCAGTGAAATCATGTTATAATTTCATTGAAATATATATATCTGTCTATATCATCTAGCTGTCTATCATCCCCCTAAATTTTTGTTTCTTTGAAATAATGTCACCATAAGTTGCAAAATACTACAATAAGGGAATAATATGTAGATTGATTTTATTTCCAGTAAAATGATTCATGGCCCTCAATTCTACAGGCAGGCTGGGATACAAGAACGTTTCAAATATTAGTGTTGGATGAAGTTGCTGACTCCATCAAGATTTCAAGTCAGGAAGAAAGAGAGCATGTGGTATGCAGGACAAACCCTAATACGGTCCAAATATCTGTGTGTTAGCTATGCCCATGACCTGACTCTTTCTGAACTGTATAAATATTTCCCATAGGACTGTAACAGAAAATTGTAACTGATGATGTTGTTTTGCCTTTAAAATTTTGTCTTTTAACCCAGACCACTGATTTTTTTTTAAAAAGTTTAACAGTTTGCTATCAGTTGAAAATGACCAAGAGACCTTGCTCCCAGGTTCTTTGGAGACGGTAACTCTTCTGAGAGGATGTATCTAAGTAACCCTTCTAAGAGGATGTTGTAGTGGAAAGGGCTTGGACTTCTGAGTCCTACAGACCCAGGTTTATATCCTGGCTCTACAACTTCATACTTCCTTCCATCCACTTAACCTTTGAGCTTTCCCTTCTTCTATAAAATGGGGATGACAATACATACTCTAACAGGATACAGAAGGGTTTAACAGGGTTAGTGACTGGTCAGCTCTCTCACTTGTTATCTCTGGAGAGCATATATTTGGTTGCATCTGCAAGGATAATGAACATTTCCTTTTTCCAATGAGCAGTCATTTTCTGCCATTCATGTGTCTAATTTAGAAATCAAAACAAGTTTACTCCTAACCTGGCAGGCTGACCTGTTCCAAGAAGGTGATCACCTGGCCAGTTCCTGGGGAAAATGGCTTAGGAACACACACAACATTTAGGCCAATGGTATTTGCACACTATTTGGGAAAGAAAAAGGACAATTTTCTGCCTAGGCTAGTTTTTTTGTGACTTTAGGATATAAATGAAAAGCATGACTTTGCTTCTACTGCATTTTTATACCTTTTAATCGTCATAATTTTAACTTGTAATACTGATAAATAGGTCTTCTAAAAACATCACAGCTATTTTTAATATTAAATGCATAATGGATATGTATCTATATTTATAACCCAGCAGCAGTTATGCCATTCTATTATATCAATTCAACTATTTACATAGCTGTCTTTTCTCTCATAAGACTGCTCTTCCAGACGAATACTCTGTCTTATTCTACTTGATAAACTTAGTAACCAGCAGTCTCTGGTTCAAAGGGGTATTCAAAACAGGCTGGTTGCATAGAAATGTACCATGCAGTACCATGAACTACAGTCAACAAAACTGGACTTTATCTTTTAGGAAATAAGAAGCCACTAACCATTTTTAACAAGATGAATCTCATAATAAAAGTATAGTTTTAAGAAGGCTAAAGCTTGAAGTACAGAGCTGATTTGACTGAAGAGAAACTGGAAGCAGAAAAAGCACTTGGGAGAATAACAGTGCAGGTGTAAGGTTAAAATGTGTGAACGAGGATGGTGGCAGTTAAGAATGTAAAAAAAAAGACGGATGTAAGAGACTTCGTAAAGAATGTACAGTAACTTAGTATTGGTTCTGTTTAAGGAGATAAGAGGAGAAATAATCCCAGATCAGCTGAGGTTTTAAGGCTGGGTGACTAGAATGATGATGCCTTTAACAGAAACAGGGATGTTAGAAAAGGAACTGGTTTTGGGGGGGAAATGATGACTGTGATGTGAGACAGACACTGAATGAGAATTAATTAGCCTCCCCCCCCAAGAGGAACATGTTCAAAGTCAGTGAGTGTGGTGAAGGCTACAGGTTTAGAAGCAAGGAAGTCTTTAGGGATGGAGCCTTTTCAGAAAATTTCCTCTCTGCCTTCAATGTGGGAACAAGAGGCAATAAGAAGCTGACACACAGGACTGGACCAGATCTTGTTTGTGCGGTCAAATATTAAACCAGTTAAGAACCAGATTGGTTCTGTTCTCACTCTAGTTCCACTGCTATAACAGAAAGGCCTACTTAGCAGAAACCAAGGAATGGGGAACCTCTTCCTCTCCCAAACCCCCAAACTTAGTGCTTCTTTTCTCTGTAACTTACCCATCAGTTTATTCTCCTCCCCATTATAATTTATAGCTCTTATCTCTCGTTGAAACAACTTATCCCTGCTTGCTTCTCCCTCTGCACCCCTTCCTCCCTGACAGACCCAGAGCACACTTCAGCCTCGCCTTCCCCAGCGGCTTTGTACAAGGGATCCATGCAGATGCTCCCAAGGCTCCGGGTCAGAAGTCTTTTTTTGTCTGTAAACCCCATCATCCTGTGCTCTTTTTGTTTTCCTTCCTAGCTTCTATTTGAACTCAGTAACAATTAAGGATTACATTCTTTGTGGCTCCAAAAGATTTAGAAGGGATTCATTTAGCAGCAGAGCACACAGTTAGAGTGAAAGCTCTGGCTTTGGACCTGAAATACAGAGCTTGGAAACAGCTGGCAGGGAGAAGCCATACTACTACATTCTTTACATCAAAGCCTGTTTGTAGTCCTGCTTCCCTCAACCCACAACCCCTGTCCTGACTCCCCTGCCCTCTACTCTTAACTCCCCATCCATGGTTTCTTCTCTTCCATTTTGATTGTTCCTATGAACTGCTCCTTACATTGGAGGCAGTAGAAGAGCTGTTTTCAAAAGGCAAAAAATCACTATGGAAAAATCCCTTAAATCTCACAGAAGGTACACCCCTGTACCATGATCACACTATCCATGAAACCGTTTATATGACGCTGAGAGTGAAGGTACTTGAGATGGTTTGGAGTGGAGGAACTGACAATTCAGAGAGAAACATCAGATAGTTGAGTCCCTTGCCTTTCTTTTTCCAGGGCCAAAAAGTTTAAGGAAGGTAATGCACATGACAAAATTATGAAACACACACTGCAAGACACACACGCTGTCCTAACAATTCTGTCAGATGTCTGAGATCATGGCATACACAAGCTCTGTTTCCCTCTACTTAGGAAACGTAGCTATGTAGTCAAATATTTAAAACTAAACTAACCCATAGCTAAAATGAGATAATTCTTCACCTTTGTTTAAATGATAAAGGAGTAAAAGAATATTTAATATTAATTAACTCACATGCAGTGCTAATAATAATGTCAATAATACCTAGCAATTATTGAGTACTTCCTACATGACACGTTCCTGTAATCCTTTTTTTAAAAAAAAGCCTCTAAAAGTCATTTTTAAGTCACAGCTGAGGAAACTGAGATATGGTGAAGATAGAAAACTCTGCCCTTCTCCTGGGTCACATAGCAAAAGAGCAACAGAGTTGGGATTTGAACTCAGGTTTGCCTTTAAAGTCTGTGCTGTAAATTAGCACACTTTATCGCCTCACCATAAATAACCTATTTTCTAACTGAAATGCTTTGAAATAAAACTAGGAAGATTCAATTTTTAGCTATTAGCAGCAAACATTCAGGAAATAAGAAAAAAATGGCCTTTGGTAACAGGCTGATGAGCTATTCCTGGGGTCAACCACCAGACTGGACAAACTTCCTCTAAAAATATCTCTGCTTCTTGTATCATGTCACTAAACACCAATTCAGTGGCCTAAAACTCCTTGTATCAGGTATCTGAGATCATGACATGTACAACCTTTGTTTTCCCCTACTTGTGCATCTTAGCTCTATGTTGAAATATTTAAAATTCAACCAACCAATAACTAAAATCAGACATGAATTCTTCACTGGTGTTTAAATGCTAAAAGTGTAGAATATTATTTAATTCACATAAAAAGTGAAACACCATTTCACTAAAAACACCCAAGAAACACCATTCTGCTCTACTCAGAAAAGTCAATTCTAATCTTGTTCTGCAGATTAACTGGTAGTACTGGAAACCTGATTCTGCCAAGACATAAATCCACTGTAGACTGAGTGCATTACGCCCACTGCAGTCAGTCTGTATGATCCATTCAGCGACCCAATACAGCGTGTATCTTTGATCATGTACTTGGTCCTAGTTTAGAAAAGTATAAAGTCAATTAGAAATTCATTTTTTAAAAAATCCCAAAGTAGATCAGAAATTTGTCCAAACCAAACTCTCAGAAACCATTTTTAAAGAAAAATCAGTTCCTAGTGTGTTCTCCTAAATTCACTTCATTCCTCTCAGGTCAGATTTTTAGAAAAATAAAATGCTAAAAGACTAGTACTGATTACATTAATAAGTCTGGTTCAAATTTCATTCATTACTTCAAAATTATGTATCTAACCAGCAGACATCTTCTACTACAAAATTCAGTATTTTAGAGTCATTGAAGATACTGGAGCGCCAAAAGACATCAGATCAGGAAAACAAATCAAGGCAAAAAGAAATGGACTGTTTATACCAACAAGATATGCCATATCTTATCAGTATATCTTTCTAGCCTACCCTAAGGTGTCAGCTTCAAATGAAGTTCAACACTCATTAAGTCAAACTATATACTGCTAAGTCGCTTCAGTCGTGTCCGACTCTGTGCGACCCCATAGATGGCAGCCCACCAGGCTCCCCCGTAAAACTATATACTAGGCACTGTGAAAGGTATAAAGGTGAAACAAAACATACTAATACCTCCTGAAGACTTTATAATGAGATAGAGCACACGTATATTAGAAAAATCTCTGCATAGGATGCTTTTCTTCATCTAACACTACTAAACAGGTGTTGAAAAAGTTAAAGATTTCTACGATTCAAATGTGTATCAAACAAATCTTGCTTGTTGTGCCGAGGAATCAAAGAGCATTATTTGCTTTTTCCTTTCTGCTCACAAAGGCCCTGGCAATCACCACAACTTTGTTTTCCTTAGTCTCCTTACGTGGGTTTATNATGTGTCTAATTTAGAAATCAAAACAAGTTTACTCCTAACCTGGCAGGCTGACCTGTTCCAAGAAGGTGATCACCTGGCCAGTTCCTGGGGAAAATGGCTTAGGAACACACACAACATTTAGGCCAATGGTATTTGCACACTATTTGGGAAAGAAAAAGGACAATTTTCTGCCTAGGCTAGTTTTTTTGTGACTTTAGGATATAAATGAAAAGCATGACTTTGCTTCTACTGCATTTTTATACCTTTTAATCGTCATAATTTTAACTTGTAATACTGATAAATAGGTCTTCTAAAAACATCACAGCTATTTTTAATATTAAATGCATAATGGATATGTATCTATATTTATAACCCAGCAGCAGTTATGCCATTCTATTATATCAATTCAACTATTTACATAGCTGTCTTTTCTCTCATAAGACTGCTCTTCCAGACGAATACTCTGTCTTATTCTACTTGATAAACTTAGTAACCAGCAGTCTCTGGTTCAAAGGGGTATTCAAAACAGGCTGGTTGCATAGAAATGTACCATGCAGTACCATGAACTACAGTCAACAAAACTGGACTTTATCTTTTAGGAAATAAGAAGCCACTAACCATTTTTAACAAGATGAATCTCATAATAAAAGTATAGTTTTAAGAAGGCTAAAGCTTGAAGTACAGAGCTGATTTGACTGAAGAGAAACTGGAAGCAGAAAAAGCACTTGGGAGAATAACAGTGCAGGTGTAAGGTTAAAATGTGTGAACGAGGATGGTGGCAGTTAAGAATGTAAAAAAAAAGACGGATGTAAGAGACTTCGTAAAGAATGTACAGTAACTTAGTATTGGTTCTGTTTAAGGAGATAAGAGGAGAAATAATCCCAGATCAGCTGAGGTTTTAAGGCTGGGTGACTAGAATGATGATGCCTTTAACAGAAACAGGGATGTTAGAAAAGGAACTGGTTTTGGGGGGGAAATGATGACTGTGATGTGAGACAGACACTGAATGAGAATTAATTAGCCTCCCCCCCCAAGAGGAACATGTTCAAAGTCAGTGAGTGTGGTGAAGGCTACAGGTTTAGAAGCAAGGAAGTCTTTAGGGATGGAGCCTTTTCAGAAAATTTCCTCTCTGCCTTCAATGTGGGAACAAGAGGCAATAAGAAGCTGACACACAGGACTGGACCAGATCTTGTTTGTGCGGTCAAATATTAAACCAGTTAAGAACCAGATTGGTTCTGTTCTCACTCTAGTTCCACTGCTATAACAGAAAGGCCTACTTAGCAGAAACCAAGGAATGGGGAACCTCTTCCTCTCCCAAACCCCCAAACTTAGTGCTTCTTTTCTCTGTAACTTACCCATCAGTTTATTCTCCTCCCCATTATAATTTATAGCTCTTATCTCTCGTTGAAACAACTTATCCCTGCTTGCTTCTCCCTCTGCACCCCTTCCTCCCTGACAGACCCAGAGCACACTTCAGCCTCGCCTTCCCCAGCGGCTTTGTACAAGGGATCCATGCAGATGCTCCCAAGGCTCCGGGTCAGAAGTCTTTTTTTGTCTGTAAACCCCATCATCCTGTGCTCTTTTTGTTTTCCTTCCTAGCTTCTATTTGAACTCAGTAACAATTAAGGATTACATTCTTTGTGGCTCCAAAAGATTTAGAAGGGATTCATTTAGCAGCAGAGCACACAGTTAGAGTGAAAGCTCTGGCTTTGGACCTGAAATACAGAGCTTGGAAACAGCTGGCAGGGAGAAGCCATACTACTACATTCTTTACATCAAAGCCTGTTTGTAGTCCTGCTTCCCTCAACCCACAACCCCTGTCCTGACTCCCCTGCCCTCTACTCTTAACTCCCCATCCATGGTTTCTTCTCTTCCATTTTGATTGTTCCTATGAACTGCTCCTTACATTGGAGGCAGTAGAAGAGCTGTTTTCAAAAGGCAAAAAATCACTATGGAAAAATCCCTTAAATCTCACAGAAGGTACACCCCTGTACCATGATCACACTATCCATGAAACCGTTTATATGACGCTGAGAGTGAAGGTACTTGAGATGGTTTGGAGTGGAGGAACTGACAATTCAGAGAGAAACATCAGATAGTTGAGTCCCTTGCCTTTCTTTTTCCAGGGCCAAAAAGTTTAAGGAAGGTAATGCACATGACAAAATTATGAAACACACACTGCAAGACACACACGCTGTCCTAACAATTCTGTCAGATGTCTGAGATCATGGCATACACAAGCTCTGTTTCCCTCTACTTAGGAAACGTAGCTATGTAGTCAAATATTTAAAACTAAACTAACCCATAGCTAAAATGAGATAATTCTTCACCTTTGTTTAAATGATAAAGGAGTAAAAGAATATTTAATATTAATTAACTCACATGCAGTGCTAATAATAATGTCAATAATACCTAGCAATTATTGAGTACTTCCTACATGACACGTTCCTGTAATCCTTTTTTTAAAAAAAAGCCTCTAAAAGTCATTTTTAAGTCACAGCTGAGGAAACTGAGATATGGTGAAGATAGAAAACTCTGCCCTTCTCCTGGGTCACATAGCAAAAGAGCAACAGAGTTGGGATTTGAACTCAGGTTTGCCTTTAAAGTCTGTGCTGTAAATAAGCACACTTTATCGCCTCACCATAAATAACCTATTTTCTAACTGAAATGCTTTGAAATAAAACTAGGAAGATTCAATTTTTAGCTATTAGCAGCAAACATTCAGGAAATAAGAAAAAAATGGCCTTTGGTAACAGGCTGATGAGCTATTCCTGGGGTCAACCACCAGACTGGACAAACTTCCTCTAAAAATATCTCTGCTTCTTGTATCATGTCACTAAACACCAATTCAGTGGCCTAAAACTCCTTGTATCAGGTATCTGAGATCATGACATGTACAACCTTTGTTTTCCCCTACTTGTGCATCTTAGCTCTATGTTGAAATATTTAAAATTCAACCAACCAATAACTAAAATCAGACATGAATTCTTCACTGGTGTTTAAATGCTAAAAGTGTAGAATATTATTTAATTCACATAAAAAGTGAAACACCATTTCACTAAAAACACCCAAGAAACACCATTCTGCTCTACTCAGAAAAGTCAATTCTAATCTTGTTCTGCAGATTAACTGGTAGTACTGGAAACCTGATTCTGCCAAGACATAAATCCACTGTAGACTGAGTGCATTACGCCCACTGCAGTCAGTCTGTATGATCCATTCAGCGACCCAATACAGTGTGTATCTTTGATCATGTACTTGGTCCTAGTTTAGAAAAGTATAAAGTCAATTAGAAATTCATTTTTTAAAAAATCCCAAAGTAGATCAGAAATTTGTCCAAACCAAACTCTCAGAAACCATTTTTAAAGAAAAATCAGTTCCTAGTGTGTTCTCCTAAATTCACTTCATTCCTCTCAGGTCAGATTTTTAGAAAAATAAAATGCTAAAAGACTAGTACTGATTACATTAATAAGTCTGGTTCAAATTTCATTCATTACTTCAAAATTATGTATCTAACCAGCAGACATCTTCTACTACAAAATTCAGTATTTTAGAGTCATTGAAGATACTGGAGCGCCAAAAGACATCAGATCAGGAAAACAAATCAAGGCAAAAAGAAATGGACTGTTTATACCAACAAGATATGCCATATCTTATCAGTATATCTTTCTAGCCTACCCTAAGGTGTCAGCTTCAAATGAAGTTCAACACTCATTAAGTCAAACTATATACTGCTAAGTCGCTTCAGTCGTGTCCGACTCTGTGCGACCCCATAGATGGCAGCCCACCAGGCTCCCCCGTAAAACTATATACTAGGCACTGTGAAAGGTATAAAGGTGAAACAAAACATACTAATACCTCCTGAAGACTTTATAATGAGATAGAGCACACGTATATTAGAAAAATCTCTGCATAGGATGCTTTTCTTCATCTAACACTACTAAACAGGTGTTGAAAAAGTTAAAGATTTCTACGATTCAAATGTGTATCAAACAAATCTTGCTTGTTGTGCCGAGGAATCAAAGAGCATTATTTGCTTTTTCCTTTCTGCTCACAAAGGCCCTGGCAATCACCACAACTTTGTTTTCCTTAGTCTCCTTACGTGGGTTTATTTTCTGTGCTCTGTTCATATAGGAAACTATATCTTGTGGGGATTTCCTGCTCTACTTTTAGTTCTTCTCTGCTACTATTGCGGAGGGGCCCTTACCAGCCCATCGCAGTGTGCTTGGTGTGTGCTGGAGACCCTCCGCAGTTTCTTCTCTGGACCTTTTTATCAGAGATCTGGAAACGGTCACTGAGTGGATCTGTGCAGAGGGAGACTGGCTCTGAAAACGTCCAACCTAACTATTCAAAATTAATTACCTTCATGACGTCTACCTTCAGAGACGCTTATCAGGAAAGTAAAAGACAGCCCTTATGATTGCCCCTCTGATTCCAACTCCTCCAATCCCATTGTTACTATCTTTGACTTCAGAAAACAGTAGTAAGACAGACTTTGGATTGAAAGCAAAAGAAACAACGCTAAAAAATATGGCGGCTTTTAATGTATGAAAGCGCTAGCAACAGATGATTAACGGGGAGTCAATGGCATTTACATTAGGCCAAAATTATCAATATTTTGCACCTGCTGAAATGAAGGTCTTTACGAGCACCCTATAGAGACTCTCTTTGGTAGTCACATGTGTCTGAATAGCTAGAGTTTACCTTGCTTTTATTAATCCTTATCTCTGAAATTTAAAATGTGCTTTTAATATTTATCCCCTGAATTTTGGTAGATGATACTGGTCTTGTAAAGCCAGTCAACATCATATATATATATATTACACATCAGTTTCTCCTAGAGGAAAAAACCCACCATAAAATAGGGGCTAGAGTAACCAAAGGCTACCTGACCAGATGAATCATAAACCTAGACCACTGAACCTGAATTTTTTTCAAACACTTCCTCCCTTTTGTTTCAAAAGAACTACACCTTCAAGGTTAACTGCAGTCTCCCTGAGCAACAGACCAGCCCACCTAGACTGGAAGTCACTCATTCCTAATCTAAAGCTCTTTATTTAGTTATCTGTACTGCTTCACTTGAAAGCATGCTGTTACGGACAGTCCAACAATGTACACTGCATTCCTACCCACAACGACAACTCTGTAGATAGTCAACACGCTCAATTTACTGTGAAATACGAAAAGGCGATTTTTCATCAAATTTTCAGGAAGAAGTAGGATAGAAAGCAAAAATGAAACGCAACTCAAACCTAAAAAAAAAAAATTCCTNGTTTGGAAGTTAAAATACAGAAATAGATTTATATAAATGCTATTATACTTTAAGCCAAGTTATTTTCTATAAAATGACGACTGAATTTTCAAACAGCTTGAATTCTTCTAGACCTTTGAGTCTCAATCATTTAATATTTGGTAAATGTGAAGGCGTTATGTTTGACTCCATATTTCCATGGTCTGATTTTATCTTTTTGTTAACATATTCTTATTAAATAGCTATGTGGAGTTGAAGGTAACAAGTAGGCCAAAAGAAAAGGAAAGGAATCACTTATTGAAATTTTGTTATGTACAAAATGAAAAACATTTCCTACTTTAGAATGTAATATAAATTGCAAAGAACAAAATTATTTATTCCACATAACTGTTATTGATATGTAGTTAATCAGTCCCATACCTACTATCAGTGAAATTAAAGAAGCCAGTGTGAGTTCTTGCCCTCAAGGAACTCATGTTACAGCCATCTCTGACTTCTACCTTTCCCTTATGCTTAATATTTGGCCTTCCCTGGTGGCTCACACTGTAAAGAATCCGCTTGCAATGCAAGAGGCCAGGGTTTGATCCCTGGTTTATGAAGACCCCCTGAAGAAGGGAATGGCTACCCACTCCAGTATTCTTGCCTGGAGAATTCTTGTCCATGGGAGAACCCCATGGACAGAGAGGAGCCTGGTGGGATACAGTCTAGTGGGTCACGAAAGAGTTGGACACAGTTGGATGATTAAGCAATATGCTTAATATTTACAAGCTATCAAATCTTGTCAATCTGATTTCTGCATGATTATCCAAACTTATTTTTTTCTTTCTGATCCCCTAACAACTAATTTAGACTTTTGTTATAGCTTTTAAAGCTTATTTACTGTGACCAGGTAATCCATGCACATTTATTATTTTAAAATATTATTAAATACTAAATACATTAAAATATTCCAACAGTAAAAAATATCTCTCTCCCACACCTGTTTGTCCTCCTATCCTCTTTTCAGAGGCAACCACTCTAATCAGTTTTTTTTTTGTACCTGGGCAGTTATTCAATGTCTATGTAAATGTCTATTTGTATTTTACACAAATGATAACATGCTATATACTGCATGCTGTGTCTTGTTTTTTATTTTATTTTTTAAACTGAAAAATGTATATATTTGTTATTTATATGTCTGACTATGCCAGGTCTTAGTTACGTGAACTCTTCATTGTGGCATATAGGATCTAGTCCCCTGACTAGGGATCAACCCCAGGTCCCCCTGTATTAAGACTGTGGAGTCTTAGCCACTAAGCCACCAGGGAAGTCCCATTGCTTTCTAAAGTAAATGTATTGGAAGATTTTTCTAGATCAACATATATTAGCCTCATTAAAAAAAATAGCTGTGTGATTAATGGGTATATCACCACCCACTATTTGATTAAATAGCTCCCTACTGTATTAGTCAGGATAGACCAGGTTATGTTACATAAACAAGTAATCCCACAAATCTCAGTGGTTTATTTCTTGCTTACAAAATGTCTGTTGAGGTTCTGGGCAGCCATCCAGGGAAAATGCCTTCCATATGGCCGTTTAGTGATCATTTGTTGACAGTGCCACCATCCTAAAGCTGTACCATCTGGAACAAGTGGCCTCCTTAGTTGGTGTGGCAGAAGAAGAGAGAGCATTTGTCCAGAAGTAAACCTGTAATGCTTCAGTGTGAGACACACACATTCAACTTGCAGCCATTTGCCAGAACTATTCTCTTGACGTCTCCTAACTGCAAGGACAGTAAGGAAGTAAAATTGTCCCATGTGCCTGAATGATAGAAGAGCTGGCATGTAATTAACAAATCCTTCAAAAAACTATATTTGAAAGCCACTGTTAGTCTGAACCCTCTTAGGGAAGTCCCCTGCATAGCTTTGCCTATTTAATAAATATTTATTAGCTAGCTAAAAATTATAGAGTATGCATATCCATTGATAGCAGGGTCAATGAATAGCCTTTAACAAGGTTAAATACCTTAGCCAAAAAGCACCATTGCAAAGGCGAGTCTGAGTTGTTACTGTTGTTCAGTTGTGTCTGACTCTTTGCAATACCATGGCTGCAACTCACCAGGCTACCCTATCCTTAACTATCTCCTGGAGTTTCTGAGTTATCGATACCATTTTTAGACAAAGCAAAGATGGAAGATAGAGGACAAATATTTGAGGAATTATTTTAGTACTGGCTTGGTTTGTAAAGGAGTAATTAATAAAGCTTTTCAGAGGCTGACAGCAACAAAAAAAGGTGAATAAATACACCCACATTTCTAGCAGCATCATTCACAATAGCCACAGGGTGAAAGCAACCTAAGCATCTATCAGCAGATGAATGGACAAACAGGATATGGTCTGTACATACAACGGGATATTATTCAGCCTTATAAAGGAAGGAAATTCTGACACATCCGGTAACATGGATGGACCTTGAGGACATTATGCTAAGTGACATTAGCCAGTCACAAAAAGGCAAGGACTGTGTGGTTCTAGTTATGTGAAGTACCTGGAGTAGTCAAATTCAGAGGGAGAAAGTAGAATGGTGGTTGCTAGGAGCTGAAGGTGGAACGAACAGGGAGTTAGTGTTTAATGGGTACAGAGTTTCAGTTCTATAAGATAAAAAAAAGTTCTGGAGCTTTGAATGGCTCCACAGCAATGTGATGTACATAATGCCAGGGAACCGTACATTTCAAAGTGATGAACAAGGTCGATTTTATGCTATACAACATAAAAAAGATAGCTAAAAACCTTTGGGAAATGACTACAAAATTCTGTGAGAAAATTCTGAATTGTTCTGATTCCTTTATGGAAGCCGTTGACATGAGAGGAGGGAACTGGTGAGCTGGGAAAGGAGAACTTGTGGTCAGAGAACAAGAAATAGAAGTTAATGATTTGAAATGTAGAGCAAGTTCAGATGGTGCTGGCAAGATCTAGGATATGGCCATAGGAGCAGATGGCTGAGGCAAAGCAAAGGAAAAGCTAGAATATGTGTGTGTGAAAGAACTTGGAGGCCAGGGTGTTAGGTGGGACATCCATGTAGACGCTGAAATCACCCATGGGGATGCCAGAGTCTGAGATAAAGAGGAAGACTGTGAGCAAGGGGTCAAATGCTATGAATGAGTAAAAGAGTTAGGTGATCTCATTGTAGTTGATCAGCCTCCCTGAACTGTACTGAATCTCAAGCTCTCCAGCATGGAGCAGATGAGCTCATCGATGGTGGTCTGTGTAAATAAGAATGACAGCTAGCTGAGAAGAGAAATGTAGCTATCCTATGGACTTTTCAAGTCTGCAAGAGCAGCACATTCCTTCCCGATAGGAAATCTGTGTGGGGAAGCACATTACTATGTAGAAGCCATTTAGTGAACGTGGAATCAGAGAGTGGCAGCGGTCGAGAGGAGGGAGCAGGGACAATTGTGATGCTTACCTGCCTAATGGCATCACCCTGTAATGACCTGTTCTATCAGCCTTTAAACCAGGGTCACTTGCCATGAGAACTAGGCAGAGGGGTTGTAAGCTAAAGCATGCACCCTCAGTGGAGACGCTGAGTGGGGGTTGTCAAGTTTTCTCTCCGGCATCTCCTTTTTACTGGGCAGTCATGCTGACCGCCCAACTTTCATTGTTTTGTTTTGTTTTTTTCCCTATAAAAACAATGGCATCAATTAACGGATAATATGATTAAGGAGACATTCTGCCTCTGTAAAACATGCTGGCATTTGCCATGGACTGAATGTTTGGGTCGCCCCCAAATCAGCATGTTGTAGTTCTAATTCCCATTGTAATGTAATTGGGAAGTGGGGCCTTTGGGAGGTATAGTAATTGGGTCTAGATGTTTGTGCTGATTCCCTCTCTGACTACAAAAGTGAGAGAGTGCTGACTTTCCCATACCCTCATCATTATGAGGCCTTATCACTCTCCTCTGTTTCTGCCAACTCACAGACCAAAAAGGATAATAACTTGAGCTTATCCTTGAATGTCACTCCAGTGTTCTTGCCTGGAGAATCCCAGGGACGGCGGAGCCTGGTGGGCTGCCGTCTAAGGGGTCGCACAGAGTTGGACACGACTGAAGCGACTTAGCAGCAGCAGCAGCATGCTTGAGTGTGTGTAGATTTGCCATTTGGGGAAATTTGAAGAGGAAATAAGCCACAAAATGGAGACTGAGCTTGGTAACTTCCGGGTGTTGGTCAGTTGCTCCTTTTCACCTCTTCCCCCCATCTCCTGATCCTCATTCCCTGCTCCATTAGAGGCAGAGAGAAAATTGTCTCTGAAACTGAAGCAGGACATGAGCTCTTTCATGTTCAAAATTCACAGCACCACCTCACACATGCCTAGGTTTGAAACGTGTAGTTCCCTTTAGTTTTATTTGTCTCCCTTGGCCCCATCACAAAGTGAAACAGAAGTCTCCTCTTCAAACGCCTCTTGCATCTAACTCGCCATCACCGCAGCTCAGGACGGCTTCAGTCTCCCCGTTTTTCAAGGCTCCGTGTATGTGCCACATCCTTCCCAGTCTCCCCGCCCAGCCGCTCCCTCACACTAAACTAAATAACTTACTGCAAACGTGTGCCACAGTGTGCAGTGTTCTGCCCAGGACCAGGAGCGACCTTTTCAAGCATTGCTGTGCTTAGTTGCTTAGTCATGTCTGACTCTCTGGGACCCCATGGACTGTATAGCCTGCCAGGCTCCTCTGTCCATGGGCATTCTCCAGGCAAGAATACTGGAGTGGGTTGGCATGCTCTCCTCCAGGCTTTCCAAGCATACATGTACCTAATTTTAGTGAAAGCTCCCTGAAGCAGCTCCCTGATTTTTAGGCTTCTCTTGATCTTTGCAAATATAACACCCTCACTCTTGTCCTCTCCCTAATATCTGTACTCGAGTGTGTCACAAATGAAAGCAAACCTCCCTATGATTTCACATCCTCTTGCAGTAACCAGCTTTTCCTTTGTAACCAAATTAGAAGGATGAATACGCTCTTGCTAATCCGTTTCCTCGTTCTCACACTCGCTGGTCAGTACAGTCCCATCAGGCCTCTGCTCTTCCTACTTCTACTGACCCCCACCCAAGTCTGAACAATCTTTTCTTAATGCCAGATTTAGGTTAATAAAAAAAAAAAAAAAAAACCAAAGCAGAAACAAACCCAGTCATATTGCCCTGCTTGAATGTCCCTCTGTTAGAAAAATGCTGAAATCCTTAGCATGGTTAAACAGGGATCTATCTGCCCTCAGTCTCATCTCAAAATGGTTTCTCTGAGCTCCTGACACATCAGCTGCTTCCTATGTCCTTGGATGTGACGTGCTCTTATCTGTGTTCTTGACTGGAACTCCTATGTATATATACCTTTGCCTGAACAACTCCTATTTATCTTTAAGTCTTACTTTAAATGTAGGTCAGGTCCCACTGTCCTTGGATCTTGCAGCATCCTGTTTTCATCATAGCACTGATCACAAATTAATTAACTATTGGTATTGTTCTTTAATGGATCTCTTCTCTACCAAACTATGAGCTTCGCGAGTAAAAGACTATATCTGTCTTACTCTTTGTATTCCCAGCAAAGTGTCTGACACACAGCAGACAATAAATGTTTGTTAAGACAGAGGAAGGAAAGAGTGGATGCAGGTGTAGGTAAGTTTAATGTGTAGGTAAGCTTAATGTAAGTTGAGAGAAATTCTCTTCTGTGGTTATGCTCTTCTCAGTAAAGTAGGAGATGAGAAAATCTGGGAGTGACTAACAATTTATAAGTGGCAGAGAGGGTATCAGAGTTTTGAGGGTGATTAGAAACATTTTGGAATAATCATGATGAAGAATTGGAGACTTGTCTATGTAACATAAATACATTTTTCAGCAGTGTGAGGATTAAGGTTAAGTGTCATGAATATGTGACAACATTAACCTGCCTAGGATATTTTTCCAGGGCAATGTTGGAACTTGAGTGAGCTTGGTGAGGAAGTGGGATAGAATAACAATTGGGCAAAAGAGTTTAGGATGTTGGGAAGAAAATGTTGAAGTGCTGGATTAAAATAGATAAGGTTTATAAGAAAGAAATAAAGGCAAACTTGATTATCAGGAGAAATAGAAAGGGTCACTGAACTGCAGATCTACTGAGGCTTTTGAAAAATTGTGGTGAGAATACAGTTCAGGAAGAAACTGGATAAAGAGCTTTGTCAGAGCATGCGTACTGTCATTTCAGTACTCTTTGTGACGCTATGGACTGTAGCCCACCAGGCTCCTCTGTCCATGGGGATTCTCCAGGCAAGAATACTGGAGTGGGTTGCCATGCCCTCCTCCAGGGGATCTTCCCTGATCCAGGGATTGATTGGCATCACTTCTGTCTTCTGCATTAGATAGACGAGTTCTTTACCACTAGTGCCACCTGGGAAGCATAGAATACCTGAATTAGTCATTCTGACAGTGGAATATATTCAGTTGATCATAAGTTCCAAGGAATAGCCATGGGCGTGTGTGGCTGAAGTGGGATGACAGAGGTCTGGCAAGATGTGTGAGACAGGTGTTGAACCACCAGGAAACTGAATCACCCAGAAAGAAAGCCTAGGTTGGTGTGGAGAAGATGAGCGAGTGTGGTGCCAAAATTTCAGAGAATGGGAGCAGAAGCAACCAGGATGTAGCAAATACGGTTCTGAAAGTTGCAATAGTTGAAACTATGAAAGTATGTAAGATTGCCCAAAGGAGGGCTTTTAGCACAAGAAAACGAAAAGTCACCAATATTCACAGAGTAAGGAAAGAAAACTAGGTATGTTAAATGGTTGGGAAATCATGGCCAGATAGGGAAGAGGAAAAAACCACTGCGAAGTATTAAGAATTTAAAAAAGTTGCAATTGGCGTGTGCCTGGAACAGAGCCTTGCATATATTAAAAGTGAAAAATAAAAAGAGGTCAGTGAAGAAGAAGGTTGAAAGGAGATGATCATAATGGGGATTAATACGTTCTTCGTGCTTATAGGTAGTTGTAAATATAAGGCATTGAGTTCAATATTTAAATTTTACCCTTGCTTCAGATCTTCTGAGAATTATTCAGTTATAAGGCATTGGAAGAGACGTCTATCGTTTTTGACACATTAAAGCATCTGTCGTCGTCATCATTACGCATTGGTTTTAAAATGCCTTGGAAGACTCCATTCCTCCTTATGGGTTAGTGATTGTTCTGTCGTAGTCACCGTCACCACTTTTTCAAGCTCGGGTTATTCTTATGAAAACATTGCAGTTCAGTGGCTTTTCTTGAGAAATTGTGACAAATTTCAAATATAGGATACTATAAATTTGGGAAATCCATTACAGCATTATCAACATTTAGATACACGTCTTATGGCTGGATATCCATGCTTCACCCTAAAGATTTTTTTCTATGAAGCATATGCACTATTTCAAACTAGAAATGAAACAAGATGTCAATCATTTATCACCTGAGATAATATTTTTTATTGGAGTATAATTGCTTTACAATGTTGTGTTTCTGCTGTACAGGAAGTGAATCAGCAATACGCATACATAGATCCCCTTCCTCCTGGACCTCCTTTTTACCCACCGCCCCATCACACCCCTCTAGGTCATCACAGAGCACTGAGCTGAGCTCCCTGTGCTATACAACAAGTTCCCACTAGCTATCTGTTTTACACATGGTAGTGGATTTCTGTCAAACCTAATCTCCCATTCAACTACCCTCCCCTTCCCCCACATGTCCATATGTCCATTCTCTACCTCTACATCTTTATTCCTGCTCTGGAGCTAGGTTCATTGTACCATTTTGCTAGGTTCCACATACATGCATTAATATATGATATTTGTTTTTCTCTGGCTTCCCTGGGGGCTCAGATGGTAAAGCGTCTGCCTGCAACTCGGGAGACCTGGGTTCAATCCCTGGGTTGGGGAGATCCCCTGGAGAAGGAAACGGCAACCCACTCCAGTACTCTTGCCTGGAAAATTCCATGAATGGAGGAGCCTGGTAGGCTATAGTCCATGGGGTCACAAAGAGTTGGACGTGACTAAGCAACTTCACTGGTTCACTGGTTCTGACTTACTTTACTGTGTATGACAGACTCTAGGTCAATTCACATAGAGATAGTGTTTTAATTTGTGTATAGTAAGGATTTTTTAAAAATATATTTATCGAAGGATAATTGCTGTACAGAGTTTTGTTGATTTCCGCCAAACAACAACATGAACCAGCCATAAGTATGCATATGTCCTCTCCCTCTTGAATCTCCCTCCCATCTCCTTAATAAGGACTTTTATTTGAAAACACATGCTATATGCACTGTATAGTACTGTTTTTATTTTTTGAAGCAAGAACTATATCTATAAAGTGCACAGAGCACAGTTATCTTTCCATTGGCAATATTTGTTGAATGCCTTCTATGAGTCACACTCTGCACTAGGAACTCTGGTTATGACCGTGCTTAAGGCAGAGACAGTCCTGCTTCCAGAAGGCTGCAGTCTTTAGAAAAAAAACGAACATAATTGTGAGGACCAATATAAAGGGGGAAATACCTGGAGCTATGGACATATGTAACGGAGGATGGGAAAGAGAATCCAAAATGTTATTAATAGTAGAGGTTATTTCTGAAAATCAGATTGCAAGCGATTTTATATTTGTCCCTTGTTCTTTTCTCTTTTTCAAATTTTCTGTTTAGGATAAAATACTTGTTACTAGGAAAGACATAATGTTCATTGAGTGAAAAAAGTCGAAGCATTTTGCTCTGCATATTTTCTTACAATTCTAATCAACAACTTCAGAAATTTTAAGGTTATTTTAAAGCACACTAAAATGTAAAGTAAGACACATTACATGTTCGTTTCCTGGATCAGTCAGCTAGGGTTGTTGATTTTTATTTAATCTTGGACATCNGGTCGGGAAGATCCCCTGGAGAAGGGATAGGCTACCCACTCCAGTATTCATGGGCTTCCCTGGTGGCTCAAATGGTAAAGAAGCCACCTTCAATATTGGAAAGCTGGGTTCTATCCCTGGGTTGGGAAGATCCCCTGGAGGAGGGTATGGCAACCAACTCCAGTTATTCTGGCCTGGAGAATCCCCATGGACAAAGGAACCTGGTGGGCTGAAGTCCATGGGGTCGCAAAGCGTCAAACACAACTGAGCAACTAAGCATGCATGTAATGCATGTTCAGTTCAGTTCAGTTCAGTCGCTCAGTCGTATCCGACTCCTTGCAACCCCATGAATCGCAGCACGCCAGGCCTCCCTGTCCATCATTATCTCCCGGAGTTCACTCAAACTCGTGTCCATCGAGTCGGTGATGCCATCCAGCCATCTAATCCTCTGTTGTCCCCTTTTCCTCCTGCCCCCAGTTCCTCCCAGCATCAGTATTTTCCAATGAGTCAACTCTTTGCATGAGGTGGCCAAATTACTGGAGTTTCAGCTTTAGCATCATTCCTTCCAACAGGAGAAATGCTAGTTACAATCGTTGCAAGGCCTAGAACAACAGATTTAAGGTGTTCATATCATAATTCCTGATCCCACACTGATTTCTATGGCCCTTCCTAGAGCAAGAAGTCCCTCTCTTGTGGAAAGCAACCTAAGACCCTTTGTCACCAGCTACAAGAGAAACATGTTCTCCAAATAGGCATGAGGGGAGAAGAGCACTGTAGTATCAGTCTGAGGTTTTAATCTAGAGGCTGCAAACTGGCAGCTCCCAGGCCAGATCCTGCTCCTAAGTTTTCTTTGGTCTGAACAAAATGTTTAAATTTTGGAATTTGTTGGCCACTTAAAAAAAAATCCAAAGATGTTCTTTAAAACGTAAATTTCTGGCTTGAAAAATCAGAAGACCAGGCAAAACTTTACCTAAATTTTCCTATGACCAGACTGCCCGTATACTGTATTGCAAAAGTTGGCACATTTCTGAGAATGAGAAGCGGCTCTTTAAATAATTACAGCTGAATGACAGATATTAATTGAATCTGCCTGAGGTGTCCCTGGTGGCTCAGAGGGTAAAGAATCTGCCTGCAATGCAGGAGACTGCCTGCAGGAGACCCGGGTTTGATCCCTGGGTCGGGAAGATCTCCTGGAGAAGAAAATGGCAACCCATTCCAGTATTCTTGCCTGGGAAATCCCGTGGACAAAGGAGCTTGGTGGGCTACAGCCCGTGGGGTTGCAAGAGTCAGGCATGGCCACTAAACCGTCGAGGCAAATCAGAATATATCGTTGGTTACCTTACTCATGCAGGACCTCAGAGATCTGGAATCAGGGATCTACAGATTCCCTCTGTAGGGAATCTGTCTCTCTCAGTTGCCCCTACTTTTTGGGTTTTGAGTTTTAAAGTTTTATTTTAACTAACCTTTGTATATCACACCTAATAATTGGTCCAATATCTCTGACCTGGACTTCTATCATCTTCCTTCTCTTTGAACGAAAGAGTGTGGAGTGAGTCATCAGTCATTGTATATACTGGACTTCATTCAGGTGCTATCATGGATTCTGAAAGAATTTCCAGTAGCATAGCAACATCTATATAATCTCATTTACGTCTTATCATCATCATAAGTCTTATTAGTCAGTCCTTCTCTGCATCTATAGAGTGTTTATCATTGGGGTATGGCACGTGTGTCATAAAAAATCATTTGTAGACATTGTGAGATTCTTGAAATGTCTTCTGAATCATATAAGGAAATTCTTAATTTTCAAGGAGCTCCCATCTAAGGAATGGATTGCATTCCAAAAGTTTGCTTGTACATCTAGCATAAAGAATCAAAAGGCACATCCTATAGGAACAATGTTGTTGCCCCCTACCTCACACACATGTGCATGTGTGCGTGCTAAGTCACTTCAGTCATGTCTGATTCTTTGTGACACTATAGACTATAGCCCGCCAGGCTCCTCCGTCCCTGGGATTCTCTAAGCAAGAATACTGGCGTGGGCTACCATTCCCTTCTCCAGGGGATCTTCCAGACCTAGGGATGGAACCCACGTCTCTTATGTCTCCTACATTGGCAGGAAGGTTCTTTACCACTAGCACTGCCTGGGAAGCCCTCACACACATATACATGCCCCAAATAAAATATACTATGTGTATTATAAAATACATAGACCATAGAATATCTGAAGATTTGTGCTGTGTGCTGTGCTGAGTCACTCAGTTGTGTATTGTACCCTAATCATCCCTGGGTATTAATAGTTGGAACTCCGTAATTAAGAAAAAGTATCTTCTAAAGTATTCTTTTTTTTAAAGTACTTATTCTTGGACCCCCCTGGTGGTCCAGTGGTTAAGAATCCACCTTTTAATGCAAGGGACATGGGTTCAATCCCTGGTTGGGATTAAGATCCCACATGCCATAGGGCAACTAAGCCCACCACCACAATGGATATCCCAGGTGCCACAAGTGAGACTTGAACCCAGCCAAAAAATAAATAAATAAATATTCTTTTAAAAAGTTCTCATTCTGTAGAAATTGTGAATCAAGGCCAGTGGTGTAAGAAGTAACTTATAGGAAGTTTTCGTGACAGTCTCCTCTTATGCCCACTTACATGTGGCATGTAATTTATTCATGTAGATTTGTAGGAGACGTACAATTTGTGTAAGAAATATCAAAGCTCTTTATTACCTAGAACACTTGATGAATACTGAATATGTCATCTTTTTAAATCAAAGTGGATTATTTGAAGCTTGCAGTGTGGAATAGGTCTATTTAGAGCTGGTAGGGATATTGGAAAGAGTCCTGCTTGAGGAGACAGATGATCTTGCTTTGAGTTCAGTCTCTGCTCTTAGTTTGTGCAATTTTGGGTAAACAGCTTAACTTTATTAAGATACAGCTTTTTTTAATGAGAAATCTGAATAAGAATGACAACAGCAACTCACATTTCACCAACTTGTTTTGAAGATAAATTGAGATAATGTAGCTTTGTACACTGTGAAATACTATAGAATCAAAAACAATAGAAAAAGTAAATGAACACTGATCAAGCTCTTATTATGAACCAAGCACTCTGATGAAATTACTAGTATTAACTAACTAGCCACCAATACTACCTACAGTGGCAGAAATAGTATCTTTAAAATTGTCACACTCAAATCTTTCCCTACTGTATACAAGTGAAGAGACCAGGGCAACCCTTCCACTCTGAGCAGAAACCAATCAGCCTCCTCCCACTGAAAATACTCACAAAACACCGGGCTTGTAAACATCCTGCCTTCTGATTTTAATGATAATATTACAGCGGACAGGATGCTGCATCCTGGTCTACACCCCAGAGTAGGAGTGATATTGACTCATTGCATCTCTTACGTATTACAAAGAAGATATGGCCCACTAAAAGAGTTGGATAATGGCAACTTTCAACCAGACTTGGACTGGATGTTTCTATGGAGTAAACGAAAGAAACAGTCTTGAGTCCAACTGGAATTCATTAATGGAATCATTAGTTAATTAATTAATTTCTAGATCTTTGTGTTGTCTCACATGTTTGTTATGGCTGCCATAACCAAGTACCCCAGACAGAGTGGCTTAACAGAAATATATTTTCTCACAATTCTGGAAACCAGAAGTCTGAGATCAAGGTGTTGGTATGATTGGTTTCTTTTGAGATGCCTCTCAACTTGTAAATGACTGTCTTCTCTGTGTTTTTGCACGGTCTAGACCTGGTCTCCCTTCGTCTTCACATGGTCTGTGTTCTAATCTCTTATAAGGATGTGGTCATATTGGATTAGGGCCTAGACTAATGGCTTCATTGTTACTTAAATACCTCTTTGAAGACCCCATCTCCCAATGCAGTCACTTTCTGAAGTATTAGGGGTTAGGACTCCAACATATGAATTCTGAAGGGATAAAATTCAGCCTACATCACTTTGTCTGATAAATCAGTGATCTACTTTGTTCTCAAGAAATTTCCCCAGTAATATCTCTTCTCCTTTATTTTTGCCTCCTTGGCGTAGTCCTGCCTCACCCACTATCTGAGCCACCTATCACCTACAAAACAGTGAAAAGCCCCTGCAGTTTTCATTGTGCTTCAAACACTGCTTCACCAATACAACACCGCCATTGCCATTGGCAGCTCCATTTCACAGATTTGTTGGTGCTCAGGAAAGCTTGTGTAAATTGAAATACCAGTTCTCTGTGAAACACATTCAAAGAGTCCTTGTAGAATCCACTGTTCCTTAGAATCCACATTCTATGCTTCTAATTCCCCAAGTAACTCCAAGTTGTGTATTAATAACTCTTGTCTACTGGTCTATTCACTTCCTTAGATTCTGGTCTCTTGGTAAACTTGTTTTATCTTTTCAATAACTTTTTTTCCAGAATGGAACTCCCCCCCAACACACACACACACACTGATTCTTAGTTATTATCCAGGTGGAAGATATTAGACATCAACTTGATATTGTTCATTCTAACCAAGAGGATTGTCTTCATCTATTTATGAGAGAGATACAAACCATGTTTCACCTTGCAACCCAGCTCAGGCTAACTCTTAAGCAAGGCAACTGGCTGTCTTGATGCTTGTTTGTCATTCCATCTGTTCTCCACCCTGTGTATGCTAAGCTAATGGTTTCAGCTATGTTACATAACAGATATTTCATCAGCTTTTTGGTTATGCTTATGACCTCATGTAGTCTAACACCATGTAGCTCCTAGGAAAATTTAATTATACTGATGAAGAGCTTAAACTGAATATGTCATTGAGGATAATAAGTATGTCAAATCTTATTATTTGACATATTTATCAGTGGCAAAGGATGCCAATCCATCAGTGATACTCAAGCACAATTTCTCAAGGTTTTTGACACAAAAGTTTACAGACATTTCAAGATATAAATATTATAGGGTTAGTAAGTCATATAGTACTATTTTTCTCATATTTTATTCTTCTAATTTAAGTCCTACATTGTCAGCTATTGAGATAGTTTCAAAATAAAATAATTTAAACCCAGATATCTACATGATTGGATAATAATAATTCTTCTGATGCTATAGAATGTGATAGTGTAACTAACCTGTTTTCAGCTTTTCCAAGCAGTCCCTTCTCAATCCTCTGGCAAGCATGCCACAGGCAGTCACCCCTCTATAAATACGCAGTTAGAAAGATAAACACTCATTAAAGTCCCTAGTGGTTGCATTGTTTCTCAGGGTTCCGCAATATTTATTCAGTGTGTAGATAAAGAAAGAGATTAGCAATGTTTCCACTGGGCTCTACTCCTTCCTGAAGCCAGCCAGCCAGCCTTCTTTCCAGGAGAAAGGCAGTAATCTGTGCATGTGTTTCAGAATGCCTCAGGACAACTTTCTACTTCAAAAGCAAACTGAGCTCCTCATTAGCTCCATGCTAAGCCACCCACTTTTTCAAGGGACATAATTTTTAAGTAACTTAATAAGTCAGACCTCTAAAATAATAGGAGTAAATTTGCAGAACAAATTTAATATTTAAACATGTGAGTATAGCTTAAATATTTACACATAAACTAAGAATGATTCAGGTAGGGGCTCTGATCTAATTTCATAGACTATGGACATTTTAAAACCTTAATTTGTCAATTAGTGTAGAAAGAGTCCTGGTCTTAGTTCCAGTCTAATTAGGCCAATGACTAACACTGTGATCTCTGGGAAAACTGAGCTGAGCTTTTTTAAAAAAAAACAAAAAACAAAAAAACAAATAAAATTAAGGACGATGGAGTAGAGCTCTAACATCCTCTGACTCTGAAAATTACAATATTCTTTCAGGGAAAACAGATCTCATCTTACCATCTCATAAAGGTTTTTGAGAATTGGATGACATGATTACTCCAAAGCACAGCATCATCCATTGAGTAGAATATGTCGATGAGGAGTAGCTGTATTTGTTTTCTTATCTAGTAAGCATTTGAGGGAAGAGATGAAAGAAAAACAACATCAGAAAATGTTCATTTTTCCACTTTAAAGAAGGAAGAAAATAATTTAAGATTCTAGAATTATTTACGGTTCTTTCAGACAAAGACTAAGTTAAGTAATTAAATTTGGCATGTATTAGTATGTTGGATATAACCAGCAAATGTAAAACATTTGTCAAACAAAGTAATAAGGTCTTCTTATCTGATTAAAACTTTCAAAATGTTAAACTTATCTTTTTGAAAGATAAATCCAGTGTTTGGCCTGTTCAGCTCAGTTCAGTCACTCAGTCGTGTCTGACTCTTTGTGACCCCATGGACTGTACTGTTTTTTAAACTATTAATTAATTAATTAATTCCAAATACTTTTCCAAGGGCAGGGGATACAATGGTGAACAAAACAGTGTCCCTTTCATCATGGTGCTGACATTTCCACACTAGTGAGAGGAAATGAAAAATATACAAACAAGCTAATAAAATTTACCAAGTCAGTAGAGGGATATGTGCTATGGCATTTTCTAACATTCAAAGCAGGGTAAGTGATGAGGTTGCCCAATTCAAGAAAAGTACAGACACCCTGTGCAACATCCAGAAGGACCTGAAGAACTTGTGACTTCTGGCTGCTAGGCTGTAGAAACTTAAAAACTACAGTGTGATTAACCATGAACCTTTAGTTTTCATCCATGTACATGGAGTGCAGTTTGCTCGTATCTTCTGAAGCATGTGAATCTTGGCTCCCAGAATTACAGCCCGTGCTTGGTTTAATGCTTACAAGATGAGTCCCTGAACAAATAAAGTTAACTATTGTAGTAATAAATAAGTACGTAAATAAAGCAGGGTAAGGAAGATAGGGAGTGTCAAGGAGGGGAATGCTCTTTTCTATGGAATGGTCAGGGAACACGTCAATGACAAGGAACATGTGAGTGGAGACTGAAAGGACGCAAAGTCAGGTATATGGGGCAGGGGAGCCATTCCAGGCAAAGGGAACTGCAGAGGCAAGAGGAGCTTGGGGTATCAGGGGAACAACAAAAACGTCAGAGGAAGAATAGGAGTGATTCCCCACCATCTTTTTCTAAGAAAAGTATGGTCAAATTTATCATCATCTTAAGGTCACTTTTGCACTGTGGTGTTGGAGAAGACTCTTGAGAGTCCCTTGGACTGCAAGAAGATCCAACCAGTCCATTCTGAAGGAGATCAACCCTGGGATTTCTTTGGAAGGAATGATACTAAAGCTGAAACTCCAGTAGTTTGGCCACCTCGTGTGAAGAGTTGACTCATTGGAAAAGACTCTGGTGCTGGGAGGGACTGGGGGCAGGAGGAGAAGGGGATGACCGAGGATGAGATGGCTGGATGGCATCACTGACTCGATGGACGTGAGTCTGAGTGAACTCCGGGAGATGGTGATGAACAGGGAGGCCTGGCGTGCTGTGATTCATGGGGTCGCAAAGAGTTGGACACGACTGAGCGACTGAACTAACTAAGATCAGTTTTAATAAAATCCAATAAGAATCCTTTATGTAATCTCTTTTGTTCTGTGCCTCAATTTTTTAATTTGAAAAATAGGGATGATAGTACCTCATAGGATTGTTGTGAGGACTAAATGAGTTATTAAACATAAGAAATAATTAAGACACTGTCTAGCACAGAGTAAATCCTGAGTGCTCAGTCTCTAAGTTGTGTCCCACTCTTTGTGATCCCATGGGCTGTAGCCTACCAGACTCCCGTGTCCATGGGATTCTCCAGGCAAGAATGCTGTAATGGGTTGCCAGTTCCTACNGTCCATCCTAAAGGAAATCAGTCCTGAATGTTCTTTGGAAGGACTGATGCTGAAGTTGAAACTCCAATACTCTGGCCACATGATGCAAAGAAATGACTCATTGGAAAAGACCCTGATGCTGGGAAAGATTGAAGGCAGGAGGAGAAGGGGAAGACAGAGGATGAGATGGATGGATGGCATCATCAACTCAATGGACATGAGTTTGGGTAAACTTTGGGAGTTGGTGATGGACAGGGAGACCTGGTGTGCTGCAGTCCGTGGGGTCACAAAGAGTCGAACATGACTGAGTGACTGAACTGAACTGAATTGAGAGTTGATACAGTTCAGATGAGCCTGAGACATTGTCCATAATGGTGATTTATTCATTTATATTTTAAAAAATCATTTCTAAGTAGATCAGAAGCTTGCCAGAAAAGAAAGGCAGATACATCTCTCTTTCATATGAAGTCAGCTGTAATAGTCTAAGAGATGACTCAGTGGTTAGAGTCATCCAGTCTGATTTGTGCGTGGCTACTCTAGGTTGTTGAATATTCATATCAATTAGTCACATGGCTCTCTTCTGGATAATGGCAAATTTTTTTCTTGATCTTGAAGGATTTCTTTTTCCAGAATCTATACAAACCACTCCTTCTCTGTGAATAACTTTTTTCTTTCAACAGATTACAGTTCAGCCGATTGGGTTTCACCTCTGTGTCACAATCGCTTTGTAGTAATTTAATTTCATTGAAGATCTGACTTTGCGCCTTGGCCAGACTTCATTGTTTCCACATCTTCTCTGTCACACATTTACAGATAATAAGAGGAGTAGTTTGCGAGTTGTATTTACATGGAAAAGATAAGATATTCTAGTGGAACTTACATGAGGAAACAGTGATGCTTACTAAGCAGCCTGGGTTATATCGAAATCTCTCTCTTTTGTTCTTCATACTAGTGGAGAGAAAGAGAAATGCTTGAGTTCCAAAGGTACAGTATCTACTTGGGAACTACACGACCAGCCATAATCAATGAAATTGGTATTCTTCAAAATTGAGAATTATACAGGATATGTGATTATCTTAACAAAAAGAGTTTTGTGGCTGTACTATGTGGTCAGTCACTCAGTGGTGTCCAACTCTTTACGACCCCATGGGCTGCAGCCTGCCAGGCTCCTCTGTCCATGAGATTTCCCAGGCAAGAATACTGGAGTAGGTTGTCATTTCCACCTCCAGGGGACCTTCCTGATCCAGGGATCGGGCCCACGTCTCCTGCCTTGGCAGGAGGATTCTTTACCACTGNGGGCTGCAGCCTGCCAGGCTCCTCTGTCCATGAGATTTCCCAGGCAAGAATACTGGAGTAGGTTGTCATTTCCACCTCCAGGGGACCTTCCTGATCCAGGGATCGGGCCCACGTCTCCTGCCTTGGCAGGAGGATTCTTTACCACTGTACCCCCAGGGAAGCCCCCATTTTGTGGCTATGCTATGCTGTGCTTAGTCGCTCTGTTGTGTCCACCTCTTTGTGACCCCATGGCCTGTAGCCCACCAGGGTCCTCTGTCCATGGCAGTTCTCCAGGCAAGAATATTTGAGTAGGTTTCCATGCCCTCCTCCAGGGGATCTTCCCAAACCAGGGACTGAATCCAGATCTCCCTTGTTGCAGGCGGATTCTTTACTGTCTGAGCCACCAGGGAAGCCCATGAATACTGGAGTGGGTAGTCTATCCCTTCTCCAGGGGAACTTCCTGATCCAGAAATCAAACCAGGGTCTCCTGCATTGCAGGCAGATTCTTTACCAGCTGAGCTACCAGGGAAGCCCCTATTAGAGTTTAAATCAGAAAAGTAGATGTGTGAGCTTTATGGAGTTTCATTGACATGTTTATGTTTCTAAGGATAAAAATGACCGTGTGTTAGGGATTGGTCTTTGTATTAGTTCAGGTCTTCTCCAAAGCAGATGCCAAGGTAGGCTCAGACAAGCAAGAAATTTACAGGGGAGATGCCTGTGAGGGATAAAGGGGTGGGCGTAGGAGTTTCAGGGAGAGCCATCAGACTACAGTGTAGGTCTGACACCTGTGAAAGGTGAGGGGAAGGCGAAGAGGTTTGAAAAGAAGTCTCAGATTGTAGGGACCTAAGCGAGTTTTGCATCCCCAGGGCGAGTCCTTGGAGGTGAGTCTACTTCCAGCAGAGTAGGCTTGCACGGGCAATTTCTCTGCACTCTGCTTAGCCACTGGGGACACTGAGGTGAATTTAGATGGCTGTCTATCAACAATGGCCCCTGTAGCAGGAGACCTGGGTGGTGCATTTTTGTGACCTCTGGGGTTTTCATCCAGGTGATTTCAAAACCACAAAAGTCATAATGAAAATACTATATGCTCTGTCTGTTCAAGGACTTTCCAGATGACTCAGTGGTAAAGAATTCACCTGCCAATGCGGGAGTTGCAGGAGACGCAGGTTCGTGGGAAGGTTTGACCCCAGGTTCCCCCCTGGAGGAGGAAATGGCAACCCACTCCAGAATTCTTGTCTGGGAAATCCCATGGACAGAGGAGCCTGGCCAGCTACAGTCCATAGGGTTGCAAAGAGTCAGACACGACTGAGCATGCATGCATACACGCCTGCCTGTTCTAACTACACAGTCATCAAGACACAGTGGTGTCATACTTCAGATCTTCCAAATCACGTTTCTCATACTTGAAAATCTCTGACATGGATACAACAAATGGTCACTAAGATATTTTCAAAGGAATTTAGTGTCAAAATTTTAAAAATATGGCTTCAAACTATTCATAGAATGTCCTAATGTATCATGTGATAAAAATTAATACAACAGCTTGTATGTATGCATTCGATGTCATTCTTTAACGTCTCTACCAATCATGTGGTGTACTGTACACTGCAGGACACAGAGCTGCAGTCCAGGTCTGGCAGCATCTGCAAAAGCAAAGCCACCAATAACTTTCAGAACTCTGTGACGGATCCAAGTGTTCTCTAGCAGTCATTAATGACCTGTTTGTTTGTTTTTAATTAATAGATTTCATGGGAAATAGATGGGGAAACAGTGGAAACAGTGTCAGACTTTATTTCGGGGGGCTCCAAAATCACTGCAGATGGTGATTGCAGCCATGAAATTAAAAGACACTTACTCCTTGGAAGAAAAGTTATGATCAACCTAGATAGCATATTCAAAAGCAGAGACATTACTTTGCCGACTAAGATCCGTCTAGTCAAGGCTATGGTTTTTCCTGTGGTCATGTATGGATGTGAGAATTGGACTGTGAAGAAGGCAGAGGGCTGAAGAATTGATGCTTTTGAACTGTGGTGTTGGAGAAGACTCTTGAGAGTCCCTTGGACTGCAAGGAGATCCAACCAGTCCATTCTGAAGGAGATCAGTCCTGGATGTTCTTTAGAAGGAATGATGCTAAAGCTGAAACTCCAATACTTTGGCCACCTCATGAGAAGAGTTGACTCACTGGAAAAGACTCTGATGCTGGGAGGGATTGGGGGCAGGAGCAGAAGGGGATGACCAAGGATGAGATGGCTGGATGGCATCCCTGACTCGATGGACGTGAGTCTGAGTGAACTCCAGGAGTTGGTGATGGACAGGGAGGCCTGGCGTGATGTAANATCCGTCTAGTCAAGGCTATGGTTTTTCCTGTGGTCATGTATGGATGTGAGAGTTGGACTGTGAAGAAGGCAGAGGGCTGAAGAATTGATGCTTTTGAACTGTGGTGTTGGAGAAGACTCTTGAGAGTCCCTTGGACTGCAAGGAGATCCAACCAGTCCATTCTGAAGGAGATCAGTCCTGGATGTTCTTTAGAAGGAATGATGCTAAAGCTGAAACTCTAGTACTTTGGCCACCTCATGAGAAGAGTTGACTCACTGGAAAAGACTCTGATGCTGGGAGGGATTGGGGGCAGGAGCAGAAGGGGATGACCAAGGATGAGATGGCTGGATGGCATCCCTGACTCGATGGACGTGAGTCTGAGTGAACTCCAGGAGTTGGTGATGGACAGGGAGGCCTGGCGTGATGTAAATCATGGGGTCACAAAGAGTCAGACACAACTGAGCAACTGAGCTGAACTGATGTTTTACAGCAGTTTAGCTTTGTAGAAAAATTCATTGGAAAGTATAAAGAATTCTTCCCCGCGTTCCTACCCCCCGTAATTTCCCCTGGTGTTAATATCTGAATTTAGTGTAGAGTATTTGTTGTTGTTGTTCAGTCTCTAAGTCATGTCCGACTTTTTGTTGACTCCAGGGACTGCCACATACCAGGCTCCCCTGTCCTTCACTACCTCCTGGAGTTTGCTCAAATTCAGTCTGTTGTGCATTTAATGAATCAATATTGATATATTATTAAATGTCCATAGTTTACATTTGGGTGTACCTCCTTGTCTTGCTCATGCCGTGAGCCTTGTATAATGAGACATATCTATAATACCATTATTGTATCATACAGAATAGCTTCACTGTCATAAAAATACCCTGTGCTCTGCCTATTCATCTCTGGCTCCCCTCCCCCCCAACAAACCCCTGGCAACCACTGAACTTTTTATTGTCTCCACAGTTTTGCTTGTTCCCAAAATGTCACATAGTTGAAATTGTACACTAGGTAGCATTTTCAGATTGGCTTCTTTCACTTAGCAAAAAGTGTTCAAGGTCCCTTCATATCTTTTCAGTTATGCATTTAATGTCTCTGGTTCTCCGTATCTTAAGATTCATGTCTTTTCATCACTCTGTGGATGTAAAGTTAGTTTATAAATTCATCTATTGGAGAACATCTGGTTGCTTCCAAGTTTGGGTGGTTCTGAAAAAAGCTACTATAAACATTTATATCGCAGTTATTAACTCATTTGGGAAAATACCATTCAGTTTAAGTTTTTAACTTATTGGATAAATACCAAGGACTGTGGCTGCTGGGCCACACAGTAAAGAGTATGTTTGTATGAAACTATCTTCCAAAGTGGCTGTAGCACATTAATGGGTTTTTTTAATAGGGGAGTCTTGTGTGGCCTCTTTAAAAAACAAAAATAATACCTTTGTGAAATCTTATCAGCTTCTCTCTCAGGGACACAAATGTGATTCTGTCTTCAGGTAGCAGAAGGAAATAACAAAGCAGGAAGGAAAGGTAGAAATGTTCTCTGCTCGAGAGACCCCAAAGCCTTTGTTACACAACACAGAGCTTTAATCATAACTGGGAATTTCTGAAAAGAACTTAGTGTTATCGGTGTTTTCATCTTCACCTCAGCTATTAATTAACATCCTTTTGGCAAGTAAACTTTGAGATTCTGGCCTTAGTCAAAGCTTGTATTTCCAAAACCTCGTGAACAGTACTGTTGGTAGTTTTAAAATATGCATTCACTGAAAATAACAACAGAAGGTAATGCTGCATTGTATAAAAGGTATTAATTTTCTTCTCCTAGGATTTCAGTCAGTGAGGATGGATTTTAAATCCTTTTCCATCCTCTTAAAAAAAATCTCTGTGAAGAGAAACAGATGGTCTACCCTGCCTAGCACACCTGTTTTACTGGTTACTCTTAGTCAGACAAAGCTTCAAACACAAAAGACTCACATCGATTTACTAAAAATACTGCATAATTATAATATGCATGTTCCTCTACAGAGTGTAAAGAAACTGAGGTGTTTTCTAGTTTTAAAGTATCATTGTCATCAATGAAAGGAGATTTTACCTTAAAACTGAAGAAGTATCAATTGGTTTTTCTTCAAACTATACAAGTAAAGTGTGTTCAGTGTAATAATTTTAACAATGTGGAAAAAAATAATAATGTGATGAAAACCACTGCAGATTTCAACACCTGGAAATAATAACTATTAATATTTTGGGTAACATATTTTCAGGTATCTTTCAATATAGGCTTATAAAGTAAGGATAACATTATATATTATGCTTAATAATCTATTTTTAAAAATCTGTATTATGTTCTATACTTCTTTCCAGGTAGATACAAAGGTAATGAATCATTGTTTTTCGTGGCTGCATAGTATTCCATTACATGGTTATATTGTTTATTTTATAGCTCTCTTATTGATTAACAATTAGCTTATTCTAATCTCTTGTTTTTATGTGCAAATATTATATACCTATAAAATAATTTTGAGGATTTATTATCTTCTTCCAATAAATTATTAGCACTCTAATTATCAGGTTAAACTTGTTTGTATGTTTTTTAATTAAGTAATTAGTGTTGGCTGTGCTAGGTCTTCATTCCTGAGCGCAGACCTTCTCTAGCTGCAGTGAGCAGAGGCTCCTGTCTAGCGGCGTGCAGGCTGCTCATTGTGACGGCTTCTCTTGTTGAGGAGCACAGACTCGGGGCACGGGTTTCAGTAGTGCTTTTCTGGGCTTGCTCCACAGCACCTGCAGTCTTCCTGGACCAGGTATTGAACCCATGTCCTCTACACCAGTGGGTGGATTCTTAACCACAGAACCACCAGGGAAATCCTCTAAACGTGTATAGTATTTTGAAGTTACTATATTTTGCCAACTTACCTCCAAAAGATTTGTACCCACCTAACTCTTACCGACATGAAAGAGTTGGCATTTTCTCATCAACTTAACAACCATGGGTATTTGATAAGTTTAAAAAGTACTTATAGGTAAAAAATTATATTTCAATGATATGCCTACTTATATTTATTTAAATTTGAAGCTGAACATATTTTCATTTGCTTGTTGATTATTTGTTTTAATTTTGTCCTTTGCTCATATTTCTTCTATTAGATAATATTTTTCTGGTTGGCTGAAGGTCTCACTCTATGTTAAACTAAGCAAAATGAGTTTACTGAATTTTTAGAGGAGCTGCTTTTCTTACATTTTTGATTGGAAGCCTTAAATTTTAGATTTTATCCATAACTGTACAGGGAAATTACTTAAATTCTTCTAAGGAAAAAAACGCATATTGCTAGGATAAAATGATTTAAATGACTTTCATTTCTACTGCCTAAAGAGAGTCCAAATGACAGTTGTAAAAAAATAATTTCTAATAGTCACTTTCTGATAGTCAGTTGTTCACTAGCAATAAAAATCAAGGCAAACCAAAGAATTTGTGTATGCATGTACACCACTTTTAGTGGATGGTCCCTATGAATTCTTTTTTGCACTCTAAAATGATAGTATGTAAGGTCTACTCGTTGTATCACTTGCAGAAAAAAACCTGAACTCAAGTAAATTAGCATAAAAGCATGCCCCCATTGTGAAAATCACAGAGCCACGTGTGTTCCCGATTATTTTTAATTGGGCAGTCCATGTCACCCCAGAGAGCAAGCTACCATAAATTAATGTTTCTACATTGTTTCCTGAGGAGCACAGTAAATTCAGACACTTACTCAACTAAATCTCCAGGTTCTGCCTTATTCCAGGGTCCCTAAAGAATGTGATTTACTGGCAGATAAAAGCTTTTCTTTTTATCTCTGAGCCTAGAAAATAAATGGGTGTCATCCTCTGAGGTCTCTAGAGAAGGGTCAGAAACAGACAGCAGAAGTATAACATGTGGGTTTGTTGCCATTGGATTGATTTTTGGGGGAATTAGTTTTTCAGCCCATCAACGATATACTACAATATATGTGGATTTCCTGTATAGAAATGTTGAGTAGAGATTTAGGCTTATAATCTAGGTCATCAAAAAACAGATCTACAACAAAATTGTAAAAGAACACTTCTCAAAGAGACAGCATCATATTGACTCAGGTTCTCTTTCATCCTGTTCTGTGGAAAGCATGAGCTCTCTACTCGGCGGGCAAGTCTATGACACAATATTCTGCTCTTGAAAAGCATAGGATGATTCATCTTGTTCAAGCCATAAGTAATACAAGATGAGAAATAAAAGTGTGAGTTTCTTCTTCCTCTAGTTGCCTTTTAGAGAAAGGATATGTGGGAGAAGTCTCCAATGTTTGTATAAAGTGAGAAACAGCGATTTTTGTGTTCATGTAAAAGGTGGTCTTATTCATATGTTCTCTATTGATTTTATGAGAATATCTTATTTCCTAATTAGATTGCAGACTAATAATTTTCTTGTGCTCTCTCACAGTGTATGCAGTGAGTATTTGCTTATGTAATAGATTGCTTTGCATGACTTTGGGAAAATGAGCTAAACATATCTACAGTTATGTGACACAATTTATTTATAATAAAATAGTGCCTTGAAAATGATATGAATAACTCAAAGAATTCTGCAAAACAGGGTGTATCTCAAAAATAATTAAAAAGACATATTTAATAGTTTTCATGGACTATAGTGAATCTCTTCTGAAAACAGGCCATTACTATATATTCTTTGTGTGTGTCTGTGTGTATGTCTGCATGCATTCTCTACCATGGTGTAAAATCCATTTTAATCCAAGATATGATAAATAATGAAGGATAGAAGCACACAGCATTTTATAAGTTTGTTTCCTAGGTAAAAAATACATTATTAAAAGCTTTTATTTTATGCAAAAATAGCAATCAAATAGAAAACTGACCACTGGCTTTTTGTTCTTGCATAAAAGACTGTCATTAGACATATCTCTAAGGCTAAACTGGAACTTCAGGTTTCATTAGCCTCTCTCTTTAACTATACCATCTATATTCAGAAGAGAAAAGAGCATTTATGTTCCTAAAATACACACCCACACTCGCTTCTAGATAACAGGTGATTAAATGATGTCTTACTACATGCATTTTTAAAAATAGAGTTTCATTTAGATGCTTCTATAAATCAGTCAAAAAGAAAAAAGAAAAGCAGAGACATTACTTAGCCAACAAAGGTCTGTCTGGTCAAAGCTATGGTTTTTCCAGTAGTCATGTATGGATGTGGGAGTTGGACTATAAACAAAGCTGAGTGCCAAAGAATTGATGCTTTTGAACTGTGGTGTTGGAAAAGACTCTTGAGAGTCCCTTGGACTGGAAGGAGATCCAACCAGTCCATCCTAAAAGAAATTAGTCCTAAATATTCATTGGAAGGACTGATGCTGGAGTTGAAACTCCAATACTTTGGCCACCTGATGCAAAGAACTGACTCATTTGAAAAGACCCTGATGCTGTTAAAGATTGAAGGTGGGAGGAGAAAGGGAAGACAGAGGATGAGATGGTTGGATGGCATCACCAACTCAATGGACATGGGCTTGAATAAACTCCGGGAATTGGTGATGGACATGGAAGCCTGGCATGCTGCAGTCTGTGGGGGCTCAAAGAGTTGGACATGACTGAGCAACTGAACTGAAATGATAAGTCAGTCATAATCTGGAGTTTTCCTAATGATTTGCATTAATGTCAATATCCTATATAGACAATTAATAATGGACAAAGATATGGAATGCTCTGTTAAAAACATAATTTAAAAATATTTTAATATATTTTATAGTGTAATAGACTATTTTTAGTAAATGTCTTCATTACCCTACATAAATTAATAGTTAATTTTGCATAAAATAGGTTAAGTAGATTTGAACACCAACATTCTAGAATACAAATAATAGACTTTGACTCTTATAACTACTACAGTATAATATCATGAATGTTTCCAAAGATATGTTTTGGTAGTTAGGATTTTTTAAAACTGAAGTTTACAAGGCACACAGGAAAAAAATGTAGCAATGAGATCAATGACTTCCATGATCTACTTTTGCCTAAACAATCCATTCTTTGTCAATTACAGATTCCATTTTTCTGTTATCTTATTATAATGACATTAATATTTACTTGGCACTTATGTGCCAGGTTCTATGCTAGCTCTGTATAAGCTTAGTTGCTTAGTCATGTCCACCTCTTTGTGATCCTATGAATTGTAGCCTTCCTCCTCTGTTCATGGGATTTTCCAGGCAAGAATACTGGACTGGGTTGCCATTTCTCCTCCAGGGGATCTTCCCGACCCAGGGATCAAACCTGAGTCTCCTGCATCTCCTGCATTGGCAGGCAGATTCTTTGCCACTGAGCAACCTTGGAAGCTCTTATGCTAGCTCACTAAATTCTCAAAATAACACTATGAAGTAGGTATTACTATAACCACAGGTGAAGAAATTAAGGCTTCAGAAAGTTAAATAACTTTCCCAAGGTCACAAGGGGACACCTAAGATACAAATCTAGTTGCTCTCTTAAGTATGAAGCCTATGCCCTTAGCTCTCATTTATTATTTCCAAAAATGCTTCTTGGGCATATACTATGTGTCAGGCACCCTACTGTATAATGAGGATAAGGTAATCAACCAGGAAATTCCTGATCCCAATGAGGGTAAGCAGGAGAGACAAAGAAAAAAATCTAAAAGACGAACGACTAAAATAATTACAGTTGTGAGAAGCAGTGTAGCACAAACATATATCTCCTGGGAATAGGGCACTGCTGAGTTAGGCCGTTCTCCCTGACATAACTGGGTCATCTGGTTTATGCAGTAACATCTGTTTGAATTTCTGTGGTCCTGCACTGTTTCATTCTCAAGGAAGCTGAAATAGCAGAAAACAGAAAAGTCTTTGAGGTGTATTACTGACAAATCTGGGCTTTTCTGGTGGCTCAGTGGTAAATAATCTGCCTGCCAATGCAGGAGATGCAGGAGATGTGGGTCTGATTCCCGGGTCGGGAATATTCCCTGGAGGAGGACATGGCACCCTCTCCAGTATTCTTGCCTGGAAAATCCCAAGCACAGAGGAGCCTGGCGACTACAGTTCAGAAGGTCGCAGAGAGTTGAACATGACTGAAGTGACTTAGAACACATGCACACAGGCACACTGAAAAATCTATCAGTGGGACTATTCCTCCAACCATAAAGGAAACTAGAGAGCTATATGCCGGGATGGGTGATCCATTCCATATCAGAAGCTTGCTGCCAGAGTCTAGACTCATGCCACTCCTCAAAGTGGCCAGACTGGGTCTCAGATCCACCTGGTAGACAGGGTCAGACTTTCAAAGTGTGTATTCCAGAACAGATGGCTATCACCTGATGGAAACAACCCAATTACCATCCCATTTATGGCTTATTTTATGATTTTATGGGCTTCCCACATGGCACTAGTGGTAAAGCCAATCCAGGAGATATAAGAGATGCAGGTTGGGAAGATCCCTTGGAGTAAGGAAATGGCAACACACTCCAGGACTCTTGCCTAGAAAATCCCACTGACAGAGAGTCTTGGAAGGCTACAGTCCATGGGGTCACAGAGAGTTGAACATGACCGAGTGCGCACACACATATGATTTTACGGGGGCCTTATATTTCAATAAATACCAGTTGCATCTTGAGGCAACAGTTGCACCTCAAAGAACACTGTCAGTCAGACTCATGGCTCCATTTTTACCTAAGACTGTTTCCTCATTTGAGGTACATACCTGATGATATAACAGTACACAATTCAGTTCAGTTCAGTTGCTCAGTCGTGTCCGACTCTTTGCAACCCCATGAATCTCATCACTCCAGGCCTCCCTGTCCATCACCAACTCCCGGAGTTCACTCAAACTCATGTCCATTGAGTCAGTGATGCCATCCAGCCATCTCATCCTCGGTTGTCCTCTTCTCCTCCTGCCCCCAATCCCTCCCAGCATCAGAAATCTTTTCCAATGAGTCAACTCTTCACGTGAGGTGGCCAAAGTACTGGAGTTTCAGCTTTAGCATCTTTCTTTCCAAAGAACACACAGGACTGATCTCCTTTAGAATGGACTGGTTGGATCCCCTTGCAGTCCAAGGGACTCTCAAGAGTCTTCTTCAACACCACAGTTCAAAAGCATCAATTCTTCGGTGCTCAGCTTTTTTCACAGTTCAACTCTCACATCCATACATGACCAATGGAAAAACCATAGCGTTGACTAGACAGTACACAGGTTTGCTTTTAATCTCGTGACTTGAACAGGTCCCTTATATATATATTAGTGGAAGTCTCCTTATACTTACGTTTCATCAATAACCTTAAAAATACCCATTACCACCCAAGGAAGCAAATCCAAACAGATTCCACAGGAGGTCTGGACCTTAGTACCTTTGTGATATTTCAGGAAACAAGTCAAAGCAGTTGTACACCATTCATTTCTCGTGAATTTTGTACTGCTAGGAAGGCAATGGCACGCTACTCCAGTACTCTTGCCTGGAAAATCCCATGGATGGAGGAGCCTAGTGGGAAGGAGTCCATGGGGTCTCGAAGAGTCAGACACGACTGGGCGACTTCACTTTCACTTTTCACTTTCATGCATTGGAGAAGGAAATGGCAGCCCACTCCAGTGTTCTTGCCTGGAGAATCCCAGGGACGGGGGAGCCTGGTGGGCTGCTATCTCTGGGGTCATACAGAGTTGGACACGACTGAAGCGACTTAGCAGCAGCAGCAGCAGCAGGAAGGTGTATTAATTTTCTAGGGCTGCCATAGCAAAGTACCATAAAGCAGGTATGACCGAAATTTGTTTCCTCATAGTTCTGCAGGCTAGAAATCTGAGATGAAGGTGGCGGCACAGTTGGTGTCTTCTGAGGCCTGTTTCTTGGCTTGTTGTTGGCTGTGATGCCTCCATGTCTTCTCACGGTTTTCCATGTATGCGTGTGTGTGTATGTTGTGTTGTTCAGTCACTAAGTCTTTTCTGCCTTTGAGACCCCATGGACTGCAGCACACCAGGCTCCTCTGTCCACTATATCCCAGAGTTCGCTCAGACTCACGTCCATGGAGTCAGTGATGCTATGTTTGTGGCTGTCCTAATCTCCTCTTCTTATAAAAACACCAGTTATGTTGGATTAGGGGGCCACCCTAATGACCTCATGGTAAGTTAACTGCCTCTTTAAAGGCCCTGTTTCCAAATATAGGCACATTCTGAGGTACTGGGAGTTAGGATTTCAACATGTGAACTTGAGGGTGGAGAGGTGCACAATAGAGTTTGTAACAGGAGAGTTTATAAGGTACCCAGCCAAGGCTATTCTTCACTTACAGAGTATGCTCAGAGTCATGGACATGACTCCGAGCAAACTCTGGGAGATAGTGAAAGACAGGGAAGCTTTATGGTAACTCCTCAATTCCTGATAGCTCCTAAATATGGCCTAAGGGTGACACGGGGGTCTCTCCCCCACCCCTTTACAGAGGGCAACTTCCCCTGGCACAGTGCTTGCTACAGAGGTGTGTGCACCCTGGACAGGAAGCTGGTGTGTACAGTGTTAGTTGCTCAGTCGTGTCTGACTCTTTGCAACCCCATGAACTGTAGCCCTCCAGGCTCGTCTGTCCATGGGATTCTCCAGGCAAGTATACTGGAGTGGGTTGCCATGCCCTCCTCCAGGGGATCTTCTCAACCCAGGGATTGAACCCAGGTCTCCTGCATTGCAGGCAGATTCTTTACCGTCTGAGCCACCAGGAGGCTGAGTCATTTCCTGAAAGTGATGCCATTCCCTTGCAGTTCTTCTGAAGAAGTCCATGGGCAGTCTGGGTATGTTGGCCTTTTTTTTTTTGGAATACTTGTTAATTCCTTCATACCCACTCCCTACCTTTTTCCCCCTAAACAAAGAGAAATCGGGGCTTGGGCTCAAGAGCCTTTGTCAAGCACCAGCATCCAGCCCTAGGCATCTTGCCTATTTGTTTTCCTTGAATTCATGAGGTCACCCACATTTGCATTGGTGGCAAATGATTCTGTTTTCCATTTCAAATTGTTGATATGTGTTTTCTTTAACACAAAGTATTTAAGTTAAAAAAGTGGATCAATTCAAAGAAAAATATTCATGATGGCACAGGTAGGAGGCAGATATGAAAAAATCAGGAAGGTGATCTGCAAGAGATCTGAAGTCTTAGAAATGCAGCTCTGACATGTAAATTGGACCATAAGGAAGGCTAAGCACCAAAATATTGATACTTTGGGATTGTGGTGCTGGAGAAGACTATTGAGAGTCCTTGGACAGCAAGGAGATCAAATCAGTCAATTCTAAAGGAAGTCAACCCTGAATGTTCACTGGAAGGACTGATGCTGAAGCTCTAATACTTTGACCACCTGATGCGAAGAGCCGAATCATTGGAAAAGACCCTGATGCTGGGAAAGATTGAGGACAGGAGGAGAAGGGGGTGACAGAGGATGAGATGATTGGATGGCATCACTCAATGGACATGACTTTGAGCAAACTCTGGGAGATGGTGAAAGACAGGGAAGTCTGGCATGCTACAGTCCACTGAGTCACAAAGAGACAGAACTTAGTAACCGAACAACAACAACATGTAAGGTAAGCAGAGACACTGGTTTTACTGACCCTTGAGTTGTTCACTAAGGGACACTCCTTAGAAAAACGGCCCTTCAGGTTCCACCCTGAGCCTCAACTGGCAGTCCTGCCATCAGGCTTGCTGCCAAGGGCCTGGTTCACTTCCCAGAGTGATGTCTCTTCTCCGCCAGCACCCAAGAGGAGATAGAGCGGGGCAGAGAAGCCAGTCCCTTTTTTTGCTGTTGACAACTGCCATATCTAGTATCTAAACAGTCTCTATCCCCAGGACAGAAGTTTACTCTCTAGATCCTCCCTCTTTTACTTTAGTTCCAACCTTGACGTTTGTAAGGCCCTCATCTCAGTTAAGGAGAAGTTTAGCGCAGGCACACGTAGACAAAGTATTTTTGACTTGAATCTGAAAACTTCAGGAAATTCCAGTATGTATCTGATTCAGAATTCTTTCCTATGCTTGTTTCCTCTGTCACACTTGAGTTTCATTCCTAGCTTCCGTTCTCAATTTCTGGTTTAATACTAACTTTAAGAGTCAGGTAGTTCAAATAGGAGACTGGGCTTATGTTTGTGTTGGACATTTGAGCTTTGTAGACACTTGTAAAATGTTTTATTTGCAAGAATAAGCTATCTGCTCACTAGAGATTGGCTTAATAATGGCTTCAAAAGGGTTATTAATACATGGAGGAAGTGCTTATGGTATAATAAAGAAAACAGGTTACAAAACAGCATTGCTGGTAAAGGACTACTTTGAAAAACATTGTACACACACACACACACACACACACACACACATTACAGTTTATTCATATGTAATTGAAAAACTATGCTGTAATATTATCAATGGTTCTTTAGCTAGAGGGATTATGAGGATTTTAAATTTAGTCTTTTTACTTTTCTATATGTTCTTGTTTTTTTTTTTTTGGACTATAGCTTTTATTTGCTGTTTTAAAAATTGAGGAAGAGTTGATAAAATTATGCAAGTTTTAGGTGTGTGACAGTGATCCACAGTTTTTAAAGGTTATACTCCATTTACAGTTTTAATAAAATATCATCTATCCTCCCCATGTTGTATAAGCTATCCTTGTAGCTTATTTATTTTGCACATAGTAGTTTGGACTCTTAATCCCCTGCCCCCATCTTGCCCCTCCCTTCTTCCCTTTCCCTGCTGGTAACCACTAGGTTGTTCTCTGAATCTGAGTTTGTTTCTTTTTTGTTATAATCACTGTTTTTATTTTTTGGATTCCACATGTAAGTGATCCTATACAGTATTTGTCTTTCTCGGTCTGGCTTATTTCACTTAGCTTAATACACTCCAAGTCCATCCTTATTGTAGCAAATAGTAAAATTTTATTCTTTTTTATGACTGAGTAGTAATCCGTTGTGTGTGTGTATCTATATCAGTATGTATTGATCCATCCATCTGTTGATGGACACTTGGCAATTATAAATAATGCTGCTATAAACATCGGGATACCTGTATCTTTTCAAATTAGTGTTTTCATTTTTTTCAGATATATACCCAGAAGCAGGATTGTTGGATTATATGATAGTTCTGTTTTTAGTTTTTTGAAAAACCTCCATAATGTTTTACACAGTCGCTATACCAATTTCCATTCCCAGCAAGTGTATGAAGATATCTTAATTTTCTGCACTGAATTTTTATTTTGTTTAAAATTTGAAAAAGAAACCATTAAATTAGCTTATGTAAAAAAAAATTCTTTTATTCAAATGTTTCAAAGGTGACAGCTATACCATGTAAAAACGTGACTACTGCTGGCCAGGATTTTTTAAGAAATCATGTCTGCTTTTTTTTTTTTTTTTTTGAAAAAATGAGAAAAGGATGGCAATGCTTAGTCTTGAACCTCTACCAAAGAGACATAGTCTTAGATGAGATACAGGGTCAATGAAACAATGCAAGTTAGACTGCTTTCTGTATTATCACTAGGCTAGGTGAAATCTGTTTTGTTTTGTTTTTAAACAGAAACAATAACAGTCTTTATCACAGGACTTGTGGACTTGTGAAACCAAAACAATGAGTGAAAAGAGGCTGACATCAGGATGAAATATGAATAACCAACTACATTATTTTATTCCTTTACAAACGTTTATTTTTGGCCCCTCACATTAAAAAGCTTTTTCTACAGCCATGTTTCTCAGTAATTTTGATGTGGTCATCCTTCAGAACCAACAAGGCTCCCTACAGTAACTAATTTTCAGTGTGACAAGGAAAAGAGCCTCATACAGGTACAGATCAGAATAGGGAGGGGAATGTAACTTTGATAAAAAATATTTTTAGATGCTTCTGATATCTCCCACATGGGTAATTACTGCTTTATGTTATTTTGTTATCTTTTATTGAATATTTAGTTCAACATCACAGGCAACTGCCTGTTTTAAAAAAAAAAGCTTTATTCTGCTAAACATTGTTGGTTTTATTGTTGTTTAGTTACTAAGTCACGTCCAACTCTTCCATGACCCCATGGACTGTAGCCCGCCAGGCTCCTCTGTCCATGGGATTTCTCAGGCAAGAATACCAGAATGGGCTGCCATTTCCTTCTCCAGGAGATCTTCCCTATTGAGGGATCGAACCACATCTCCTGCACTGACAGGCAGATTCTTTACCACTAAGCTACCAGGGAAGCCCACGAACTTTGTTAAAGCTAGTCCATTCTCCCTTCTCCTTTCCTAACTGTATCCTGTCTTGCTGTCCTTTCTCCACAGTTCACGTGCTTCAGGGAAATGTGACTTCATCTCTAGCCTCAGGGTCAGGCCTGGATGGTTCAAAGTGAATCTGAAACTCTTGCAACAGTGTCTGGTTTAGACAAGTCAGCTGTGACATTCCCCTGGCCATAGGATTGTTCAGAAATGAGCCTGAGGGACAGTGTGAGCCAGTGAGACTCCAGCTGCTTAAAAAGGAATGTCCTCAGTGTTAGGAGAAAGCCCCTCTGATAGGGAAATCATTTTCTCTGGAAATCATTCTGGGTTATTACAGTCTCTTCCCACTGAGTGATGCTGATTGAGGATGAAATAACTCAAAACAATGGGCACAAATAACAGGCCAGAAGGGACTGCATGAACCCTGAAGCTCTCTCTACTTCCAAAGTACCAGGTACAAACATTATCTAATGCTATAAGCCAGTTGGGGTCAAGTTTTCCACCTCTTGAAGGTGAAAGCATACTGATACAATATATGTATATAGAAGAATTCCTCAGAATATAGTTTTATAATTTTAGTGTGAAGTCTTCCCAGGCCGGAATAATAGAGAAAGAGAAGCTGCTTGACTCTCTGTAATTATTGGTTTAAGTTAATCACTTTAAACAGCATCTTAAATATTCATTCTAAAAGTTTCCATTAAATACAGCATAAAATAAGGTTGGTTATGAGAGGCTTTTAGCAATCACAAAATACCAAAGATCTTAAAGCAAATCTCAATAATAGGATTTGTGCTTAAACTATGTTTTACCTGTAATGTCCTTGAGATCTAATCTTAAAATATGATTGCTGATAAGTGATTAAGATACATTTTTTCCTGAATAATTTATGTGTCACGTCATCAAGTTGAAGAATTACACTGAAGAGTGTTCAATAACTATTTATAAAAACAATCTTTACATTTTTTTAGTGGTCCTTTTTCAAATAATTCATTCCTTTACATTTATTGAAATGTTTAAAAATAACATTAATAACAAAAAAATAGAAGCAAGTAATTAAAAAAAATGAACTCAGCTTTTTCTTTCTTTGGTGAAATTTCATATTTTGTTCCATAGCTTGTATGTCTAAGAAATCATTACCTTTTAGGGGCATGGGAAGAGGAGGAGGTGATAAAAAACAAATGCAAGGTGACTCAAATGATTGTTTTCTAGCAGAAAGGTAACTGTGCTACAAGTATATGTTTTAAAAATTACTTAGATGCCAAAAGAATTGTGGAAAACTTGTGTTATATTTTGATAGAAAATCTTCTGTCCTTCAAAGATACTTATTTGGGGCATTTCCATTTTCCATTAAATTCAGCAGTAATTATTCTGCAGACTACAGATCCATAAGTGCTTTGGCATCCATTCATTATTGCTGCTGCTAAGTCGCTCCAGTCATGTCCGACTCTGTGTGATCCCATAGATGGCATCCCACCAGGCTCCTCCGTCCATGGGATTTTCCAGGCAAGAGTGCTGGAGTGGGGTGACATTGCTTTCTCTTCCTTCATTATTACTTGCATTTAATTTGCTAGATTCATATTTCCTACATATTATAATAGCATGTAGCCACAGAAGAAATAAAGTATACAAGCTGGCTGAATATTGATCATCTAGATTAAAACTTCTATTTTGCTGACATAAGAAAGTAGGAAAAAGAAAGAGCTTCACTGAAAGAGGAAGTTCTTTAATTAAGGGAAATGTATTAAATTAACTCTATTTTTTGTGTGTTTGATTCACATATGAGATTTTTACAGAGAAAACAGTAGCTGATAAAGTCCAAATAACTAATATAAACTGATTTATAGGTTCTGTTTCCAGAATTTTCATCCAGTGAAACCTTGTTTTAGGGGGAAGATTTATAAACAAAATACCCCAATGAGTGAAGTTTCGACTAACATAAATAATGTACCTGGATATGTTACTATCTTTTAATATAACCATGGTTGATTTAGGGAGAAGGAGAGAAAAAAAATGCATGGAATATTGGATATCAGATTAAATTGTTTGATTTAAATGGATGTAAAGTTAATGAATACAGGGAACTGCTATGAAGTTCCACCTTTTCTTATCAAAATGATAACATTAGGTACTCATACTCATGAGAACCAGGCTGGGTGGGGAGAAAGTTAATTGATCTAGGCAGAAAACCTTCAGGGGAAAGGACAAGAAGAAAAGAAACCTGGCCCCGTGTGTAAAATGAGCGCTCCCTCAGCTCTGTTCTGAGAAGTGGTAAATTAACCATTGGGATGGACTGATAGTTGGGTTCCATTGCAATGCATTTGTTATACCATTTAATACTTTTTAAATGGAAACCAATTCAAGCTCTGGAATGTCTGCTCAGTTTTCCTAAAACTTAGAAGCTTACATTAATTAAAAAAAAAAAATCAGTTAACTTGATGGAACAGAGATAAATGATAAATTTATATACTTGCCCTGATTAAGTTCAGAGGTAAATTTTCCAGGCTAGATAGCAGTGTGAAGTTGGGTGTTTGAAATCTGAAGAAACTCCTGGGAATCTTATGGTTCTAATTTGGTCCACTTAAGAAATAAGAGAAAGTCCTTGCAAACTTAATTTTTACATAAAAAAAAAAAACAAAACACGAAGTGTAAAAGTTTGACAAAAGTAAGCTACTAGCTAAATATAACAAAATATTATTATAGTATTTTATTTTGAAGAAGTAAATATTCTAAGAAAATGTTTAATATTTTGATAAATTTACTTTATAATGGAGGATATTAGTCAAATATGTCATATCAGGTTTAGAGTCTATCTGCTGGCTAAAATACATTCTAGTTTTGTCAGTTCATTCAACAGATATTTATTAAATACTGTGTGTCAACCACTATTTTGGACCCTGGAGATAGAAAATAAAACAAATAAGATCCTGTCCCATGGAACTTAATTCATAGATTGTCTTTTATTGGCACTTGTTCAACTAACATAATGACTTGTTAACTTAAAGATTTGGAATGAACTGTACCAAAGCTGTTACCATTTCCAATAAGAAAACAGTAACAAACAAGTTGTAAAATGTCCTTTTCACTTCACCCTGCTGAATAGCCATCGTTTTGGTGTGTTCCTATTGGTTAATAGAGATGACGAAACCAGTTTGTTACTGCTGGGTGGTGGACAAAACTATAAAGAAGAATTCTGCAGAGGTCTATTAAAATATTTCTTTTCCCTTGTTTTAACTATCCTTCTCACTCCCTGATGGAGTATTCCTTTTTCCTTCTCAGACTTCTTATGGCACTGCCAGTGAGGCCACTAATGAAACACATTAGTTTAATATCTCCTTTTCCTTTTCTTCGATTTTTCTTTTTTCTCCTTTTAACACATGTAGAATAATTATCCTTTTCAAAGCTAATTCACTCACTCTTATCTCTGACATCCTTGCAAAATCATTTCATTATTGTCATCTTAACCTTTGAGACTTTCCCAAAGTACTGCAGTAAGTGCTTCCCAGGTGGCCCTGTGGTAAAGAATTTGTCTACCAGTGCAGGAGACACAAGAGATGTGGATTCGATCCTTGGGTTGGGAAGATCCCCTGCAAGGAGGAAATGGCAACCCACTCCAGTATTCTTGCCTGGAAAATTCCATGGACAGAGGAGCCTGCTGAGTTATAGTCCATGGGGTTGAAGTGTCTGATATGACTGAGTGGGCATACACACACACAGTTCAGTTCAATAAATTATTTCTTTTCATATTGTTAAAAGTTCCTGAGATCAAGTGGATTACAAAGTGTTTTTAATGTATTGGAGAATTACTGTTGCAATCTGATCAGGAAAATTTCAAGACTACATTTCTTGAGCTGTAGCAAATTATGTATTCACTTTAGTACTCTACACTTGGATGAATTACATCTCCATTACTCTCTATCACTGGTGTAGATATAATTCTATGATTGCTGTAAATTTGGCTTTATTTATTTAGCAAGAATCTATTGAGCCTCTATGACAAATTGACTTGACACTCTTCCAAGCACTAGCAATAGGATAATGAACAAAATAGACATGCTTTCTCACTTACTGGGATTTACATTCACTGATATTTGGAAGATTATATATTTCTGGTTAATGCGAGGATAAGTCAGTCAATGTTGACATTGCAGTTTTTAGCCACAAACTACAAAAAAAAAACCCCACTGATTTTTACCTTGTATTCAACTTTTATCTGGGACATTAGTCATTTTAATGATAAAAAACCAATTCACAATTGTAAAAATTTGCAGAGTACACTAACATTCTGTTATCACACCCAATAGTCCTAAGAGGACCTCTCAGCTAAATGTCCAACTGTTTAAATCTAGCTTGACTAGAATATCAAAGTCAACCAGCCTCAGAACTTCATTTACTACATTGAAATAATAACGATTTCAATATATAATTAGTCTTTAATATTCTCTAACTTCCGCTGGAGAAGGGATAGGCTACCCACTCCAATATTCTTGGGCTAACCTTGTGCCTGAGCAGGTATAGAATCCACCTGTGATGCAGGAGACCTGGGTTCGATCCCTGGGTTGGGAAGATCTGAAGAAGGGAAAGGCTACCCACTCCAGTATTCTTGCCTGGAGAATTCCATGGACAGAGGAGCTGGGTGGGTTTAGTCCATGGGATCACAAACAGGTGGACATGACTGGGTGACTATCACTTTCACTTTTCATTTTTCAGGGCATTTGAACATCACTGGCTTAACAGAAGCACTCAGACACCCTGACATCTGATTGTTATCAAATTGTTCAAGTTATCCAACCTCAGATTTTCTCAGCTGTTAAAATGTAGTAAAACCCCCTGGTTTACTCTCCAACCTGTGCTTTACTCTGTTGTTGGAAAGATCAGAAGAATCAATAGAATATTATTATTATTGAATAACTGATTTCTTCAATAATCAGTGCTTAGGTCAGTGTAGAAATATGAATGGTTCCATTTTTCTCCAATTATTGCTTTCAACTATGCAACACTGAATTTCCTTCTCCCATCCCTTCAAGACAGCTTAGTCAGACTCTACAACTTTCTGATCATTCAGCTATTAAAATATCAGTTTAGTTCAACTTATTCCAGTTTAAACTTCACCTTATACATATGTTTGAAATCTCTTTGGCTCCCAACCTCCTCATTCTACTGATTCTTGCATTTAAGTAATTTAGACTGGGAAAGGAATGGGATCAACTGTCTTACACCCTCACCTCTCTTTCTTTTGGGACCGCTTCTCCTCCAAAGTATTGGGATCAAAGATGGAGAAACACTGCAAGTATCAGATGTCAGTCTTCCCTTGCCTGTCGTTCTTTCTCAGTTCGAGATCCATCTATCTCTGAGGCCTTCTGAGTAGCTCCCAGATAAATGCTGAGTCTCTCCTGGGATATGTATGTGAGTTTTCCAGGGGCGATGTTGGTGGGAGTGATGTGGGGGGCTTTCCAGTGCACTATATTCTCTTCTGGGAGATCAGTCTGACTTGGTCACTTTTGACTCCTGCTCAAACGCTTCTGAAACCAGATCCGTTCCCACCTCAGATTCTAGACCCCACAGCCTCTGGTGGTTGCAGCCTCTTCTCTTTATGGCCTCTCTTCGTGGACACCAAATAGCTCCATCAAAGTGACCTACCATCATATTCATCTCAACCATGGGAATCTCCCTCTACCTTGTTACCACTACAAAATCTGAATCTCTCCCTTTCCTCTCTCTCTCTCTCATATATACACACAGAGTCTCTCTCTCCTTCCAACTCAAGTATCCACAATGAGCTTTGACCAGCAAGTCTTTCCATGTCTCTGAGAAGTTCCTTTGGATTCACCACCTTTTACTTGTCTTGGGATGAAGTGGGCAGGGGTGTGCGTGTGTGTGGGTACTTCCACTCTCTACAATGGGAAGGATGTCAGGCTTATCACCCATTCCTCCTCAGCCACCATCTTGAATGCAGTGTTAGCTGGGAGCTGGACTGATGGTAGTGGGTAGCAAAGCTGTTGTAGTCACCTCTTACAAAACCTAAGAGAGCGGCGTGGACCTGAGTTGTCCAAGGTGCTCTTCAGAAAGGTGGACAGAGGACACCTCTTTGCCATCCTTTGGTTCATGGGTGTCAACTCCATGGCAACAAGTGAAATCCCCACGCAACATCCTGTTACCTTGTTATGCTCATTACTGCTTGGGAAAAATACTCATTTATGCACACACAAAGTATTACATTGGCAGCAGGAACACATGCAAAAATTCCGGAGGGACAGTACTGTGATTTATGTGAAATCACATGGGATAACAGTTTTGTTGTACTCTTTGTGGGATGACAAAGTTTGCTAGCTGCTGGCTGGGGAAGCTGCTTGTGTTACAGCTTAGGGATGCATGTGAGAAGGAGGCTTCTGTTTTCTTTGAATCCAGGCCATGTGTTTAGAAACTTTCTCTTAATTCAAGGATGGGGGGCTATAATTATTAGTATGTAATTTGTTGTTGGTTCACTATAACACAGTGAGGTAGGGAATAGTTTTATCCCCTTCAGGTATACTTGTAATAGCAGCAAAAAATAGAACTCTTGTGCCAGGAATTTCTTGTAGCACAGAAGACTCTGTGTTACTATTTAGTGGAGTCAGACGTCTATGGGCCAATCACCCAGAAGCCTGGGGAATTTTGCCACCAGACAGCTGAGTAGGCTGGCACAAGCTCCTCCTCCAGTATCGGCTTCAGTGCTTCAAAAGGGAGTTTTTTAGAAGGAAAGAAATATCAACACACATCAGACATTACATAATAGGTGAAGCAAAGTCCAAAAATGTCACGTAGTGTTTCTCGATGTCACAGTGTTCCCGTGGCAGGCCTTTCATCCCAGCGTCTACTATCTGTTCTATGCTCCAGTGTTAAAAGGGACCCCTTAAGGTCAGCTGCCCCTAGTATGTGGTGACTCTACAGATAGCGTAGTCTTTCCAAAGCAAGACAGCGGCATTTTTGTTGGCCTGCAGCCCTTCCCCAGAGCTCCAGAAGTGTCTCCAACTCTTCTGGTCTCTCTGGAGTACGGGGAAGGTTCCCACTCTTTACACTTTGCTCCACAGAGAGCCGCTGTGACAACATACCGTGACTCAGGGGCTCAAAGCCCATCCCAGCCTACAGTAACCCCATGACACTTATTCCACATAGGAGGGAGTGCCAGATATGTTCCCAGCTGGGGCTAGTGGTTAAGAACCCACCTGCCAATGCAGGAGATGCAAGAGATGAGGGTTCTATCCCTGGGGTCAGAAAGATCCCTTGGAGGAGGACATGGTAACCCACTCTAGTATTCATGCCTGGAGAATCCCCTGGACAAAGGAACCTGGCGGGCTATGGTTCATGGGGTCACAGAATTGGACATGAAAGGAGCAACTTAGCAAGCACGTACACATGCTAGAAATATTGCTTTTCTTTAGACTCTTAACTTCAGTTCNCGGGGGGGCCTGGTGGGCTGCAGTCCATGGGGTCACAAAGAATTGGACAGGACTGAGTGACTAGCACTGCACTCCCATTGATATGGCCATTTTCTCCCTTTATTCTGTTACTATGGTGTATTACATCATTTGACTTTTGGATGTCAACCAACGCTCTATTTCTGGGATAAACCTTCCTGCTTATTATGTAAAATAATCTTCATTTGTCACTTGGATCAGTTTGCTAAGTTTGTGGCATCAGTTTTCATGAGGGAGATTCGTCCATGGGTTTGGTTTCTTGTGATGTCTTTGTCAGTGTTTGACAAGACTGACAGAGGAGAATATGGCTTCATCAATTGAAATACTTTCTTGGAAGTATTTCCTACTTCTTTGTATTTTGAAAGATTTAGTGAAGGGTTGCTGATATTTTGCCTGAGCTTTATTTTGAATAAGGTTTTAAATTACTAATTCAGTTTCTTTGCTTAGAGATTTCCCTTTGTCTTCTTTACTAAGTTTTGATATTTTGTGATTTTCTAGGAACTTTCCTTTTCCTTATAAATGGTTTCTTTTTGTTATTGTTGTTCAGTTGCTATGTCATGTCCTACTCTTTGCAAACTCATGAACTGCCGCACTCCAGGCCTCCCCGTCCTAAATTATCTCCCTGAGTTTGCTCAAATTCATGTCCATTGAGTCAGTGATGCCATCTAACCATCTCATCCACTGTTGCCCCCTTCGCCTCTTGCCCTCAATCTTTCCCAGCACCAGGGTCTTTTCCAATGAATCGACTCTTTGTATCAGGTGGCCAAAGTACTGGAGCCTCAGCTTCAGCATCAGTCCTTCCAATGAAAATTCAGGGTTGAGNACTGTTGCCCCCTTCGCCTCTTGCCCTCAATCTTTCCCAGCACCAGGGTCTTTTCCAATGAATCGACTCTTTGTATCAGGTGGCCAAAGTACTGGAGCCTCAGCTTCAGCATCAGTCCTTCCAATGAAAATTCAGGGTTGAGTTCCTTTAGGATTGACTGGTTGGACCTCCTTGCAGTCCAAGGGACTCTCAAGAGTCTTCTCCAACACCACAGTTTGAAAGCATCAATTCTTTGGCAACAGCTTTCTTTATGGTTCAATTCTCACATTCATACATGACTGCTAGAAAAACCATAGCTTGCATTATATGGATCTTTGTCAGCAAAGTGATGTCTTTGCTTTTTAATATGCTGCCTACGTTGGTCATAGCTTTTCTTTCAAGGAGCAAGCGTCTTTCAATTTCATGGCTGCAGTCACTGTCTGCAATTATTTTGGAGCCTAAGAAAATGAAATCTGTCACTGTTTCCACTCTTTCCCAACTATTTGCTATGAAATAATGGGACCATATGCCATGATCTTAGTTTTCTTTAATGTTGAGTTTTAAACCAGCTTTTTCACTCTCTTCTTTTGCCCTCATCAACAGGCTGTTTGGTTCCTCTGGGCTTTCGGTGATTAGAGTGGTATCATCTGCATATCTGAGGTTGTTGATATTTCTCCCAGCAATCTTGATTCCAGCTTGTGAGTCATCTAGTCTGGCATTTCGAATGATGTACTCTACATAGAAGTTAAATAAGTAGGGTGACAATATGCAGCATTGACTACTCTTTCCCCAGTTTTGAGTTAGTCTGTTGTTCCAAGTCCAGTTCTAACTGTTACTTCATGACCTGCATACAGGTTTCTCAGGAGGCAGATAAAGTGGTCTGTTTAAGAATTTGTCACAGTTTGGTGTGATCCACACAGTCAAAGGCTTTAGCGTAGTCGATGAATCAAAAGATGGTTTTTGTTTTTTTTTAATTCTCTTGCTTTTTCTATGATCCAGTGGATGTTGGCAGTTTGATCTCTGGTTCCTCTGCCTTTTCTAAATCCAGTTTGTATATCTGAACATTCTCTGTTCACATATTGCTGAAACCTAGCTTGGAGAATTTGGAGCACTACCTTATTAGCATGTGGAATGAGTGCAATAGTTCGGTGTTGAATATTCTTTGGCATTGTCCTTCTTTGGGATTGGAATGAAAATTGACCTTTTCCAGTCCTGTGGCCACTGCCGAGTTTCCAAATTTGCTGGCATATTGAGTGCAGCACTTTAGCAGCAGCGTCTTTTAGGATTTGAAAGAGCTCAGAAGAATTCTATCACCTCCCAGCTTTGTTTTAGTAATGTTTCCTTCAGCTTACTTGACTTCACATTCCAGGATGCCTGGCTCTAGGTGAGTGACCACACCATTGTGCTTAGCTGGTTCATTAAGACCTTATTTGTACAGTTCTGTGTATTCTTGCCACTTTTTCTTAATCTCTTCTGCTTATGTTATGTCCGTATCATTTCTGTCCTTTATTTTGCTCATCTTTGCATGAAATGTTCTACCTCTAACTTTCTCAAAGAGAGCTCCAGTCTTTCGCATTTTATCGTTTTCCTCTACGTCTTTGCATTGTTCACTTAAGAACACATGTATACCTATAGCCAATTCATGTTGATGCATGGCAAAAACCATCACAATATTGTAAAGAAATTGTCCTCCAGTTAAAATGAGTAAATTATTTCTTCCTTAAAAGGAACATTTTCTTATCTCTCCTTGCTATTCTCTGAAACTCTGCATTCAGTTGGGTACATCTTTCCCTTTTTCCTTTGCCTTTCACTTCTTTTCTCAGCTATTTGTAATGCCTCTGCGGACAACCACTTTGCCTTCTTGCATTTATTTTTCTGGGAGATGGTTTTAGTCACCACCTCCTGTACAATGGTAGGCCATTCAGGTATGAAAAGTAAAAGTGAAAGTCGATCAGTCATGTCCGACTCTGCGATACCATGGACTGTATAGAATACTGGAGTGGGTACCGTCTCCTTCTCCACGGGATCTTCCTGGCCCAGGAATTGAACCAGGGTCTCCTGCATTGCAGGCAGATTCTTTACCAACTGAGCTATCAGGGAAACCCAACTATTCAGGTATGAGCTAAATCAATCTCTTACGATTATACAGTGGAGATGACCAATATAGATTCAAGGGACTAGATCTGGTAGACAGAGTGCCTGAAGAACTATGGACGGTGTTTGTACCATTGTACAGGAGGTGGTGACCAAAACCATCTCCAAGAAAAATTGTTTTAGTTTGACAAAAATTGATAATAATCTTCCCTTAAAATCCTCTTACTTCCCAGAATTCTGTATTGTTGTCTCCTCTTTCAATCTTGATTTTATTAAATCTGTCTGCCTTTCTAATAATAGATTTTAAATATAACATTTTCATCTAAACATCGCTTTAATTACATCACATATTTTAGCGTCATGTTTTCCATTTTGTTGAGTATGCTTTTGCAATTCCTCTTTATTTCTTCCTTGATTCATGCATTATTTAGAAGTGCAATGTTTGATTACTAAATATATGAATATTTCCCTGATTTCTTTCTGTTGTTGATTTCTCATTTAACTTTATTGTGGTCAGAGAAGATACTTTATGTTATTTCAGTTGTTTTAAATTTATTGACTATTTTTATGCCTAGAATATGATCTATCCTGGAGAATGTTGCAAAAGTACTTGAAAAATTGTGTATTTTTCTGCTGTTCGGCGAATCTTTCTATATGTAGTAGTGGTATGTGGTGTATGTCATGCTTTATAGTGGTTTTCAAGTCATATATTCTCATAGATTTTCTATTTGTTCCATTACTTACCACAAAAGACTGTGGTAAATCAGCTATATTAAATGAAAGCATTAAATTTTTGAGGTATCTGTTGTTCCTCTTCATTCTCTGTCTCTTTACTTTAGGGCTGTCTTTTTAGATGCATATATGTTCATAACTATTCTTCCTGCCTGATGCATTGATTCTTTATCATTGTGAAATGCTCCTCCTTGGCTTTAGTGATGTCTCTTATCTTAAACTTTATCTTGTCTTATATTATTATAGTTATTTCAGGTCTTTTAAAATTACTATCTTTTCCCACCCTTTTACTTTCAATTGAGCTTGCCTGGTGGCTCAGAGGTTAAAGCGTCTGCCTCCAATGCAGGAGACCTGGGTTCGATCTCTGGGTCGGGACGATCCCCTGGAGAAGGAAATGGCAACCCACTCCAGTATTCTTGCCTGGAGAATCCCATGGACGGAGGAGCCTGGTAGGCTACAGTCCACGGGGTCGCAAAGAGTCGGACACGACTGAGCGACTTCACTCACTCACTTTCAATCTATTTGTGTCTTTAGTGTCTTCCATAGTCATCAGTTAGTCTCATTTTGCTTTACATGGGTCATTTGATTCATCACATTTAATATAATTATCAATGTGGCTGAGTTTTGCAGTTCATATTCCATATGCCTTATATGTTTTTGTTATTCTTTTCCTCTTTTCCTGCCTTCTGTATTATTTAAAGCAGTTTTCAAAGTGCAATTTTTATTCCTCTGATTTTTTTGCTATATTTTTTCATAGTCATTCTGTGGATTATAGTGTGTGATTAATCTGTCAAAATGCACTTCAGATTAATAACAACTTAATTCTGAGGAAATATAGCCATCTTACCACAAACCTGGGCTTCCTTGGAAGCTCAGCTGGTAAAGAATCTGCCTGCAGGGAGACCTGGGTTCAATTCCTGGGTTGGGAAGATCCCCTGGAGGAGGGCATGGCAACCCACTCCAGTATTTGCCTGGAGAATCCCTGTAAACAGAGGAGCCTGGCGGGCTACAGTCCAAAAAGTCAGACATGACTGAGTGACTAGCCACCAGCACCGCAATCTTGCTCTGGTTCCTCAGCTCTCATTTGTAGTGTTATTCTTAAATATATGACACATTTTAGAATTCACAGTGTTTTGAATGTATCTTTGTATAGTTTTTCTTAGTGGTTGACCTAGGTTACCAATGTTGTCATTTTATTATTTCATGTGAAGCTTAGAAAAATTATTTCCTTCTACATAGCTTTATTCTTCTTTATTTATGTAATTGTCCTAAATATTTCTTCTACATTAATTGGAAACTGCATCAAATGATTTATAATTTTTGCTTCAACAGTTGAACTTAATTTGGAAACTCAAGAAAAGAAGTCTATTTACTTATATATTTATCTTGTTGTTGCTTTTCCTATCTTACTGATATTCCAAGATTCCTTTATTTTAATTATTTTATCTACGTTTAGAAAGTTATTTGCCCATTCTTTGGAGTATGTCAATTGGTGACAAATTCTCTTAGGTTTTTTTTTTTTTCAATTTTAGAATACTAAGATTTTCTCTTAATTTCTGAAGGATATTTTCTTTCTATAGAATTTTGCATTGATAACTCTTTTTCCTCAACCCTTGAAAAAAAGTTCTGCCACTTCCTCCTGGTCCCCATCATTTCTAATGAGAAAATCACTGTCATTTTAATTGCTTTTCCTCCTGTAGATAAAATGGTATTTCTCTCTCACTGCTTTATATATATATATATATATTTGTCTTTAGTGTTCAGGAGCTTGACTATGATGTCTTGGCATGGATTAATTTGGGTTTATATCTCTTTGGGGCTCACTTAGCTTCTTAAATGTTTTGGTTTATTGGGTATTTTGCCAAGTTTGGGGATTTTCAGCCATTCTTTCATTAAAATTTTTTTTCAGTCTCACTCTCTTTTCCTTCTCCTCTGGGACTCCAGTGCCACAAATGTTACCTCTCTTGGTAAGTCACACATGTCTCTAAAGCCATCTTCATCTTTAAAGTCTGTTTTTCTCTATTGCTATATTTTCAAATTCAGTGATTCTTTTTTCTGTTCTCCCCATTCTGCTATTGAGCACACCCATTGATATTTTTATTTTGACTATGATATTTTTCCCATTTTAGAATTTTCATTTGGACTGTCTTTGCATCTTCTGCTTCTTTGCTAAAACTTCCTACTTTTCATTTATTTCAATTTGTTTCATTTATTTCACGCTTGCCTTCCAGTTGAGTTTTATACTTTCATGTGTTTTCATGTAACTATTAGTGCCCTTTCATTTCAGCTGAATTCCTTTTGGCTTTTCTTGTAAGGCAGGTCTAGGAAATGAACTCCTTAAGCTTTTCTTTATCCTCGGTTCAGTTCAGTCACTCAAGTCTTGTCCGACTCTTTGCGACCCCATGGACTGCAGCTCGCCAAGCTTCCCTGTTCATCACCAACTCCCGGAGCTTGCTCAAATGTTTCCTTCATTTCCAAAGGATGGTTTTGCCAAATACAATATTCTTGGTTGGCATTTTTTTCTTTCACATGAGACTATATCATATCTAGCCTTCAAGGTTTCTTCTGAGAAATCTATGTATAGTCTCATGGGAGTCCCTTTGCATATGATGAGTCACTTTTGCTATTTTCGTAATTCAGGCTTGGAGGCTGAGGGGGAAGGGGAATCACTGCTTAACTGGTGTGAAGTTGCGGTTATGCGAGTGAATTAGTTCAGGAGATCTGCTGCACAGTCACCACCTGTGTACGTGCGTGCTCAGCTGCCTCCGTTGTGTCTGACTCTTCTCGACCCCATGAGCTCCAGCCCACCAGGTTCCTCTGTCCATGGGATTTTCCTGACCTGTGGCCAATTCATGTCAATGTATGGCAAAAACCATCACATAATATTGCAAAGTAATTATCCTCCAATTAAAATAAACTAATTGAGGGAAAAAAAAGAATACTGGAGTGGGTTGCCATGCCCTCTTCCAGCATCTTTCTGACCTGTGGATTAAGCCTGTGTCTCCTGTGTCTCCTGCACTGCAAGTTAATTCTTCACTGCTGAGCCACCTGAAAGCCCCACAGAATAATGCCTACAGTCAACAATAATTTACTACACTCTTGAAACTCGTTAAGAGAGTAAATCTCAGGTTAAGAGTTCTTAACCACAAACACACATACTCATACACACACACAAAGGGGCACAAGGAGACTTTTGGAGGTGATGGATCTGTTACCTTGATTGTGGTGATCGTTTCATAGGTATATGCATATATTCAGAGTTATCAAGTTATATAATTACTGTGTGAAGTTTATTGTATATCAGTTTTATTTTAATGAAACTTTTAAAAATGAAAAAAGTATAAAAAACTGCTGATATAAATTATAAAGAAAAAAAAAGGAAATGCTTAATTAAATTCTTTAGAATGAAAGGCTATAATACTAGATATCCTAGATAACCTATAGGACAGAACATGAAGATCAATGAAAACAATAAATATAGTAAATAAACTGTTTTTCTTAATTTCTTTAAAACATGTGATTGCTGTTATAGCCATGCAGCAATGTAATGTGGAGTTTCTTACACGCAGAAATGAAACATATACAATTGTACAAAAATTGGAGGGTTAAAAATATACTGTTGTAAGATTCTTATATGAGCTTCCCTGGTGGCTCAGATAGTAAAGCGTCTGCCTGCAATGCAGGAGACCTGAATTCGATCCCTCGGTCAGGAAGATTCCCTGGAGAAGGAAATGGCAACCGTGATTACATGTTGTGATCCTTATAGTTACCATGAAAACAATAATCCAAAGAGATATGCCTAAATATCCAAAATAGGAGATATAATGGGTTGTTAAGTATATTTGCTTAAGGCAGGAAAGAAGGAACAAAGAAAAAAAGATAGGAAGGGCAAATAGAAAACAAATAGATGGCTTATTTCAACCTGACCATACCCATAGCTACATTAGCTGTAAGTNTGTTGTTGAGCCACTAAGTCATGGCCAACTCTTTGTGACCCCATGGACTGCAGCACACCAGGCTTCCCTGTCCTTCGTTACCTCCCAGAGTTTGCTCCGATGCATGTCCATTGAGCCAGTGACGCTGTCTAACCATTTCGTCAGTGGTGCCATTTCACCATTTCATCCTCTGCTGCCTTTCTCTTTGTGCCTTCAGTTGTTCCCAGCATCAAAGTCTTCTCCAGTGAGTCGTCTCTTCACATCACACGGCCGCAGTATTGGAGCTTCAGTTTCAGCACAGTCCTTCCAGTGAATATTCAGGGTTGATTTCCTTTAGGATTGACTGCTTTGATCTCCTTGCAGTCCAACGGACTCTCAAGAGTCTTCTCTAGCACCCTAATTCAAAGGCATCAATTTTTTGGCACTCAGCCTTCTTTACAGTCCAACTCTCTCTTCCATACATGACTACTGGAAAAATCATAGCTTTGGCTATATGAACCTTTATTGTCAAAGTGATGTCTCTACTTTTCTTACACTGTCAAGGTTTGTCATTCTTTTCCTTCCAAGGAGCAAGCATCTTTTAATTTCATAGCTGCAGTCACCTTCTTCAGTGATTTTGTAGCCCAAGAAAATAAAGTCTGTCACTGCTTCCATTTTTTCCCCCTTCTATTTGCCATGAAGTGATAGGACCAGATACCATGATTTTTGCTTTTTGAATGTTGAGAGTTAAGCCAACTTTTTCACTCTTCCCTTTCACCCTCATCAAGAGGCTCTTTGGTTCTTCTCTTTTGCTGTTAGAGTGGTATTGTCTGCACATCCAAGGTTGTTGATATTTCTCATGGCAGTCTTGATTCCAGCTTGTGATTCATCCAGTCTGGCATTTCACATAATGCACTCTGCGTATACGTTAAATAAACAGGGTGACAATTTACAGCCTTATTGTACTCCTTTCCCAGTTTTTAATCAGTCAGTTGTTCCCTGTAAGGTTCTGACTTTTGCTTCTGAACCCGCATACAGGTTTCTCAGGAGACAGGTAAGGTGGTCTGGTATTTCCATCTCTTTAAGAATTTTCCACAGTTTGTTATGATCCATACAGTCAAAAACTTTAGCCTGGTTAATGAAGCAGAGGTAGATTTTTTCTGGAATTCACTTGCTTTGTCTACATTCCAACAAATGTTGGCAATTTAAGCTCTGGTTCCTCTCCCTTTTCTAAACCCAGCTTATATGTCTGGAAGTTCTTGGTTCACATACTGCAGAAGCCTTGCTTGAAGGATTTTGAGCATAACCTTACTAGCATGCTAAGTGAATGCAATTATACCCTAATTTGTACATTCTTTGGCACTGCCTTTCTTTGGGATTGTAATGAACACTGACCTTTCCCAGTCCTGTGGCCATTGCTGAGTTTTCCAAATTTGCTGACGTTGAGCGAAGCATTTTAACAACATCATCTTTTAGGATTTGAAATAGCTCAACTGGAATTCCATCACCTCCACTAGCCTTGTTTGTAGTGTTGCTTCCTAAGGCCCACTTAACTTCAGATTCCAGCATGTCAGGCTCTAGGTGAGTGACCACACCATCGTGGTTATTTGGGTCATTAAGAATTTTTTGTATAATTCTTCTGTGTATTCTTGTCACTTCTTTTAAATCTCTTCTGCCTCTATTAGGTCCTTACTGTTTTGTCTTTTATCGTGCCCATCCTTGCATGAAATATTCCCTTGGTATCTCTGATTTTCTTGAAGAGATCCCTAGTCTTTCCCATTCTGTTGTTTTCCTCTGCTTCTTTGCACGGTTCATTTAAGAAGTCCTTCTTATCTCTCCTTGCTGTTCTCTGGGAACTCTGCATTCAGTTGGATATATCTTTCCCGTTCTTGCTTTTTGCTTCTCTTCTTTCCTCAGCTATGTGTAAAGCCTCCTCAGACAACCACTTTGCCTTCTTGAATTTCTTTTTCTTTGGGATAATTTTGGTCACTAACTCCTGTATAGTGTTACGAACCTCTGTCCATAGTTCTTCAGGCACTCTGTCAGATCTAATCCCTTGAATCTCTTCATTGCCTCCACTGTATAATCATAAGGGATTTGAATTAGGTCATACCTGAATGGCCTAGTGGTTTTCCCTATTTCTTTCAGTTTAAACCAGAATTTTGCCGGCTTTCATAGCAGCCTTCTAATTGGTGTCCCGGCTTCCTGCTCCTTGCATGCCTTTTGTATTACTTAAGAGTAAGGGAACTTCTTGAAACACATTTGTTATGTAAATAGTATCCCCTTGGCAAGATGGTAAAACTGCTCAGGGTCTTGATTATGCTTTTGTTATTGAAAATGCTTCTTAGGTCTTTTAAAATATCTTACAACCTTTTTTTGTATGTTACTGACTTCAGAAGTTCTTAGTTTCAGTTTTTCTTAATGACATGTTTTGGTCCTACTTTCTTCAGAAAATAAAGTAAAAAAATATTCTCTCTTTAAATAAAGTCCTTGATGGATTCGGATCTTAAATGAGGATTCTGTGAAGAAAAATTTATTGGTTACTGACATTTCTGCTCCTGGTAGAAAGTTAAAGGCATACCTCATTTTTATTGCAGTTCAGTTTGTTGTGCTTCACAGATATGCTTTTTTTTTTTTTAAACCAATTGTGACAACTGATTGTCAAGGAGATCTGTTGGAGCCGTTTTCCAGCAGCATTTGCTCACATTTTGGTAACTGGAATATTTCAAACATTTTCGTCATTACAATGATCTGTGATCAGTGATCTTTGATGTTACTATTGTAAGATTATGACTCACTGAAGGCTTAGCTGATGGTTAGCATTTTTTAGCAATAAAGTATTTTTAAATAAGGTATGTACTTTTCTTTAGGCATAGTGCTGCTGCACACTTAAACTACAGTATAGTGTAAACAGAACTTCTGTATGCACTGGCCCAACAACTTGTACGACTCCCTTTATTGCAATAGTCAGTTTATTGTGGTCATCTGGGACCCACCTTGCAATATCTCCAAGAGTATGTGTGTAATTGCAAATAAGCCAGGCAGTCTGGCCCAAATTTGGAACTATTCAAAAGAAACTGAAATGCTTTATAAAAAGGACTTGTTTCTCCTCCATTCTTGGGTCACCTCTCTTCCCCCCAAGTCCTGAGAAAGTTTTCCTTCTAGGCTTAGACCCGGAATACTTGCGTAGTTTCTTTGGTTGAAGAGAAGGTAACTCCTCTGAAGAGAAGGATGTCCGAGCCAAACTCTTGTCTCTAAATGCTCTTGGCCTGGCTTTTACCTGGTTACTCCTTTAGGGCAGTTAGTCTTCATATTGGTGAACAGAGTTAAAAAGGAATGTTTCAAAAATATGTTAGTTTTGGGAAAACAATACTATCTTGCTTAATGTTTTTTGTTTGCCAGCAGAAATATTTGAAGTTGGATAGTAGAATATTTTAATTTCAGGGTAAATTGATTCTCTGTAAATAAACACAAACAGAAGAAACCAGATTTGTTTTTCTGAGGTAATACCAGAAAAATAAAATATATCATAAATTCTGCGAGCAAATAAAAGTCTTTTTTTTTTTTAGGCTAATGCTTAAAGTTAGAAAATATCTGTTATGAATACAGCAACAAACTATGAGTTTTTGCCTTAAAAAACACTTGATTATGGATTAAAAAAATACGTATGGTTTATTTCATCCTATTTTACCTATAAACATAGTTTGAATATAAAGCTGCAGTTTCTGGTTCTGATCACCGATTCCTTTGCCTTTCTATTACAGTGTTCAGAGTAAGAATGCTGTTTATAGGGACTGAAATGGTGCCCCTGCACGAATGGTACATGTGATCTTGGGCCATGAGATTTTGCAGGCTGATTGGGGTATTAGAATTCTTGAGGTTACTCTTGGGTTTGAGGGGAGGGTGGCTATTCAGGTATTTTAGGATTCCTCATTCTGTGAGAAAGCTTTTATATTTTGATAAGTCAAATACATGGCTCATAACCCAGAACTCTACCACTGGACCTTACTTTAGTATTTTGTTTGTGCTTTTATTAACACTAAGCTTTTCTTTTCCTGATTTTATATAAACAGAACAAAGCAGAAATGTGGCAAGCAGAAAAGGTATAACGGGAAAATAACGCTTAGAAATTGGAAAAGTGTTGGTCTTTGTTGTTGTTATAAGGGATGAAGTAAGACAGATGATATGAGTGAAGATAGAAAGAAGTACACATACCCGTTGAAGCATAGGAATAAAAACAAACAAGGCAATCTAAACTTTTGCTTTCTTTTTTTTTCCAACAGGAAACTCAGTTTCCTAAGCAGGATTCATTTCTTTTGAGGAAAATGTGGGGGAAAAATACCTTCAAAGAGGAGGAAGTTCTGAGAAACTACAGAAAATATATTTATAACCTTATAGAACATTTTCCACTACTGTTTATTTCCTATTAACTATTGAGGAGTTTTGCTTTTTTTTGTTACTCTCTAGGCACCAAAATGGTACCAGTTGCTGAGTAATAAATACACCAAGTTCAAGTCTGAGATACAGATAAGCATTGCTTTGGAAACAGACACAAAGGCACCAGTGGACAGCTTTAAAGCAAAGGGAGCCCCTCCTCGTGATGGAAGAGGTTTGTGCATCATCTCTAAGGTTATTCTCTGAGAAGTACACCTGTGGACTAGAATTTCAGGAAGGGAGGGGTTTTGGTATTATAGGGAGATAAATGCAAGGGTGTGAACTGGTTTTACTCCAGAGCATCAGACAAATGCTGTGACGTTGTTACACACGAACACTTGTTTCTCTTTGCTGTTGTCTTCAAAAATTAGCAATAAGGAAAGATTATGTTTTCATTGTTTGATATACAGCAGAATAAAACAGAATTTTGTATTGCTTATAAAAATTGCTTCTTAGGAAAATTTTTTTCCTTGGATGAGTGCAGGGAAACCAAAAATGTCCTTATTGGTCTCTATTAACTCAGCTGTAGTTTAAGAAAACCGTCATTTTTTTCTTTATTTTTTATTTAATAAACTTTTGGTTTTTTTAGAGCTTTCTTAGGTTCACAGCAAAATCAAGTGGAAAGTACTGAGTGTTCCCAAATACTACTGCCCCTCCCCCACAGCCCTCCTCACCTCTATCAGCATCTCCCACCAGAGTGGTACATTTATACAATTGATGAGCCCACACTGACACGTAATTATCACTCAGTGTCCATAATTTATATTAGGGCCTGTCCTTGGTATTGTACATCCTATGCTGCTGCTGCTGCTGCTAAGTCGCTTCAGTTGTGTCCGACTGTGCCACCCCATAGACGGCAGCCCACCAGGCTTCCCCATCCCTGGGATTCTCTAGGCAAGAATCCTATAGGTTTTGACAAATGTGTAATGACACATATTGATGGTTGGAGGATCCTACAGAATCGTTTCACTGCCCTGAAGATCTTCTGTGTTCTGTTTGTTCATCTCTCCTCCCCCTCTAACCCGTGGCCACTACTAATCTTTTTACTCTCTCCATAGTTTTGCTTTTTCTTGGGATCATTTCTTGCTTTTTGTTGGGATCATGTCGCATGTGGCCTTTTCAGATTGGCTTCTTTCACTCAGTAATATGCATTTAGGTTTCTTCCGGGTCCTTTTGTGGCTTGATAGGTCATTTCTTTTTAGAGCTGAACAATATGCCATTGTTTGGATGTACCAGTATTTATTTATCCAGTCAAGCTATTGAAGAATATCTTAGTTGCTTCCAAGTTGGGGCTCTTAGGAATAGAGCTATTACAGATATCCTTGTGCAGGCTTTTAAGTGGACCTAAGTTTTCAGTTCATTTGGGCGAATACCAGAGATCATGATTATTGGATCATTTGGTAAAAGCATGCCAAGTTTTATTAATATAAGAAACTGCCAAACTGTAAGAGTGTGTGGTAAGAATGTTTAATTTTGTAAGAAACCAACAAACTTGTCTTCTAAAGTTGGTGTACCATTTTCCATTTCCACTAGTAGTGAATGAGTTTCTGTTGCTCCACATCCTTGATAGCGTGTTGTCTGTGTTTTGGATTTTGTTCTTTTTAATAGGTATGAAGTGGTATCTCATTGTTTTTATTTGCAACATCTTTTCATGTGCTTATTTGCATCTGTATATCTTTTTAAGTGAGGTGTCTGTTTAGGTTGTTTGCCCATTTAAAATTTTTTTATTTTGCATTTTAAGTATTCTTTGTATATTTTCGATAATAGGCCTTTATCAAATGTCTTTTGCAAATATTTTTTCCATTCTGTGGCTTGTCTTGTTTGACATTGTCTTTAGCAGAGTAGAAGTTTTAAAATTTTAATGAAATCCTGCTCATCAATTCTTTAACGGATTGTACCTACAGTGTTGTATCTAAAAAATTATTCCATAACTATGGTCATCCAGGTTTTTCCTAGGATTTAATAGGGTTTGTACTTTGGTCTTTCAGGATTTAATAAAGGTTTGTACTTTAGACTTAGATCTGTGAACCATTTTGAGTTAACTTTTGTGAAGATTTTAAGGTCATACAGACCTTAAAATAAATTTATGTTGACTTTTTTACATGTGGCTGTCTTGTTCTAGCACTGCTTGTTGAATTGTATTGTCTTTGCTACTTTGTCAAACCTCAGTTGACAGTGTTTATGTCAGTCTATTTCTGGGCTCTCTGTTTCATTGATCTTTGTGTGTTTCACTAGTACCACACTGTCTTAATTACTGTAGCTTTGTAGTAAGTGTGTAGGTTGAGTAGTATCAGTCAAGCAAGTTTGTTCTTTCAATATCGAGGTGCCTATTCTGGGTCCTTTGGTTCTCCGTATAAACTTTAGAATCATTTTGTCCTTATGTCCACAAAATAACTTGTTGGAATTTTGACTGGGATTGCACTGATTGTGTAGATCAAGTTGGAAGGACTGACATCTTGACAGTATTGAATTGTTCTACTCATAAGCATAGAATTTGGCTTAATTTATTTAGTTGTTTGATTTTATCACAGCTTCATAGTTTATATAGATCTTCTGCATGTTATTTTGGGTGCTGATGTAAATGGTATCTTGTTTTGATGGTACATTGAAACATTTGATGTTGGAGTATATAGTTGATTTAAAATTTTGTAACTTTCAGGTGTTAGAGCAAAGTGGTTCAGTTATACATATGCAGGTATCTGTTCTTTTGAAAATTATTTTCTCATTTAGGTTATTACAGAATATTGAGTAGAGTTCCCTGAGCTATGCAGTAGTTCCGTGCTGGTCATCTGTTCTAAGTATAGTGTGTTATTTAAAATTTGGGATTCTAAATAAATCCACCTTATTCCCAATTCCCAGTTTCTCTCTCTCCCTCCCACCTTTCCCCTGGTAAGCATGAGTCTATTTTTCTATGTTTGTGAGTGTTTCTGTTTGTAAATAAGTTCAATTGTATCATTTTTTCAGTTTCTGCAGTAAGGGGTATTGTATAATATTAGTCTTTGTCTGACTTCAGTTAGTATGGTAATCTCTGTAAATAGCATTATTTCATTCTTTTTAATGGCTGACTAATATTCCATTGCATGGACATACTCTGTCTTTCTTTATCCATTCCTGTCAGTGGACATTGGGTTGCTTCCATGTCTTGGCTATTGTAAATGGTGCTGCAGTGAACATGGGGTGCATGTATCTTTTCAAATTATGGTTTTCTTTGAATATATGCCCAGGAGTGGCTTCCCAGGTAGTACTAGTGGTAAAGAACCCGCCTGCCTGTTTAAGAGATATAAGAGACAGGGGTTTGATCTCTGGGTTCGAAAGGTCCCCTGGAGGAGGGCATGGCAATGCACTTCAGTATTCTTGCCTGGAGGATCCCATGGACAGAGGAGGCTGGCAGGCTGCAGTCCATGGGGTTGCAAAGAGATGGACGTGACTGAAGCAACTTAACATGCACATAGGTACACACGTATGCCCAGGAGTGGGATTGCTGGATCATATGGTAACTCTATCTAAGTTTTTTAAGGAATCTCCATACTGTTCTCCATAGTAGCTGTATTATTTAATATTCCTATGAAAACACTGTAGAAGGGTTCCCTTGTCTCTACATCCTCTCCAGCATTTATTGTTTATAGGCTTTTCTAAATTTATTTTTTTATTGAAGGATAATTTCTTTACAGAATTTTGTTGTTTTCTGTCAAACCTCAACATGAATCAGCAATAGGTATACATATATCCCCTCCCTTTTGAACCTCTCTCCCATCTCCCTCCCCATCCCAGCCCTCTAAGTTGATGCAGAGCCCCTGTTTGAGTTTCCTGAGCCATACAGCAAATTCCCATCGGCTATCTCTTTTCCATATGGTAATATAAGTTTCCCTGTTACTCTTCCCATACATCTCACCCTCTCCTTCCCTCTCCCCATGGCCATAAATCTATTCTCTATGTCTGCTTCTCCATTGCTGTCCTGAAAATATGTCCTTCAGTGCCATTCTTCTAGATTCTGTATATATGTGTTGAGTTCAGTCACTCAGTTGTGTCCAACTCTTTGTAACCCAGTGAACTGCAGCACGCCAGGCTTCCCTGTCTATCATCAATTCCCAGAGCTTACTCAAACTCATGTCCATTGAGTTTGTGATGCCATCCTACCATCTCATCCTGTCGTCCCCTTCTCCTCCTGCCTTCAATCTTTCTGAGCATGAGGGTCTTTTCCAATGAGTCAATTCTTCGCATCAGGTGGCAAAAATATCAGAGTTTCAGCTTCAGCATCAGTCCTTCCAATGAATATTCAGGACTGATTTCCTTTAGAATGGGCTGGTTGGATCTCCTTGCAAGTCCAAGGGACTCTCAAGAGTCTTCTGTAACACTACAGTTTAAAAGCATCAGTTCTTCAGCACTCAGCTTTCTTTATAGTCCAACTCTCACATCTATACATGACCACTGGAAAAACCATAGCTGTGACTAGATGGACCTTTGTTGGCAAAGTAATGTCTCTGCTTTTTAATATGCTACCTAGGTTGTTCATAACTTTTCTTCCAAGGAGCAAGCGTCTTTTAATTTCATGGATGCAATCCCCATATGCAGTCATTTTAGCCCCCAAAATTAAAGTCTGTCACTGTTTCCACTGTTTCCCCATCTATTTCCCATCAAGTGGTGGGACCAGATGCCATGATCTTAGTTTTCTGAATGTTGAGTTTTAGCCAACTTTTTCACTCTCTTTCACTTTCATAAAGAGGCTTTTTAGTTCTTCGCTTTCTGCCATAAGGGTGGTGTCATCTGCATATCTGAGGTTATTGACATTTTTCCCAGCAATCTTGATTCCAGCTTGTGCTTCATCCAGCGTTTCTCATGATGTACTCTGCATATAAGTTAAATGAGCAGGGTAACAATATATATAGCCTTGAGGTATTGCTTTTCCTATTTGGAACCAGTCTGTTGTTCCATGTCCAGTTCTAACTGTTATATATGCAGTAGAATATGATATTTATCTTTCTATTTTTGACTCACTTCACTCTGTATAATAGGTTCTAGGGTCATCCATCTCATCAGAACTGACTCAAATGCATTCCTTTTTATGGCTGCATAATATTCCATTGTGTATATGTACCACAACTTCTTTATCCATTCATCTGTTGATGGACATCTACATTGCTTCTATGTTCTACTAATGTAAATAGTGCTGCAGTGAACAGTGGGGTACATGTGTCTTTTTCAGTTTTGGTTTCCTCAGGGTATATGCCTAGGAGTGGAATTGGTGGGTCATATGGTGGTTTATTCCTAGTGTTTTAAGGAATCACCATACCATCTTCCATAGAGGCTGCATCAATTTACATTCCCATCAACAGTACAAGAGTGTTCCCTTTCTCCACACCCTCTCCAGCATTTATTGTTTGTAGACTTGTTGATGATGGCCATTCTGACCACTGTGGGGTGATACCTCATTGTGGTTTTGATTTGCATTTCTATAATAATGAGTGATGTTGAGCATCTTTTCATGTGTTTATTAACCATCTATATATCTTCTTTGGAGAAATGTCTGTTTAGGTCTTCTTCCTACTTTTTGATTGGGTTGTTTGTTTTCCTGTCATTGAGTTGCGTGAGCTGCTTGTATACTTTGGAAATTAATTATTTGTCAGCTGTTTCATTTGCTATTTTTATCTCCCATTCTGAGGGTTGTCTTTTCGTCTTGCTTATGGTTTCCTTTGCTGTGCGAAATCTTTGAAGTTTAATCAGATCCCACTTGTTTACTTTTGTTTTTATTTCTGTTACTCTAGGAGGTGGGTCATAGAGGATCTTGCTTTATGTCCTCGAGTGATCTGCCTATGTTTTTCTCNTGTCTTGCTTATGGTTTCCTTTGCTGTGCGAAATCTTTGAAGTTTAATCAGATCCCACTTGTTTACTTTTGTTTTTATTTCTGTTACTCTAGGAGGTGGGTCATAGAGGATCTTGCTTTATGTCCTCGAGTGATCTGCCTATGTTTTTCTCTAAAAGTTTTATAGTTTCTGGTCTTATATTTAGGTCTTTAATCCATTTTGAGTTTATCTTTGTGTGGTGTTAGGAAGTGTTCTAATTTCATTCTTTTACATGTTACTATCCAGTTTTCCCAGCACCATTTTTTGAAGAGGCTACCTTTGTCCCATTGTATATCTTGTTTGTCAAAAATAAGGTACCCATAGGTGCATGGGTTTATTTCTTGGCTTTTTATCTTGTTTCATTGGTCTATATTTCTGTTTTTGTGCCAGTACCATACAGTCTCGTAGACTGTAGCTTTGTAGTATAATCTGAAGTCAGGAAGGTTGATTCCTTCAGCTCCATTCTTTCTCAAGACTGCTTTGGCCTTTTGGAGTCTTTGTGTTTCCATATGAATTGTGAAATTTTTTGTTCTAGTTCTGTGAAAAATGCCATTGGTAATTTGCTGGGAATGCATTGAATCTGTAGATTGCATTTGGTAGTATAGTCATTTCCACAATATTGATTCTTCCTACCCGGGAACATGGAATTTGTTTATGTTGTCTTTGATTTCTTTTATTAATGTTTTATTTTCTGTGTACAATTTTTTTGTCTCCCTAGGTAAGTTTATTCCTAGATATTTAACTGTTTTTGTTGCAATGGTGAATAGGATTAATTACTTAATTTCTTTCTGATTTTTCATTGTTAGTATATAGAAATGCAAATGAATTTTGTGTATTGATTTTGTATCCTGCAAATTTGGTAAATTCACTGATTAGCTCTAGTAATTTTCTGATACTATCTTTAGGGTTTTCTATGTATAGTATCATGTCATGTGCAAACAACGAGAGCTTTACTTCTTTTCTGATCTGGATTCCTTTTATTTCTTTTTCTTCTCTGATTGATGTAGCTAGGACTTCCAGAATTATGTTGAATAATAGTGGTGAAAGTGGACACCCTTGTCTTGTTCCTGATGTTAGGGGGAATGCTTTCAGTTTTTCACCATTGAGAATAATGTTTGCTGTAGGCTTATCGTATATGGCCTTCACTGTGTTGAGGTAGGTTCCGTCTATGCCCATTTTTTGACAAGTTTTCATCATAAATGGGTGCTGAATTTTGTCAAAGGCTTTTTCTGCATCTTTTGAGATGATTATATGGTTTTTAATCTTTCAGTTTGTTAATATGGCATATCACATGGATTGATTTGGGTATATTGAAGAATCCTTGCATACCTGGAATAAACCCAACTTGATCATGGTGTATGAGCATTTTGATGTGTTGCTGAATTCTGTTTACTAAAATTTTCCTGAGGATGTTTGCCTCTGTGTTCATCAGTGATGCTGGCCTGTGGTTTTCTTGGATTGTCTTTGCCTGGTATCAGGGTGATGGCGGCCTTGTAGAATGAGTGGAAGTGTTCCTTCCTCTGCAGTGTTTTGAAAGAGTTTTAGAAGGATAGGTATTAGCTCTCCTCTAAATGTTTGATAGAATTCTCTTGGGCTGGTCCTGGGCTTTTGTTTTTTGGGAGATTTTTGACCGCAGCTTCAGTTTCAGTGCTTGTAATTGAGTTGCTCATAATTTCTATTTCTTGTTGGTTCAGTCTTGGAAGATTGATCTTTTCTAAGAATCTGTCCATTTCTTCCAGGTTATCTATTTTATTGCCATATAGTTGTTCATAATACTCTCCTAAAACCCTTTGTATTTCTTCATTGTCTGTTGTAACCTGTCCTTTTTCATTTCTAATTTTGTTGATTTGATTCTTCTCACTTTTGCTCTTGATGAGTCTGGCTAAAGGTGTCTCAATTTTATCTTCTCAAACAACCAGCTTTTAGTTTTATTAATCTTTACTATTGTTTCTTTTCTTTCTTTTTTTTTTCATTTATTTCTGCTCGGATCTTTATGATTTCTTTCCTTCTACTAATTTCAGGTTTTTTTTTTTTTTNACTTATGGGTGGACCTGGTTCTTGACCATCTGGTGGGCAGGGCCGTGTAGAGGGGTGTGTTTAGTGGGCAGCTGTGGGCTCAGAAAGACTTTAGGCAGTCTATTTGCTGATTGGTGGGGCTGTGTTCCTGCTCTTGGTTTGACTTCAGGTATCCCAGCACTTGGAGTCTACAGGCCGTTGGTTGGGGCCAGATCTTGGGGAGAAAATAGCACCCTCCAAGAGAGCGCACGCCAACGAGTATTCCCCACAATTACCGCCACCAGTGTTTTTGTCCCTGCAGTGACCATACCCAAGCCCCTGCTTCTGCCAGAGACACTGATTCCAGCAGGTAGGTCTGGCCCAGGCTTTTATGAGATCACTGTTTGTTTGTTTTTTACCCTGGTTGTGGTATACAGGAGACCTTGTGTGCGTTCCCCGAGAGTGGAGTTTTTGTTCCCTTCAGTACTGTGAATTTCCTGTAATCAAACCCCGCTTGCTGAGTTCAAAGCCAGTTTGCTCGGAGGGCTCTTCCTGATACCAGACCTCCAGGCTGGGGAGCCTGACGTGGGGCTCAGAACTTTCACCCCTGTGGGGGAACCTCAGCAATATAGTTATTTTCCAGCTTGTGAGTTGCCCATCTAGTGGGACTGGCATTTTGATTTTATTGCGTTTGTGCCTCTCCTACCCTCTTGTGGCTTCTTCTTTGTCTTTGGATGTAGGATATCTTTTTTGGTACGCGCCAGTGTTGTTGTTTTTTGTTTGTTTGTTTTGCTTGTTTTTTGGTTGATGCTTGTTCATCGTTTAGTTGCAATTTTGATTTTTTTTTTTTGAGAAGAAGTGAGCTTATGTACAATATTATTCCATCAATTTGTCTCCATGAGGGTTAATTCTCTGTAAATGGTGTTTTAAATTTCAAAATCTACTGGTGTATTCTCGATCTGTAGGAAAGCAATTGGTTTTTGCATGTTAACCTTGTCTGCTGCACTATAGTTGTTTATCATTAGTTCCAGGATTAGGGTTTTTTGTTGCGGTTTTGGTTTTCCGTAGATGGACATTCTACACTTACCTGCAGACAAGGCAGTTTAGTGTCTTTCTTCCCAACCTGCATGACTTTGTGTTTCCTTTTCTTGTTTTACAGCAACAGCTAGGATTTCCAGTGTACTATTGAAAAGCAAAGTGAAAGAGGACATCCTTGCCTTGCTCTTGATTTTGGTGGGAAGGCCTCTCACCAATAAGTATGATGTTAGCTGTAGATTTTTATAGATGTTCTTTATCAAGGTAAGGAGGTTACTCCCTATTTCTAGTTTACAGATAGTGTTTTATCATGAGTAAGTGTTGGATTTTGTCAGATGCTTTTTCTGCGTGTATTGATAAGATCGTGTGAGTTTTCATCTTTAGTCTGTTGACTTTGTGGGTTGTATTCATGGTTTTTTGAATGTTGAACCAGCTTTGTGTACCTTGAATAAATCTCATTTCGTTGTGGTGTATAGTTCTTTTTATGTGTTCAGTTTGATTGTCTAATTCTTGGTTGAGGATTTTTACATTTATGATCATGAAAGATGTAAGTCTGTTGTTTTCTTGTAATGTCTTTGCCCAGATTTCATATTAGGACAATGCTAGCCCCATATAATGAGTTAGGAAGTATTCTCTTTGCTTCTGACTTGTGAAAAAAAATTGTAGAGGATTGGTATAATTTCTTCTAGAAATTATNAAAAGAATGATGTTTAGAAGTCAAGATTCGGCTGCTAGGTGTGCTAGTTGCTGTTGGGCTGTTGCCGTTCCCATGTGTGTATACATACTCAAACACGTGTACATATACATATATACTTCTGTATATTTATTTCTCCATATATATGCCTAACAACATATACTCACATTGACGTGTTCAGTCCTTTTACTCCTTCACCACAAGATGTATCCTAGTGTTTTCCCTTTCTAATAATGAGTAATGAGACCCATAGTTAGTGTTTTGACTTTAAGTACTTTATTAAAGTACTTGTCAGGAACTATGCCAAGCACTTTATTTTATCTAATTTGATCTTCTCAACAGCAGTGTAAAAGATTTTCAGAAGAAAAACTGGAGACCAAAGGAGTGGTATAATCCCCCCATACAACCCACTGGATAGCAGAACTAGGGTTGGAACTTCAGTCTGTGTGACTGTAGTGGTTGTGCTCTTAACCATTCAGCTGCCTTTAGCCAGTGCTCCCATAAGGATATTTCCTCAGGATTAATTCCTGAAGGTGTCAGGGTTTGCTGGTGTGTAGGGTATGCATGTATAAAGTTTTGGTAAGCCCTGACGTGTTACCTTTCAAAAGGTTGAACTAGACTGAGTTCCAACATGGGCAGTGCTGACTTGCTGGCAGTCTCCTTAACACTGAATATTGTCTGTTACTTTAGTGTTACGTAGCTTCATTTTTCAACTTAATCAGTTGCAAAAACCCCTATCCCTCTGCCATCTCTTCATAATGAAGCCTGTTTGTTTTTATCTGTTCTCCTCAAATTGTTTATTGTTTTCTGTTATTCTTAGAACACTGTCCAAATGTTTCCACATGGTCTTCAAGAAGACTCTATGATGTGGCCTCTCTCCTCTTTCTGTACCTAAGTCCTTGCATTATGGTCCAGCAGGCCATACCTGTTTCAGTTCTCTAACCACATCCTTTCTCTTGCCTCTTGAGTTTTTGTGTATATCATTCCTTCTCCCTAGAATACTTTTTCCTCTAGTCACTTTGCTCTTTTCAGCCAGGTTTTGCTTATTTTTCAGTTCACAATTTAGGTTCATTTCCTTCAGGCAACCTGTGATGCCTTTTCTATGTGGTTTATTCAATTGAAGTCAAAGGAAATCTTACTGAGATATTAACTGTATCTGTGAAAATGGCCAAGTAAATGAAAACGTGTAACCAGCTTACAAAATCTTATACTAATTTATGGCAAACTACAATGTAGTTAATTGTGCTTTTTTCCATAAAGTACCTGCCAGCCTGTCTGGACTTGACCCGAAGGACATCGTGGCAGTGCTGAATGAGGAGGGAGGCTACCATCAGATCGGACCAGCAGGGTACTGTACCGACTTCTTCATCATGTCAGTGACCATAGCATTCGCCACCCAGCTGGAGCAGGTGAGATTAGTGATTCACGAAGAATCTGAAAACATTTTATTTTTAAAATCTGTTTTTTAGGTATTGAAAAGACTTGTAAGTAGACTTAAAAAATAATTTAGAATAATGTTTTCTTTCACGTCAGAAAACATTTTTGTTTCAGGAAAAGAATAAATAGGGATGATCTTGGTTAGTAAGAGAATAAATTAAATCTCTTAGAATTTAGAAGAAAGACCATGAGAAAACATTGTTTTACATTGTATTTTGTGACATTGTTAGGACTGGGATGAAACGATTCCCCTCCCTCACCCCCTACCCCCAAGTATTAAATTATTTACTTTTTGGAGAAATGTATAATGTTGGGAACATTGTCTCAGTCATACCTTAATAGCTATCAGGTCTGGGATTAGATTTTACCCAATTTACAGACTAACACATTATCCCAAATGCTGCCAGAAGATAGTAGATTCTTAGATCAGAGATAAAGGAGTGTATTACTCTCAGCCCAGCAAACAATATGATTATCAGTGTATTTCTTTCCGTTTCTTTTACCCCAAGTACCATGGAGGTGACATAGAGGGGCCTAGGTGGTTTCTTCACACTCATTGGGTATGTCACAGTTTAGGAACACAGAGTTTAGAGAAATTACCACTTTTATCATAAGCAGTCCTAGTCTTTGTCTGGGAAGATAAGTTACAAGGTTATGAGTTGCACAGTAGTCAGGACCTCACAGTCTTGGTACACAGTAAAAATGTACCAACCAGGATGAATTCTGGCAGTGTTCAGGCTAATTTGTTTGTAAACAAGGTAATATCTAATCCCAGAATGTGTGGAAATGCTTAAGGCCCATGGCTGATTATCTCTTTCCCTCAATGGCTCAGCACAACAGTAGCTATTATTTCCTGCCCTTTTCAGGATCAAGTGCAGTTTTTTTTGACGTTATGTTGATCTATAGTGTGTGAAATAAATTAATATTTTTTAAAAATAGAGATTATAACTTATGACTTTACATTTTTATCATACTATTCACTTTCTTAGAGGTAGACATTTTCCAGATAATCCACATTCATAAGTGAAATATGAGTTAGTGACCACACTAAATCTTTGTAAGGTTTATCAGGTAAAGATTTTTCTTAGGAAGTAATATTTAGCTTTGTCACACTGAATGCCTGCCCACTACACAAAGTACTTTTATATATGCATATTCTTTGAGCATTACTCTTTCTCTCCCAATTTGGTCCTGTCATTTTCTCAGTAATACTTTGTATGTGCTTTTGTCTTTCTCTATCAATTTCCTTATTTTTTTCTTCTCTTCATAAAACTCTGCTTATTGATTGCCATTTAATATGCCTCACTGGTTGAGGGGAAAGCTAGCTACCTATTGTCTGTTCATTAATCACATCAGAACACACATTAGATAATGAGTCTATTGTATTTTTATTATGTTATTAAATACCTGCAAAGTATTTTAAATCGCTACTTTATTTAAAAAAATTTTTTTTCAACTTCCCTGGGAAGGCATAATTGTTAATATTTATCAATCACTTTTGTTATGTTTTGTGAAATACTTTGCTAATGTTGGGTTTAATCATACCACAACTTTAGGAGGTTATAAGTTTTACTTTTGAGATAAGGAAACCAACTCTTGAGAAAGTTCTATAACTAGTAAATATACTTAGGAATTTCCAGCCATAGGGTCACTTTCCACATTCTGTTGCCGTATTTTGCTCCCTCTGAAGGAGTTTTGGAGTAAGATCAATTTGAGCTGGAGTCTCATTCTCATACTTACTAGCTTCTTTAATTTAGGGAACTTAACCTTTCTCAGGCTTGAAGTTTCTTGGTTGTATGGTATTGGTACTACCAGCTTTGCAGGTGTATGTGAGGAATGAAATAAAACTAATATGCTTAACATGTAGTTTGTATGTGTGAAGCTATACACACTTACACGTGTTATATGGTGAAAGCTAATTGACCTATTTGAATCCACCACTAAAACTAATTCAGTTCTTGGTAATACAAAGGAACTGATTAGGACAAATCACTCAGCTTAGTTAAAAATATAAAACAAGCTTGTCTGGTAAGGTGTTTGAGATCTCTGATAAAAATTAAGCCAAATATGAACCTCCAAAGATTAAACAGAAAATTACCATAGAACTCAACAGTTTCACTACTGGGTATATATCAAAAGAATTGAAAACAAGGTATTCAAATAAAAAATATTTGAATATATAATAAAATATATACTCATAGCAGCATTATTCACAATCCCAGAATATCACAAAAATAACACAGTGTCCATCCATGGGTGAATGGATTACACACATACACATACACGATGGAATATTATTCAACTGTAAAACAAATGAGGAACAAGGATGAATGTTGTAAGCATGCTGAGCAAAATAAGCCATATATAAAAGGCCACATACTGTATGATTCCATTTATGAAAAAGTATCCAGAATAGGCAAACTCATAGAGACAAAAAGCAGATTTGTGATTTCTAGGGCATGGAATGGGAGTGGCTGCTTAATGGTTCTGGTGTTTCTGTTTGGGGTGATGGAGAAGTTCTGGAACAAGGTAGTGGTGGTGGTTGCACAATATTGTGAATGTACCTAATGTTACTGAAATGCACAATATTTAATGGTTAAAATGTTAAATTTTCTGTTACATGTATTTTACAATAATTTTTAAAACACACAAAAACTTAAGCCCAGTAATTTATTCATACCCTGATATTGCTTAGCATTACTTGTTTGTCTTTTTTTTTTTTCAGACAAGCCCAAGGATTTTTAAAAATAGCATTTTAGCTTTTTTCTTAAGCTAGTCAAAGGCCATGTGATAAAACATCTAGCAATAAATAAAGAAATATTTTTTCAGATGCAGATAAGGGACTTAGAATACTGATACTGTAAAGTAGTAGAATGGAGGAGTGAGATTAGAGTGAGAATACTGGATGATAATAATCTTACCTCCTTTTTAAATAGTGAAATTAAGGGTGAAAACAAAACTGTTTCTAAATCCAAGGGTGATAAAGGATTTTTAAAAGCATCTCTCCCCTTAATGGGAATTACTTAGAAGTAAGTGTACTATGAAATATTAAAGGGCTATCTTTATTTCTTAAAATTTTTGTTGCTTCCTGATTACGGAAGAAAGTAAAAGAAAATGAAAGTCTCTTTTAAGTAAACTCAGAAATAATCACCCATAAGGGCAGAATATGTTTTCCTCAGATATGTTCCCATTCATGTAACAGTTGACTGTGTGCTAGGTAGAATTGTAGAAGTGAGCATGTATTATTTCTTTTAATCCTTCAAATATCCACAAGAGAAGTGGAGCTGCAGAGTGAGTAAGTAACTTGTCTAGTCTCAAGGCAAGCCATTGGTGGAACCAAGGTTGAGGACTGGAGAGTACTTCAGAATTTGCTCTTAATAACTACAATATTAGTAGTTTTTGATTATGATTTCAGATTTGATGAATGATTAAAATCTAATCAATTAAACAAATACATTTTAAAGTAAAGGGTTAAAGTAATAACATTTATAATAGTACAGAGGTTCATGACATTGTACAAGAGGCTGTGATCAAGACCATCCCCAAGAAAAAGAAATGCAAAAAGGCAAAAAGGTTGTCTGGGGAGTACTTACAAATAGCTATGAAAAGAAGAGAAGCGAAAGGCAAAGAAGAAAAGGAAAGATAGCCCCATTTAAATGCAGAGTTCCAAAGAATTGCAAGGAGAGATAAGAAAGCCTTCCTCAGTGATGAGTGCAAAGAAATACAGGAAAACAGTAGAATGGGAAAGACTAGAGATCTCCTCAAGAAAATTAGAGATACCAAGGGAACTTTTTCTGCAAAGATTGTCACAAACAAGGACAGAAATGGTATGGATGTAACAGAAGCAGAAAATACTAAGAAGAGGTGGCAAGGATACACAGAACTATACAAAAAAGATCTTCACGACCCAGAAGTAGCAGAAGTAGATGTTCTTCTGGAATTGCCTTGCTTTCTCTATGATCCAGCGGACACTGGCAATTTGATTGCTGGTTGCTTTATCTTTTCTAAATCAGCTTGTACATCTGGTAGTTCTCGGGTCATGTACTGTTGAAGCCTAGCTTGAAGAATTTTGAGCACTATCTTGCTTCATGTGAAATGAATGCAGTTGTACGGTAGTTTGAACATTCCTTGGCATTGCCCTTCTTTGGGATTGAAATGAAAACTGACCTTTTCCAGTCCTGTGGCTGAGTTTTCCAAATTGCCTGGCATGTCAAGTGCAGCACTTCCACAGCATCATCTTTTAGGATTTTAAATAGCTCAACTGGATTTCTATCACCTCCACTAGCTTGGTTTGTAGTAATGCTTCCTAAGGTCCACTTGACTTCACACCCCAGGGTGTCTGGCTCTAGGTGAGTGAGCACACCATCATGGTTATATTGGCCGTTAAGACCATTTTTGTCTTCTGTTAATTCTTGCCACCTCTTCTTAATCTCCTTTACTTCTGTTAGGTCCTTGCTGTTTCTGTCCTTTATTGTGCCCATATGTAAGTGAAATGTCCTCTTAGTATCTTCCAGATTTTCAGTCTATACCTCCATTCATTTTCCGAGATCTTGGATCTTTAATATCATTACTCTGAATTCTTTTTCACATAGATTGCTCATTTCCACTTAGTTACTGTTCTGGGGTCTTCTCTTGTTCCTTTGTCTGGGACAAATTCTTCTGGTATATCATTTTGTCTTTGTGATTTCAGTTTCTCTTCCACAGGCTGTAGGATTGTAGTACTTCTTTTGCTTCTGCTTTCTGCCTGTGGTGGATGAGGCCAGCCCAGGGGGCTTGTGCAGGCCTCCTGGTAGGAAGGACTGGTCCCTGCCTATTGGCTGGTGGACCTGGGAGTCATCCTTTGCTGGGCAGGGCCATGTTAAAGGCTGTGTTTACTGGGTAGCTGTGGGCTCAGAAAGCTTTTATGCACCCTATCTGCTAATTGGTGAGGCTGTGTCTCGCCCTGTTCGTTGCTTGATTTGTTGCATCCCAGCACTGGAGCCTACAGGTCTTGGTTAAAAAATGGTGGCTACCAGGAGGGCTCCCACCGTGGGTACCCCCCAGAAATACCACCACCAATGTCTTTATCGCTGCAGCGAGCCATATCCACCCCACCTCTCACACCTTCACAGGACACCCTGCAATGTCAGCAGTTAGGCCTGGCCCAGGATCCTGAGGTCACTGCTTTTTCCCGTGTTCCTGGCATGCACAAGACCCAGTGTGCATCCTCCGAGAGTGGAGTTTCTGTTTTCCCTCATCTGTGGGTTTCCTGTGAGCAGACTTTGCTGGCCTTCAAAGCCAGATGCTCTGGGGGCTTCTCGCAAGACCAGCCTTTCACATTGGGGAGCCTGATGTGGGGCTCAGAACTTTCACTGCTGTGGGAGCACTTTTGTGATATAATTATTTTCCAGTTTGTAGGTTGCCCACCCAGGGGTATGGAATTTGATTTTATCGTGATTGTCTCTCTCCTACCCCCTTGTTGTGGCTTCTTTGTCTTTGGATGTAGGATATCTTTTTTTGGTATGTTCCAGTGGTTTTTCTTCCTTTCTTCCCCACAGTGGTTGTTTAGCAGTTGTGATTTTGGTGGTGGTTTTTGAGAAGAGGTGAGCTCACATCCTTCTACTCAACCATCTCGTTCCACCCTCAGTAAACATTTCATTGGTGAAGGGCTCCATTTTCCCCCTGCAGTAGCTCTTTATAATGGGTGGAAGATAACCTTTTGTAGCTATTAATTTATAGGTCTCCTAGTTTTGTAGGAATAACGAAAAAACCATTTTTTTTCCCCTTTCATCAAAAGCCCTGGACTGAAAATTTATAAGGAAATGTTCAGTGTCAAATATTTTACTACTTTCTTCTAAAATAATATTTATGGACTTTTCATGGACTAGTTAAATGAAATGTGAACTCTAAAACAACATAAGTGTTATGTTATACAACATAAATGTATAAAAATATTTTAGTTTCATTTTGCTTGTCTAAGTAAACCTTTAAAAATTAAAACTAGTAACTTAGTAGCAATTTGGCAGAGATTTAGAAATTTTGAGTTACTAATTTAAGGCCTGAAATAAAAATCATTTTAGCAAATGTTTTTGGAGTTTATCAGACATTTATAAGCATGCTTAGTGATTTATAAAGTAATAATCTTTTTTTTTCCCCCCTTAATGTTCAGTTAATTCCATGTACCATGAAACTTCCAGAAAGACAGCCTGAGTTTTTCTTTTATTATTCTTTACTGGGAAATGATGTTACAAATGAACCCTTCAGTGATTTGATCAACCCAAACTTTGAGCCAGAGAGAGCATCTGTTCGTATACGGAGCAGTGTAGAAATTCTTCGTGTTTACCTGACTCTTCATTCTAAACTACAGGTAAGTATAGCAGAAAATTGTTTCCAATTAAAGGTTGGTTTTTTTTTTTTTTTAAGCATTAAAGAGGTGCCTAAACTCTCGTTGCTGAAGTACATACCATCTTTCTCCCGTATCTCTTATTTTTTTAGGAATTATCCTGACTTGTAAGTCATAAGATGACAGTTATTTCAGAATGTTAGGAGATGTAACACTTTAGTTATTTTGAAAAGAGGTAGGTCAGTTACCAATCATTTATCATATTCAGTAACAAATTGTACCTGGAACTCAAACCTGTGAGCATCAGACAGGTTTCTTTATTGTTACTGGAGATTAGCTGTTACAATACAGATCACACTTGAGTTCAGAATTTATAAACCTTTTTGCTATTAAAGCAAAGAGATAATAAAACAACTTTTTAAAACCTGCCCTTGAATTAAGTAATTTTGTAAACCAATTTTAAATAGGACTTTATTTTTTAGAAAAGTTTGTCTAATCTGAAATTACTTCTCTGTTCATTGTGATTAACTTTAATCAGACTATACTGAAGTGTTTCAATAGACTTTGCTTGTACTTTGGGTGGATAGTACAAAAAGCATAAAGAAATTTTAGTGGAACTAAATTTTAGAGGTGGTTGCTAAATCCAAGGTATTTAGAATGTTGAAGATTATATAAAATGATGAAGGAAAAGATTAGTTTGATCTTATAGCTAACATATTATTCCTCACCAAACTATTGACTTACATATCAGTTTGATTCTTATGGACTTGTAAGTCATAAAAATCCTTTCTTTCCAGCCCATTAAAAATATCACACTTAATAACATTAAGACTGTTATAGGTCATTATTGACACTAGAATTAAAAATATTTTAATGTAATGATTACATATTGTTCATGTGAATAGTAGGTTTGCGAGGCTTCAATGTAGTAAGGGAAAAGAATAGTTATATAACACATACCTGGAACAGCTATTTTTTTTTTCTTTTTTGATAGTTTCCAAAGGTGGTAATGTCCAAGTTTTGATTAGCTAGCAGTGATTGACAGTACATTCCATCTCAGTGGTATTTTCTTTTATCTTTTACTGTTAAGCACTGTTTTATATATATAGTTTGAAAAGCAAGAAAAAAGAAAGATTCATAGTGTTTTATGGGTGAATAAAACAGAATTATTTGAAGTTCTTTAGTTCAAATAGGGCTGGATCCACTCACTTATTTTTTAAGAACTGTGCTTAAATTAATGTTATAATGAAAAGAGAAAAGAATGGTGGATGTATTTTTCTGTTTAAATTCATGTATTCATGATACAATTTGCACAGTACAATAAGATAGTATAGTAAAATAGTGAAGTAACCATAGCTCACCAAAGAGAAAAGAGAACAAGAAGTAACACATAATGCCTGTGGATGATTCATGTTGAGGTTGGACTGAAAACAACAAAATTCTGTAAAGCAGTTATCCTTTAATTAAAAAGTAAAGAAAAAGTAACACATAGGAGTATACAATACTGAAAGGAAAAGTGAAAAGAATTAATAACTTTTTATTGAGTTCTGGGTACCTTTGTGCTTCATCAGCAGTTTTAGCAATCAGGTGTGAGAATCTTAGTCACTGGCAATCAGTAAGATAACCTGCATTCTGTTTTCCTTTTCTGGATCATTTTATAACTTTGTTGTTAAGTTTGTGTGTTTAGGATAAAGGAGAAAGTGTAAATCCTGGTTTTGACTTTGCCTTTCATTTTAGATCCATCTCTGCTGTGGAGATCAGTCACTTGGAAGTACAGAAATACCCTTAACAGGACTACTGAAAAAGGGTAGTACAGAAATCAACCATCGTCCAGTCACAGTTGAGGGTGCTTTTACCCTTGACCCTCCAAACCGAGCCAAACAAAAGCTTGCACCTATTCCTGTGGAGCTGGCCCCCACTGTGGGAGTGTCTGTGGCTCTGCAGAGAGAAGGCATGGACGCCCAGGCAAGTAGCNTAACATATTATTCCTCACCAAACTATTGACTTACATATCAGTTTGATTCTTATGGACTTGTAAGTCATAAAAATCCTTTCTTTCCAGCCCATTAAAAATATCACACTTAATAACATTAAGACTGTTATAGGTCATTATTGACACTAGAATTAAAAATATTTTAATGTAATGATTACATATTGTTCATGTGAATAGTAGGTTTGCGAGGCTTCAATGTAGTAAGGGAAAAGAATAGTTATATAACACATACCTGGAACAGCTATTTTTTTTTTCTTTTTTGATAGTTTCCAAAGGTGGTAATGTCCAAGTTTTGATTAGCTAGCAGTGATTGACAGTACATTCCATCTCAGTGGTATTTTCTTTTATCTTTTACTGTTAAGCACTGTTTTATATATATAGTTTGAAAAGCAAGAAAAAAGAAAGATTCATAGTGTTTTATGGGTGAATAAAACAGAATTATTTGAAGTTCTTTAGTTCAAATAGGGCTGGATCCACTCACTTATTTTTTAAGAACTGTGCTTAAATTAATGTTATAATGAAAAGAGAAAAGAATGGTGGATGTATTTTTCTGTTTAAATTCATGTATTCATGATACAGTTTGCACAGTACAATAAGATAGTATAGTAAAATAGTGAAGTAACCATAGCTCACCAAAGAGAAAAGAGAACAAGAAGTAACACATAATGCCTGTGGATGATTCATGTTGAGGTTGGACTGAAAACAACAAAATTCTGTAAAGCAGTTATCCTTTAATTAAAAAGTAAAGAAAAAGTAACACATAGGAGTATACAATACTGAAAGGAAAAGTGAAAAGAATTAATAACTTTTTATTGAGTTCTGGGTACCTTTGTGCTTCATCAGCAGTTTTAGCAATCAGGTGTGAGAATCTTAGTCACTGGCAATCAGTAAGATAACCTGCATTCTGTTTTCCTTTTCTGGATCATTTTATAACTTTGTTGTTAAGTTTGTGTGTTTAGGATAAAGGAGAAAGTGTAAATCCTGGTTTTGACTTTGCCTTTCATTTTAGATCCATCTCTGCTGTGGAGATCAGTCACTTGGAAGTACAGAAATACCCTTAACAGGACTACTGAAAAAGGGTAGTACAGAAATCAACCATCGTCCAGTCACAGTTGAGGGTGCTTTTACCCTTGACCCTCCAAACCGAGCCAAACAAAAGCTTGCACCTATTCCTGTGGAGCTGGCCCCCACTGTGGGAGTGTCTGTGGCTCTGCAGAGAGAAGGCATGGACGCCCAGGCAAGTAGCAACCCGCCTTCCCCTCCTCCAGCTTCTCCGATATGTCAGTCATTAGTTACAAAAGTCAGATTTCAGGCGCATTATCTCACATAAGAGAGCATTTATCACTCTTTATTAGTGGTCTTCATTATACGATGACCCCTTCTCTAAAAAGACCCTTGTGGAAAGTGCTGCGGCTTCTGCCATGGTTCATAGTTGCTCCGCTCGGAGTCTTTCAGTGCAGTTTTCTCACTAGTGGAAACCATCTCCCACACCCCAACTCAGTCAGTGACTATGGGACTTTGGCAGAAGAGAATGCTTTTAGGCCTGGTTTTTAATAGATCTTTTTAGTTGACTCAGCCTTAGCTAAGGTTCTCGGTTCATTAGTGCTTCACAGTCCTCATGCTGTCTCCAGGCAATAGAAACATTTATTTGAATGTAGATATCTTTTGATTATATATAGCCCTTGGGTTAACTTTAGTGTCCTGTTCTTTTAAAGAACTGATTTTTATGCAGACTGTGAACTAAAGTAAGAGTTTAAAAAGACACATATGCATGTATTTTTGGAGGATAGTGGAGCAAAGGAAGAAAATCATATTAGATTTCTGGGTTTTTGGNTATAGCCCTTGGGTTAACTTTAGTGTCCTGTTCTTTTAAAGAACTGATTTTTATGCAGACTGTGAACTAAAGTAAGAGTTTAAAAAGAGCCATATGCATGTATTTTTGGAGGATAGTGGAGCAAAGGAAGAAAATCATATTAGATTTCTGGGTTTTTGTTTTTGTTTTCTAGTAACGTGAACCTTCTTTGTATTGCTTTGGTAGGAATAACCATTCTCAGGGACACCTATCCCTGACTTCTTTGATTGAATATCCCTTCTTAGGCATTAGGATGCATTTTGATACTGAGCTCTGGATATCATATTTCCTTCCTGTTCATCTCCCTTTTTCTGGTCCTACATGCTATAGGAAAATATGCAGTTTATGAAGAAAAATAGACTAGGAATATCCAAACTGAGAAAGGAAGCTAATTAAAAAAAAAATTATGTTTTTTGCTTAATTATGAAGGAAAGTTCTTTGCAAATTATACTTTATTTAAAAATTGTTTTTAGTCTTTAATTGAATTAAAGACCCAGAATGAACATGAGCCACACCATTCAAAGAAGAGAGTTTTAACCCCCATAAAGGAGAAGACACATACTGGGCCACAGTCACCAAGTGAGTCCCCTGTTCCACCTCACAACCAGTCACCTCCAACAAAAGAAGATGCAACAGAAAGTGAAGTGGAAAGCTTACTGTATGATAAGGACACAAAACTCAATCCAAAGGGTAAGATGTTCTTTTCACAGATCTCTTAGATATAGATTTTCTGGCCATCTGATACATGACTGTGAGAGTTTTCATGGGTGCTAAAAACTAAGTTTTTTTAAAGAGGCAGTAATGTGTGGTGATGTTTTTAAAAAAAAATCAGTTTAAAAGTAACTGTAACTTACTTAACTTCATAACAATTTTCTAACAATTTTTCATTGACTTTCCCCATACTAGAAATAGTACCTTATTCAAAGGAAATTAATGAATATAGTTCTTTGATTTTTAGCAATCTCAAATTCATTGTCTCAAATTCATTAGAATTTTAGAGAAAAGAGTTACTAACTGCCTCTTACAATAAACTTAAAATAATCATTTTTGATCCTAAAGTTCAGACAGTTTGAGAATCTATATTTATCTGTCTTACATAATTTTCCTATCTGTTACATAAGAATCTGTAGTTAAATTTAGTAGTATAAATTGTAGGAGCAGTGGTGGATTCGGAATTAGAAGTTTGGGTGTAAGTTATCGGTGTTTGCGTAAGTAACTATAGCACTTGAGCCATTCACTAAACATCTGTGATATATAATAGGATTGGAATAGACTCTGTCTTTTCAATTAAAAAAACTTTTATTGGAGTATAGTTGGTTTACAGTGTTGTGTTAGTTTGAGGTGGACAGTACAGTGAATCAACTATATATATATATCTACTCTTTTTGAGATTCTTTTCCCAAGGCCATTACAGAGTGTTGAATTCCCTGTGCTATACAGTAGGTCCTTATTAGTTACCTGTTTTATATAGAGTAGTGTGTATATGTCAGCCCAATATCCCAATTTATCCCTCCCCTTGCTTTATCCCCTAGTGACCATAAGTTTGTTTTTTACGTCCATGACTGTATTTTCTGTTACAGTAAATAAGACCATTTGTACCACTCTTTGTAGATTCCACATATAAGTGTTATCATTGATACTTGTCTTCATCAAGTTTTATTTTGTTAGACTGTCATATGTGTCTAAGATAACCAAGCAACTTAAAAAAAAAAACGGATGTAATTATTTACATAATTACTGTAAAATACTGATGTATATGTGCAGTAAGTCTCAAATACAATCTTTGCAATACTAAGTTATGTTCACCTGCTTCTTAGAAATAAGTTAGCATCAGGCTACTTTTTAAGTTTTGTACTACATCTTGAGAATGAGAGTAAGGGTTTCCCCTCCCGACCCCCACACACAGTTTTATGATGGGAATTAAAGCCTACATAGTTTTGGACAAATAACTTGGAAGTTTATGCTTCAGTTCATATGTTTATTTAATCAAATAGTTGAGTCTTTGAGATTATATCTTTAAGTTATCTGAGTAACTTAAGAGAAATTGTTTGCAAATGGATTTTTTTTTTTTTTTTAATGTTCACCTTAGCTATCAGTTCTTCTGTACCTGCATTACTGGCCAAGCCGGTGACAACATCTATTGCTTCAGAAACAGCCTCAGGACAGAAGATTGCTGTTCCTGCAACATCACATCATTTTTGCTTTTCAATAGACTTGAGGAGTATCCATGATTTGGAGGTTGGCTTTCCAATCAACTGTATATTAAGGTATGATTTGGTTTCAGAGTGTTATTTGCTGAGAAGAGATGCCTTTTCTATATTTGGGGTGTTGCGGAGAAGGCAATGGCACCCCACCCCAGTACTCTTGCCTGGAAAATCCATGGACAGAGGAGGTTGGTAGGCTTCAGTCCATGGGGTCGCTAAGAGTTGGACATGACTGAGCGACTTCACTTTCACTTTTTACTTTCATGCATTGGAGAAGGAAATGGCAACCCACTCCAGTGTTCTTGCCTGGAGAATCCCAGAGATGGGAAAGCCTGGTGGGATGCCGTCTATGGGGTCGCACAGAGTTGGACACGACTGAAGCGACTTAGCAGTAGCAGCAGCAGCAGCAATGTCACCAAAGAAATTATAACATTTGTTAAATCAGTGGACTAGAAGGATTAAAGCTGTTGTGTCCTAATGACTTTGAAGATAATGGAGGGTGGCATTGATGGTACGAAGGGTAATAATCTTGCCTATTCTGATATAGTAATTATAGGTATTTTACAATATTTGTTAATGCTCTGTTTTAATATACACTGACTTTTGAACTTAAAATGTCTTGTTTCTGGAAAAGTTGCCACAGTTCAAAATACTTGGATGTATAGTATCTGATTTTTCTATAAAATTGCTTTATAATGGAAGGTTATATTCCTGATATCTCCCTTTTATGCGTATGAATCTAAAAACCATTCCTAATGAACTGGAAGTGGAATGTTTCCACACTGTTAAGAGAATGGAAATTCAGTCTGTTAAATGGCTTTATGCAGTGGCTTGTTTTTAATATTACATTTTTATAGACTTTTCAGCTGATAAATATATTAAATGTAATATTGTGTGTTTTAGTTTGGAATCTTTAGGTTCTTATAAATTACTTTGGAGCAAGCATTAGCATTTATAATAAAATTTTTGGTCTTTATGTGACTAACATGCAAAAAATTAGATAATTTTTCTGTCATCTTGGATTACCATTCCCAAGAACTTCATCAACTTTTTGTTGCTTCCTGCTGTTGTTTGAGGCACATCTGCCTTTCAGATGCCTAAGTCAACTCCTTGTGTGTGTGTGTATGCTCAGTTGTGTCCGACTCTTTGTGATCCTGTGGACTTAGCCCTTCAGGCTCCTCTGTCCATGGGATTCTCCAGGCAAGAATACTCGAGTGGGTTGCCATTTCCTTCTTCAGGAGATCTTTCCTATCCAAGGATCAAACCTGGGTCTCCATCATTGGCAGGTGGATTCTTTACCACTGAGTCACCCAGGAAGCCTTAAGTCTACTCCTATTGTATCTAATTTTATAGTTCCTTTGATTGTTTATCAAATTGTTTCCAAAGTCCTCTGAGCTTTGGTGTGAGTAAAGGACAGAATCAAAGGGACCCAGCACTGAATGTGACAGTGAAGTCATAGAATGGAAGTCTATCCTCACAGCTTAAGTTCTGCCTTTTACTTCATGTTAAAGGCTGAGAATTATGGCTGGAAGACTGTTTTTATTTAAAAATTGAAAGCCCAGAAAGGGTTTTCTCTTATCGACATAGCTTTTCTCACAGGGTTTATATAATATAGAACTGTTCCTTTTTCTCTTTTGCTGCTACTGGAGAAACTGGTCTTAGAGATGATGTTGGCCAGAAGCACAGGGATGATCTAATATTGGATAAAGGATTTCCCTGGTGATCCAGTGGTTAAGACTGTAGGGGCATGGGTTCAATCCCTGGTCAGGGTGCTAAGACCCCACATGCTTGTGGTACAGCCAGAAAATAAAGTGAATAGGTTGTTTGAGGGCAAGTCTTGAACAAGCTCACTTAGAAAGCACATATTAGTTTTTGTATTTCGTGATTGCCACAGGGCCGTTTGTTTAATCATCAAGTGACTGCAGTAAGCCAGCCGTTTGCCCAGTATTAGGGCAGGGGGCATATAGACAAAGAGCTCAACCTAGTGAAGAAGACAGATTCAGAAATATGTTAATATATGAGGGAGGCCAGACACTTGACAAAGAAAAGTGGAAAGAGTATTCTGCCCCAAGGACATAGTTAGAATCCACTTAATACTCTGTAGAAATTATTTGATCATAAAGACTACTGCTTCTCTTTGATTCATTTTAAGGCTTAAAAAAATGTTGGACATTTTTCATGTGATAGATTTTATGTTATCATGCTCTGCATTAGTATGAAATTGTTGTGTCCAATTATCCAATGGAATTTGTGAGATAACACTTACATTAGAAAAAACTTTAATGTGTTTCCTTTTTTTTTTTTTTTAATCACTACATCTGTAGTAGGGGGTTAAATTTCTAGAGGATGAACTCTGTGAGATGACTGAAATTCAGTTTATGTAATTGTTTAGGAGTTGAATGTATGCTCAGGATTCTTCTTGTATTAATAGAAAAAGTAGTTTTCACTAGTAGAGTTTAAATCCTAGTTTTGTCAATAAACAACAAATTATAAGATGAAATTTAAGTGAGCATTACAATATCTTTATATTTGACTTTAAATACAAAATAAGTTCAGCAATAGACCAGGCATTCTTCTGTTTAATCTGGTGTGACTTATGTTGAAAGAAATAATGTTATGTCACTCTTTGATTCTTTTGTAGTATATTCTCACTTCAGAGACAAAACACTATGAATGCATCATTTAGGAGTTGACTAAGGGTTTTTTTTAGCTCATAAAAAAATCAGGACATTATTAGATAAAGGAAAATAAGTTTAGAAATTAAACTTAGCAAGCGTTTCTTGTATATACTATGTCACAAAAGCTGTTCCTTGGAGTGCAAAGATGAAAATGATAAAAACAGTGCCCTCAAGGAGTCCCCCCCCCATTTTAGTTTTATTATTTCTTCATAAGAATATTTTTAACATATAACATTGTGTGAATTTAATGTGTTCTGCAGGTTAATTTGCTACATTTATACACCTCGGGGGTACCAGCACTGTCTTTGTTTAAGAGAGTCATTTTCACTTCTAAATCTTTGTTTTATTGGGAATTTATCAAAGTGACTTTCTCTTCCTTACTCAGTATATTGCCTTCAAATTATAGTATTCTCCTTCTTCCCCAGAGCATCATTTGAAGATGACTTGTAAAGCACCTTTGGAAGCCAGTGCTGGGCAAATAATGCATTTTTTTCTGTCACTTCTGTGATTTTTTTATGTTAATACCAAAAATATTTATATAATTTTAAAGTTGGTGATAGTAAAACCATAATGTATTTGTACCATTTATCTATTAAAATTTATTTGCTCATAATATTCATATTACACTCTCTTTTTCACAGGTTATAAGTCTCATATGTACACTGCTTTAGGATTTTTGTTTCTCTTAAATTCTAGGTACTCATATCCTTTCTTTGGAAGTGCAGCTCCTATTATGACTAACCCTCCTGTAGAAGTTCGGAAAAACATGGAGGTTTTTCTTCCCCAGTCTTACTGTGCATTTGATTTTGCAACTTTGCCTCATCAGCTCCAGGATACCTTCCTAAGGTAATGTGTACGTGGTGTGTATGATAGTATTTTTTCAAATCAGCGCTCGAAAATTTGTATCTTACTGACAAGAGGAATTCCTTTACATGTCTAAATCCACAGCAGCTTATGCGCTTGAGAATCTAGATGCAGACTTAACAGCTGGGACACGTGTGCTTCCGCTATAGGGTTTTATCAGTGTGTGTTTATGGAGGCTCTTTTCAGAGTTTCATATCTTGTTTGCCAGAATTGGGATATTAGAACTTTATTAAAACAATATATGAGTAATGAAGGCTCTTTGAAAAGTAATCTTGCTTTTTCCTAATATGTCAAGATAAATACAGACTGTTTAATTCTTATTGATTGATTTAATGACTGTAATGCGTTATTTGTTTTTTCTGTTTTTTTTCACCTGTATAAAATAGAGATGTTGATCCAACTATCTGAAGTGGATTTGTGAAGAAAAAGGAGATCTTTGAAATATCTTTTTTACTTTCTCAGAGTATCACAATTCAAAAGGAAATTTAAAAGAGAAAAAATAAACATATGTGACCGTTTGTGGGAATAGTGTTTGAAGGGTTTTCTTTATTGCATAGGAAGAGGTATAAAAAAACAAAAATGTAATAATATTTTTTATTTGTTATTTGTGGAATTGAGCCTTTACATTCCAGGTAATAAAAACATGCTTGACTACATTAAAGGACTTCAAAATTTTTAGTTCAGAAAAGCCTTAGTTCACCTTTGATAAGTATGAACACATGTTTCTCTTTTCCTTAGGATTCCATTGCTGGTTGAATTATGGCACAAGGATAAAATGAGTAAAGATTTACTTCTGGGAATCGCCAGAATCCAACTTTCTAACATCTTGTCTTCAGAAAAAACTCGCTTTTTAGGTTCTAATGGTGAACAATGTTGGCGACAAACTTTCAGTGAAAGTGTGCCTATTATTGCAACCCAAGGGTAATGCATTTACTGTATTTTTATAACCTTGTCCTTCAATGTCATTTTGTCATATCGTTTTTCTTTGACCCATGGGGGCTATATCCTAGTTTGCTCCNGAACCAGTCTGTTGTTCCATGTCCAGTTCTAACTGTTGCTTCCTGACCTGCATACAGATTTCTCTAGAGGCAGGTCAGATGGCCTGGTATTCCCATCTCTCAGAATTTTCCACAGTTTATTGTGATCCACACAGTCAAAGGCTTTGGCATAGTCAATAAAGCCGAAATAAATGTTTTTCTGGAACTCTCTTGCTTTTTCAATGATCCAGCAGATTTAGTCAATTTGATCATCTCAATAGGAGTAGAAAATGCTTTGGCAAAGTACAATAATCTTTCAAGGTAAAAACCCTCAACAAATTGAGTGTAGGATGACTATACCTTTAATATAATTATTTAAAAATATGTACAATAGACCCATAGCTAACATCATGCGCAACAGTTAAAACTTTTAAAGATCAGGAATAGGACAAGGCTGCCCTCTACCTTGAGCAATCAGGCTGATAAAGAAATAAAAAGCATCCAAATTGGAAAGGGAGAAGTAAAAATGTCTTTATTTTCAGATGTTGTAATCATTGCCTTCTCTGAATCTTACATATAGAAGATCCTAAAGACTCAACTGTAAAACTTGGAACTAATCAACAGCTCAGTAAAATTGCAAGATATGAAATCAACACAGAGGAAGGAATTGCATTTCTATACATTCAAAATTAAATGATTGATTTTGGATATTTTGCAACCAGGGCACCTTTATTTTTAATTAAAATTTTCAATACTAACATGTTAATAAAATGTTCCATGTTTCTGGATACCTTATATCAGCTTTCATACAAGACTTTATTTTGAAGGAAACTTGTATGAAAAATGCCCTTGTAAAACATAGTATCTACTCCAAGACATAGTGTAGATATTTTTCCTAGCCAGAAGTAAAATATAGTGACTCCTTCTGAAATAAAAATTATACAGGTTAGCTAGTGTCCCCCTTAATATATTGAGAATTTCTAAGCTCAGAGTTTCTTAATTGTGATAGTACACTGTGTATGCACTCTCCTCCTGGACTGCTCCAAATGCTTCCATTGAACTTGAGAGGACAACAGGGACCAAAGCAAGCATGATGTTTACGTTACCTGTACTGCCATCAGTAACAAAGTGTTTTTGATCTAGGGTTCTTCTGTCAGCATTTATAGAACTGTAGCAAGGTATATTGTAAACTTGTTTTAGACTTTTCACTGTTGCTGACATAAAATTTTCAAATTGGCAAAGCATAATAAATGATAAAGATTATTTATTATTCAGATGTGGAGACTGAAGAACCTATCTAATTGGTTTGCCAAAACCACTTACAAAATACCCACTTGATATTTGTTTCTACCAGACAATTCTTAGTATAATTAAATTCTCTTGTCTTCAATGAATATTTCTCCTTTCTCTTCTATTCTCAAAACTACACTCACTTGTCTCCCTTTCTCATTCTCACTGACCTTGCCTTTTACATTTTTGAAAAACAAAAACCATTCCTCATTCCTTCAACCTCTAATAATATCTGAATCTCTTCATACACAGTGCTTTACTCTCACATTCAATAGACTTCTTGCTTCAATTGTAAGACCAGCACTTTCACTTGCAACTAAATCCTTTTTTCTCATTTAGTGAAGGAAGTGATCAAATTAAAACTGTTTTATCACTTACAGCTGTAATTAATGTTTTTTTCTACTGAATAATTCCTAACAGTATCGCTATATGCACAATATACAATCTTAAAATAATAACTTATATTTTACCTAAGAGTCATTCCATTATGCTCCCCATTTCATAACTTCTCCAGCATAATTGACCCATGAACTATAGGGGTTTGCTGTGGTGGTTAGTTGCTAAGTCATGTCTGACTCTTACAACCCCATGGACTGTAACCTACCAAGCTCCTCTGTCCATGGGGTTTGCCAGGCAAGAATACAGGAGTGGGCTGTCATTTATTTCTCCAGGGGATCTTCCCAACCCAAGAATTGAGCTGGGGTCTCTAGCAATGCAGGCAGATTCTTTACTGACTGAGCTACCAGGGAAGTCCCCTTGAACTGTAGAGGTCCACTTCTAAACAGATACTTTTCAATTGTAAATAATACAATACACTCTCCTTGGTTGGTTGAATCCTCAGATGACTAAACTCTGCTAATTTGGAGAGCAACTGTAAATTATATTCAGATTTAATCCCCTTGTTCAGTGATCAGCTGTACTTTATCTGTTTTCTAATCAATTTAATCATCGATAATCTATTAGAATATAACTTGTTAAAGTCATCAATAAACTCGCATTACTAGAACCAATTATTTCAGAATCTTCTTCTATCTTGCTGCTGTCTTACAAATGATATAGTTCATCTTTTTGGAGATATCTTCACTTGATTGTTAGGATTCTGTATTCAATATTTAATTCCCTCCTTAATTAACCAATGCTTCTTAATCACCTTTGCTGCTGCTGCTAAATCACGTCAGTCGTGTCCAACTCTGTGTGACCCCATAGACAGCAGCCCAACAGGCTCCTCTGTTGCTGGGATTCTCCAGGCAAGAATACTGGAGTGGGTTGCCATTGCCTTCTCTGAATCACCTTTGCTGCTTCTCATCAATTCCCAAAGCTCCATACTTGGATCCATACTTGGATCTCTTCTAAACATAATCCCTTTATGATTACATGCAGTCTCATGAATTTAAATACTCTCTGTATGATGATAACCTCCATTTTATTTATTTATTTTTTAAAAATCTCTATCATATGCTTCTCCTTCTAATCTCTGCCTTATAAAATTGGATGCTAGCATTGAGGGTTGGAGCTTCTACATGTGAACTGGGAATACACAAATATTTAGTCCACAGTAAGGTNCCCTTTCTTTCCCGGGACGGAGCTCCCTCCCTACCTCTTTTGTCTCTATTTTTTGGTCTTCTATATTTTTCCTACCTGTTTTTGAAGCCAATGATCTGCTTTGCTGGATGCCTGAAGTCCTCTGCCAGCCTTCAGAAGTTGTTTTGTGGAATTTACTCAGCGTTGGATTGTTCTTTTGATGAAATTGTGTGGGAGAAAGTGATCTCCCGTCTTATTCCTCCGCCATCTTCCCGCCCCTCTCCCCTCTCTTTATACTCATAATTTTAAGTTCAGGATCAGGGTTTTTTTTAATTTAGTAATTCAAGTCAAATTTATTATGTATTTTTACATTGTTTTGAATTTTTCTACTTGAAAAATATGTAAACTTTTGCCTTAAATATAGTTGGCGAATGTTACAGATGTTTGACTCTAAAAACTGAGTATTGTTTTTTTGCTCCGAAATTCATTGCCACAGTGAAAAACTGGAGTTCGTATATTTTAAATGAAATCATTCAACAATTATCTCTTTATATATCACCTGCCTTTATTTTTAAAGTGCAGTAAGAATGTGGAAGAAAAGCAGGCCCAGTGAAAAGCTGAGATGTCTTAAGTATTATTGGAATTTCTTCCCTCACTCTTCCTTCTCCATGCCACTTTCAGAGACTGAAGGGTTTAGTGAAGTTTCTTATTTACTTGGAGATCTGGGAACAGTTTTTTTAGAAAATCAGTTGTTCTGGTTAATTGAAAACTCTTTTAAAACTTAGCATTCTTTTCTGTTAGGTCAAGTAGAATATAATGAAAACAGTCATTACTTGTTGGAAGTTATTTTAATGATGATTGCTTTGAATATTAACTTTATTGACCTGCTGTGTAGACAGGTTGCGAGAGATTTACTTAAGTGATAACTTCAGAGATGATACTACTTCATTTTACTTTACTCGTTTCTTCTAAAATCTGAGATGAGAAGGAGGAAATGTAAAAGTTGATTAATTAAAGAGTTCTAATTGTGTGAATCCAATCCTTAAAGTTTTGATTTAAACAAAGCCACATATTTTTGTTGCCAAAATTTTATTTTCCTTTAACATTTTGTCTTTTATTTAATGCCCCATGCAGTTCTGTGATACAGTGAGGTATTCATTATGATAAACATATCATTATCCTACTGCCAGGATTTAATCCTGAAGCAGTGCTCATATCCAGTAAAAGATTTGTGAACGAGTATATACCATCCAAGAAAAGCAGAAAAAAGAGTTCAGAATAATCTACATATAATTAAGTAGGGGAATTGTTATGTGTTTAAAATTTTACTACATAAATTCATTAGTATGTTTTACAGGCTTTAAAAGTTAACATTTTTGAATTAGTGTTTGTCATTACACTGGAGACAGTGTTCCTGTATAAATGGAAAAATGGACAAAACTGTATGAATTTTAATATGCATGAGTACTTGCATATCTACATAATCTAAAAAAGAGAAGAAAATGAAATTTTAGCACTATTTGTGGGCAGTGAGATTTAAAATTTCTCTTTTATACTTTTGAAGCTTTTCAAGCAACCTACTACTGTTATAGGTAATTTTGTAGTGAACGTAGGTATGTACTTAAAATACTGTGTGACCAAATAAAATGACATATATAGAAGGTCTTGAAGTCTATAGATGCTGCTGCACTTTGAGCAACAAGTGTCAGGAGCAAGGCATGTTGTCTACTCAATGCTCTAGCGTTGGGGAAGTAAAAGGAAACATAAAAGTGTTTCCATGAGGTTTTAAATATTTCTGATTTCATTTGTAGGTCAAATAACAGGATAGTAGATCTTTCTTACACAGTGACTTTAGAGGATTATGGACTAGTGAAAATGCGTGAGATTTTTGTCTCTGATTCATCTCAGGTATGTGTCATTGAATGTTATGAAATTATTCTTTAAAATGGACCTAATGTGTGTATGTGTGTGTGTTTGTTTCAATATGCTGTTTCTTAAAATTCATATCGTAGGGTTTATCTGCTGTACAACAAAAGCCATCTTCTGTTCCTCCAGCACCCTGTCCTTCAGAAATCCAGGCAGAGCCTCGTGAAACCTTAGAATACAAAGCAGCACTTGAGCTAGAAATGTGGAAAGAGATGCAAGAAGACATTTTTGAAAATCAGGTTACCTTTTAAATGTTACGTAAAAAGTATTTTTGTTCCCTTTAGTGTTTCCTTCTGCAAAGTAGGCTTTTCTCCCTTTTCCACGGGTACCTTATTTAGTCCCTTTGAATTCAAGATCTGCCGTACTCTTTAAAAAACCTAACAATTAAAAAATATTCAAGGGACTTCCTTGTGGGTCAGGTGGGACTTCCCGCTCCCAATGCAGAGGGCCCAGGTTCCATTCCTGGTCAGGGAGCTAGATGACCACATGCCATATTTTAAGAGTTCATATGCCTCAACTAAAAAGATCCCATGTGCTGCAACCAAGACCTGGCAGAGCCAAATAAGTAAATATAAATATTTTCAAAGATGAGCTATCAAAAAATACTCAAAATGTGACTACTTTGCAGAAGCCATTCAGAAGGAGTCTTCTAAACTTTCTCCAAATCAGAGTTTAAGGACTTGAAGGTTTCTTGTAATTGCAGGATCTCATTTAGCATACCCTCCTGGAAGCTGGACTCATCCGTTGTTAAATAAGAGAGGTACAAAACAACTTCCTGTTAGCTTGATACTGTCCTGAATTACCCTCGGATAGGTATAACTCACATCAGGCATCCTCTGTTGTATTTTAATAGAATAGAATGTCTGAAAGAAATATCAGTGGTCAGTATTAGTTAACTGAGAACAACTGTTATTTGAAATATTTTTCTTCACTTTATTTTTCTTTCTTTTTTCTTCCTTTGGCAGCTAAAGCAGAAAGAACTGGCTCATATGCAAGCTCTTGCTGAGGAATGGAAGAAAAGGGACCGAGAGAGAGAGTCACTAGTAAAGAAAAAGGTAATGACTGTATAAAAATTGAAGGAAAGAAAGAGGTTAATGATAGTATCTTTTATAGACGTAAAAATCTCTGGAATGAATGGGTCGGGGTAGAAAGAAGAGTTTTCGCTATAAAGTGTTTTGTACTTCTTAGATTTTGAACCCTGTAAATATGTTGCCTGCTCAAAAAGTGAATAAATATAAAAAACCTACTGTACAGAGAACTCTATACAGTGCTCTGTGGTGACCTAAGTGGGAAGGAAATCCAAAAAAGAGGGCATATATGTATAGCTGATTCACTTTGCTCTACAGCACAGACATTGTAAAGCAACTATATATCAATAAAAATTAACAAAGCAAATGTATTCAAAACCAAAAAAAGTGAACACTCTAGAGAAAGAGCCTATCTCTGTACTTAAAAAGAAAACATTTAAGTGTATATAAATATTACATTATAATCTATTAGTTAATGAGAAGTACGCCAAACTTTTAAGCTGTTTTAAAAGACTGAATCATGAAATAAATCACATCTTTAAAAATGATAACATAAGGCCATCTGATCTTATTCCAGAAAGTCAAAATTTAATATTTATCTATTCATACTCAAGTTACTGAGTAAAGCAACCTTGAAAATTAGACCTGGCTTAGATATTCCAAATTTAAGTCTCTAAAAATACTCTTATATCAGTGGTTCGTGAAATGTCCATAAATGGGAGAAAACAAACTGTGACAGGGGAGTTTGATATATAGACTAAGACACTGCCCAATATGTGGATTAGAAAATTCTTTAAAGTTGTTTCAGGTCTCTTCTCCGACTTTTAGCCATTTACATTTAATTTAGTTACTAATATGCTTGGGTTTAATTCTACTATCTTGCTCTCAGTTTTCAATTTGTTGAACACATTTCTTGTTCCTTTTTCACTCTTCTCCTGTTTTGTTTTGCAATTCGTTGGATTTTTTTTAATGATTCCATTTTATTTTTACAGTTGCTTTATTAGTAACATCTCCTTTGTTGTCTTCTTTTAGTGATTGCTCTAGAGCTTATAGTCTGTATCTTTATTGTTGTTTAGTTGCTCCGTCACGTCCGATTGTTTTGTGACCCCATGGGCTGTAGCCCACCAGGCTTCTCTGTCTATGGGATTTCCCAGGCAAGAATACTGGAGGGCGTTGCCATTTCTTTCTCCAGGAGATCTTCCCAGCCCAGGGATCAAACCCACGTCTCCTGTCTTGGCAGGCGTGTTCTTTGAGCCACCAGGAAGCCCATGCATCTTTATTTATCACAGTTTATCTTCAGATGATATGGCACATTTAATTTTTAACACAGTTTAATCTTTGAGCCATTTTTCTAATGTGATTGATGAGTTTTTCATTGTTGATGTTTGTAACATATGTAGAATCAAAATAGTGGATGATCACACGAAGTGTGGAAGTGAGGATATGGACGCACACTGTTGTGACGCTCTCGTTCTGCTTCGCTAGTTTAAGCAGTCGTCGTCTCTTTCCTAGATTGCTGCGCGCACTTCTTCCCTTGGTACCCTGCCCTCTTTTCCTGGACCCTGTAGTTTTCTAACACTCATATCAGCCAAGAGCAGAGGAAGGCAGATTATGTACTCTGCTTGAAACCCATCCAACTCATCACATTTAGAATAAAACTCAGGAGTCCTTACCAGACCTACAAGGCCTTATGTGACCCATCCCCTCGCTTCCTCCGTGACCTCATCCTCTGCCAGCCTTCAGTTCACAGAGTGTGTTCTAACCATGATGACCTCTTTGTATTTCGTCAGACATGCTGAGCCACCTCTCACCTCAAGATATACAGGCTGCTTTTCTTTAGAGATGCATTCTGGTTTCTGCTCAGAGTAATCTCAAGGAGGGCTTCTCTGATCACTATATCCAAAATAGTGTCCTCTTCACCTGCCACCAGGCACTAGCCATCCTCTCATTCTGGTTTGTTTCCTTCATAGCATTTCACTACTATTACATTAAAGATTCACTTCTTTGATTATAGTTTGTTTTCCCTCAGAGTATAGGTTCCACATGACTTTGTTTTGCCTGTTGTCTGTGAGGTGTACAATAAACATTTGTTTGAACTAAAAGGATAATGATTTTGGGTTTTACATAGTTTTGAGTTTGAGATTTATGGGGAATGTTGGCATGTTCAGCCGGTATTTGGATTTACAGGTCTATAACTGGAGCACGGTTTGACTTTACGATACAAACTTGGGATTTCTTTGTATATGTGATGGTATGTAGATAAGGTCACCCCAGGAAGTCATATAGTTTGAGAGGAGAAGACATCCTGAGGCAGAATTTTGGGAACACAGATATTTGGGTTGTCAGAGGAAGCGTGCGTGGTTTGAATACTCTTACCTGTCTTCCTATAAGGCATTTTTACATGTGGCGCTCAGAATTTTTTTAAATTTAGCTTTAAATTAGTTTTTATTGGAGTACAGTTGCTTTACAATATTGCGTTAGTTTCTACTATACTGCACAAGGAATCAGCCATACTTGACGTACATTGCCTCCCTTTTGGACCTCTTTCCCATTCCGATCACCATGGGGCGTTATAGAGTTCTCTGTGCTCTATAGTATGTTCTCATTAGTTATCTATCTTATATATGGTATCAATAGTATATATGTGTCAATCCCAATCTCCCACCTCCTCCTAACGCCTTCCCCCATTGGTATCCATATATCTGTTCTCTAGGTCTCAAAGTGGCACACAGAATTTGACACATTTATGTTAGTGATTTGCCTAAGATTTAAAGGTAAAGCAAAAGTCTGTGGTAGAGTTAACAGAATTAATAAATAAATGATCTTGGTTGATTAGTATGTTGGGCTAAATAAAATATAGTTTAACAAGGACAGATGTCAAATTCTGTCATCAGAGTAAAACATTAACTTGGACAGTGGATATAGTTATTCCAGGTTTATAAATAAAAACCTTGGGGATTTTCTTTGACATAACAAATGGTGTGATTAGGATCCTCAGATAGCAAATGCAGTTTTAGATAAAATTCATAGACATGTGTTGACCTGGTCTCTGAGTGCACATTCTTTAGTTTCTGAAAGAGTGAGGTCACATCTGGGTGCCATATTTGTGAAAGGACTTAGTTTAGAATATAGACTCCAGATTAAGTCCAACATAATAGAGGATGTGGAAATAATAACATGTGGATAATAGTTGAAACTTGTGTTTATCTTGGAGAAGAAAAAAAGACTAGGAGGATATATGATGGCTATCGCCAGAGTCAAATATGTGAAGGTACTTTTTTTTCTTCCCAAGGGAGAGAAACATGATTAAAGGGTGGGATTCCTGGGTCGGGAAGATCCCCTGGAGAAGGAAATGGCAATCCACTCCAGCACTCTTGCCTGGAAAATCCCATGGATGGAGGAGGCTAATAGGCTACAGTCCATGGGGTTGCAAAGAGTCGGACACGACTGAGTGACTTCACTTTCACTTTCATAGGAGCATCAGACCAGAGCTCTATTGGCAGCAGCAAAGAAAAAACCAGGTTGGGGTCTGGTACCTGGTAAGGAGGACAGAAAATGTAGTTCAGAAAGTCCTAGTAAACATGATCAGTCTGAACTGAACCATGAGAGGGGAGCCTGTGGAGACCAAGCATCCATCAGAGCAGGACTTGAGGCATTGGGGTAGAATTTGACATACTAAGTATGGGCCCATGCAGGAACTCTAACTTCAGAAACAACTAAGAACTCAGTTATTTGAACTGTAATAAAAGACCAGGTCTGAACAATAGGAAGACTGACTTGAAACTGATTAGCTGGTCTATCAACAATATTAGTTCCAGGGAGAGAGCTATATAAATAAATGAATAAGAAGGCTTCAAAAGAAAACTGGACTGTTGAACAAGGTAGATTTTTAAGGGGCTAATTTTTTTTTTTTTTTTTAACCAAACACGAGATTTTACTGGCAGTCTACCTTAGCACACCATGGGTAAAGGGCTTCCTCCCGAGACTGAAAATTACTGCAGATACCCAAGCATAAGCTAAGTCAGCTTCTTTCCTTAGAGCGTAGTAGAATGAATTTCTGCTTTGAATTGGTGCATATAATTCATGATTTTCCTATTCTCAGATCCTTTGTTTCAGTAAAATAATAATATGCACACTTTTGAATTTGTTTTTCAATTTGGGGAAAAGATAAAAGTAATTTTTGTTATATTTTAGGTGGCTGAATATACTATTCTTGAAGGAAAACTTCAAAAAACCCTCATTGACTTGGAGAAGCGAGAGCAGCAGCTTGCCATTGCAGAATCAGAGGTACTGTATTCATCTATCATGTGTCTTTATTTCACAGAATCTATTTATTAAATAGATATTCATGAATTCATACTATTCGTGTGTTTTTCCTTTGTATAAAATATATTTCATGGAAATTGTCTTTTAGGCATTATAGGGGAAACTGCAATTCAACTGGGTAAAGCATATTTTTATATATTAGAAGGTGAGGAATAGGTAGAACACTGTTGTTTAAAATGGTTAATTATTATTCAGTCAGCTTTGGCTGACTTCTGCAATAGTAGAGACCTTTGGTTATCTTTGCAATGATGTGGAAGGGATGGATAGTTGTGCTACCTACAGAAAAGCATCAGGGGCCTAGAATTATACTTTTGATTTTAGTAAGAAGGGAATATCCCTTTTTCTTTAAGATGATATCCCAAGAAAGGATAAACATGTTAGTATTGATTGGCCAAAAAGTTTGTTTGGGTTTTCCTGTAACATCTTGCAAAAAATTTGAATGAACTTTTTAAGCAAGCCAATACCGTGCCTAGTTAGTATTTTTGTTAGGTTTTATTGAATTTTACCTGATATACTTTTTTGCATTACTATAAAGGTCACTTCAAATTATTAGGATTTCTTCCACATGAAATTTATATGCCCATTCCTTGCCCAAATATTACTTAAAATTTTCTCAGTATACCACTCTAACCTTATCTTTACACATTTTCTGGGATTTCTAAATTGATTTACATAGTTAAACCTAAATATAATATGTTTATATTTGTTTCTAATACTAAGGCTCTGTTATCTTCTATATGATTAGGTAAAAAAATAAGTTTCTAAAGAAGAAAAGAAACTTGGGCATATTTGCTTGTATAATAAAATAGGTTATTTAGATCAGGATCTTAAACAGTTAAGTCCTTTTCAGTTGAATTTATGCATCAT